>QXJR01000029.1:0-563011 GCA_020975725.1 Picocystis sp. L7 | reverse complement strand
AACCCTAAACCCTAAACCCTAAACCCTAAACCCTAAACCCTAAACCCTAAACCCTAAACCCTAAACCCTAACCCCTTGCAAATTATCCCCGTCCTCACTGGTAGACCTTTCCTAGTGATACGGACAGTAGGCGATGTGACTGAGAATGGGGAGATATCTATTAGAAAAACAAACGAGAGGGATGCAACACATGACACCATTGCCGTGTTTGATGTTTTCAATGTTACCCATGATGGTATACGGCAATTCGGCACCTATGGGTCGCTCAAAGAGGCTCAAGAGAATTTGGGAATGCATACCAAGTATATGGCATTCTGGACAGCAATGGAAGGTGGAATATCCCACTTGGATCCAATTGTTTGCAAAAATGAGTACGCACGCCTACGAAAATATGTTTGAATTTAAAGAAAAGGGCTGTGCAAATCAAAAAAAAGAAAAACATTGCTCATCAATCGGTCCCTCCCATCCCTCGGGGCCTCCGTCCACCCCAAGGGACCCCTTGCCGGCCACGGTCCAGTGCGCCTCTCGACCTCGTGCGTCGCCCTCGACCCGCCTCGCGCGATGCCATCCCTCCATTCCGTTACTTTGGAACCTTCTCCACCCCGTGGAGGCATCCGCACGTCCCGAGCGCGTCCGAGCGAGGCGCCTAAAATCCGGCAATCTCACCCCCTCGCGTCTGTCCCTCCCATCCCATCCCTCGGGGCCTCCATCCACCCCAAGGGACCCCTTGCCGGCCACGGTCCGGTGCGCCTCTCGACCTCGTGCGTCGCCCTCGACCCGCCTCGCGCGATGCCATCCCTCCATTCCGTTACTTTGGAACCTTCTCCACCCCGTGGAGGCTTCCGCACGTCCCGAGCGCGTCCGAGCGAGGCGCCTAAAATCCGGCAAACTCACCCCCTCGCGTCTGTCCCTTCCTACACACCAATCCAATGTTTGCAATGTCTGGTGATGTTCTTATACATCATGGTGTAGCGTCCGACTGATGTGGCACGTGCTCAGGGTCTCACCAGCACCGAAAAGAGCGTCGTTTGAAGGTGGCGAAGTGGAGGAGGCGTTGGGAAGGCGGTAGCTCTTCCGAAAGAAAGCAAGTGAACTAAAAAGACAAGGGGAGGGACCTCGGGGTCTACCTCTCTCTCAACCGCCCTTGAGCGGTTGGAGACAGCCTGGCGGGGCTCCCCAACTGCCCACGTGGGGGGCGGGCGATGCATTGGATGGTCCCGAAGGGTCGTTTCCAAGCGACCCTGGCCTGTCCGTCACATCGCCACCGTTGAGTTGCCCCAGCCCTACCTTCTAGAAGGGATTGAGGGAAGGGATTCCAAACACCACAACCCTTCAATCCCGGTCTGTTCCGTTCGAGTCCTCGATCGGGAGGTCCCTTAGTAAGGGGCGAGTCCCCTTACTACAAGGGTTCTGACCGGACCAGGTCTCGACCCAACTTGGAGAGGGGTTCGAAGGGGCCCTCTCATGGATAGGGCCTCTAGGGCCTACATTCTCCTGGTTCCTGTCACTAACTGACACACCTAAGCATGATTGAAATCATAAATGTAACTGATGGGGTCATAGAGCATAGTCTGAATTTCTGCCACGGTATGTGTTGATTCATATCCATCTGTCCATTGCACACGGCATCTATTGTCATGCTTCTGGATCACTGTTCCCTGGTAGAATTCTGATTTGTCATCGGTGACATGGAAGAGGTCTTGTACCACGGCATGCAGCAGGTCAGCAGGTGGTTTGAACCGCGGTCGTTTACGGACTTGCATGGGCAGGTGGCTTGAGGTCCAGGTGTTGACCATGATGGGTGCAGGACTCTGCAAATATACCTGTTGTTTGTGCTGCTTAACATGCTGAAAGTTGTTCTGTGTTATACCTGTTTCTGGTATGCAGCCATTTGTTTCTTCCAATGAGAGGAATTCTTCCAAAAGATAGCTTGTTTCATCGATCCACATGAACGGGGTCGAGACGGAGTCCGTTTGGACCCAATATCGAACGCTGGCTGCTGGGAACAACGAATAATCTCGCAACAAGTAACGGATGGTGTGATGAACTGGCTCCACTTGAGTGTCTGGAGGCAGTAATGCATGCTGCGGATGTCCTGAATGTGCAGGAAATACTGTGAGGTCCGAATCCACCCATTTTTCCAAGCGGTCTGCATTAATACGATCAGAATATGGGGAGTTGTCGGGTAGCTCCAGGCGATACGCTCCTTTCCCCAACTCCTCTGCAATGGTGAATGGACCTACATAGTAGGGATCGAGTTTGTGTTTGTCAGTAGGACTTTTGAGTCCATACTGAACCTTGACCAAAGCTCCTGGCTTGAAGCTACGTGGCGTACGATTGTTTCGCAGTTCACGGAATGAATCTGCCTGTTTCTGCAAATTCTGCAGAATAGCTTTGTATACCTGTTGTTGTTGTTTCAAAAAGGTTTCAATACGATGATCGGTTGAACAAACAGATGTGTTTGCATAAGCATCCTGCATAGTGGGTAATTGCAGGTGCCAGGGTAATCTAGAGGGGCACCCATAAACTGCAACAAACGGCGAAACCTTGGTGACAGCATGCTCGCTGTCATTATATGCATGGGCAGCCGCCTGCAAGTAGTTGTCCCAGTTGCGGCGATCGTCGCAGGTTAGTCTCAAGGTCTGTAGTAAGGTTCGGTGTTGTCGTTCGGCTCCGCCCTGTGACTGTGAATGATATGGGCTACCTGTGGTATGTTGAACCCCGAGCGCAGAACAAAAGGCCCTAAATAATGAGCGGTAAGCTGGTCCATTATCTGTGTGGATCCTCTGTGGGGTGTGAAATTGATATATCAGACTGTCCATGATACACTGTGCTTGGCGGAATGCGCTCCAGGTGGTATGGATAGGAATATAGATCGCAAATTTGGTGAAACGATCAACGATTGTTAGTACTCCATTGTGGCCTTTGCTGGTAAGCGGGAGGCCTTCCACGACATCTAAGACCACAGTATGAAATGGATATGGGTAGAATGCTGTCTCTGGAAAGTATGGCTGGTGACGCGAGGCTGTACCTGGTTTTTGTAATTGACAGGTAGGACACCGCGCCACAAAATGCTGAATCTGGTTGTGCATATTCTTCCATCGGAAGTGCCGTTTCGCTGCTGCGTAAGTGCGAGCGGTTCCAAAGTGGGCGTGGTCATGCACCAGGTGCAAAAGGTCTTGACGGAGAGCGTCATCGGCTGGGACCCATACCACTGCTGGACCATCATAGGAAGTAAAGCTATTAGCTGTTGGCTTGTCAAACAGCAGCCCATCTCTAACCTGCAGGTGATGGGGAGGACTGTTTACCATGGCCTTGTATTGAGAATCTGATATTGCTGCTCTCTGCAATCTTTGGATGATAGGTGTGGCCTGTGAATCTGTGAGCATGGCTGCAACTTTGGAGGGGCTGCGAAGAACGCACACAGTCGGTGTATGACTGCGGCTAGCTAGCGGTCGAAGCGTCCCTGTGTGGTTCTGTAAAAAGGCAGTCAGCAAATTTGCAATCCACGCTACAGGAAAGGCATTGCCGCACATTCGATGGCGAGAGGCCTCTGAAACTTGGGCAGCAGCTGTGTCATTGGCCTCCATTCCAACTAAGCGCTCTTTTTCCTGAATCTGTAGTGGCCTCAATGTTCCATCAGAGTTTTGGACCCAGGTAGACCGACTTCGGTCGCTGTGCGATTTGTGGGAGGCCATCAAGGTGGGGCACTTTGTAATAGGTTGCCCCAGTTCGTCGGTAGGCACAGTAGATCCGGGTGTTAAGCAGTCTTGCCATAGAACGGGGAGGTCCTGCAAGGGTAACAATTCTGAAGGGTTAGGCAGGGAGGTCCAGCAGTAACGGACGCGTCTCTGCGGGCAGCATTGTGCCAAATCATGTAAAAGTGGCTCTCCTAACATGTCACTAATCTGCTGGAAATCAGCCCCCAAATGCCCCGCAAAGGGGGTACATTCAATGATGTAGCTTGGGTGGCCCAGTCGCTCCAGCAAGCGATGAGCGGAGGTAAACAGTTCTCGATGGTCGCGTAAGCCATAGCTCGGATGATCCTTTGAATTATTGGCCTTGGAAAAGGGCTGGCATGGAACGCCAGCGATGACCAAGTCTACTGGAGGCAGTTTGCGGCGGTCCGTTAGTAGGCGGACATCGTTACCATAACGAAAAATGTCGGTCCGCGAGAAAAGGCCAGGTCGGTCAAGACTGACATCTGCAAAGACGCGTTGAATGACTTGGCGTGCGTCGTGATCGAGTTCTACTGCGATGTAATCAATCTGTAATGTAGCACCAGGGGGAACTAGATGCCACAGGGCCCGTAACACGGTACCCATTCCTGCACACACATCCAGGATTCTGACAATGGGCTGTTTGTCTTGACTGCTGTGCCTAGAAAGGTAGTCTGCAGTAATGTTTTCGGGACCCGGGCGATAGTGAACTTCGAACGGTGCGAAGTACGATAATTTAGCTATCCAGCGCTGATCGCGTGGACTTAATTGTTCTGATGACTTGCTCTGAAGATACATGCTGGCCCGGTTATCGGTGATGACTGAAAACTGTTGTCCAAATAGTAGGTGACGCCAATGCTGGAGCGCATAAACGATAGCGCAGGTCTCTTTCTCTGCTGGATGATAGTTTTTCTGGGCAGAATTGAATTTTTTGGACCAAAACTCCACAGGTTTCCATTGATTTGTGGAAACATCTTGTAACAGGACGGCCCCCATACCGTGATCTGATGCATCTGTCTCGATGCGGATGGGGCGGTCCGCGTGGAAAAGCTGTAGCACTGGCCTGGAAGTGAGTAACTGTACCAGTTGAGTGAAGGCAGCATCATGCTGTGGTTTCCAGTAATGCTGAAAGTCGTGTTTATACTGTTTACGACTGAGCTCTGTGAGTGGGGCTGCAATGTCTGAATAATTCTGCACGAAGCGCATGTAAAACTGGCAGAGGCCTAGGAAGGCCAAATTCTGCTTGTGGGTTGTTGGTTTGGGGAATTTCTCGATCCGCGAAACCAAGTGGTCAGCACATGTTAGTTGTCCTTCGCGAATGCGAAAGCCAACCCACTCCAGGGTGCGATGAAAGAAGAAGCATTTCGATCGCTTAAGTCGGATGTCACTTTGCTGGCAGGTGTCCAAGAATTGCTCAAGGTGTGCAAAATGTTCTGGGATGTTGGCAGAATGGACCAAGATGTCATCCATGTATACCTTCAGAAAAGGTAAGGTACCGAAGATTCGGTTCATCATGCGTTGAAACATGGCTGGAGCATTAGCGAGCCCCATCGGCATAACCCGCCATACGTAACTCCCGAACGGGGTCACAACAGCAGTCTTCTCCACGTCGGCCGGGTTCATCGGCACCTGGTGGAAACCATCCAGGGCATCCACTGACGAAAAGACATGGGACCCTTGTAAATTCTGCAGGTGGTCATCAATGCGGGGTAACGGGTAGCGGTCCTTGATTGTTGCCGCGTTAAGCAGCCTATAATCAAAGACAACTCTCCAGCCCCCATCCTTCTTTGGTATAAGCAGCACAGGTGCCCCCCAACTGGATCCAGCGCAGATGTCCATCTTCCCCGCGTCAACGTACTCCGTAAGCAGTTCACGTAGAGCTTCTTGCTGTTGCGGTGACAAGCGGTAGTAGTTGCGGTGTACAGGTTGTGTGCCTGGTTCCACATTAATATTGAAAGACTCCCCAGGTGTCCGTTGAGGGGGAATCGAGGTTCGTTTCTCGAAGCAAGACTTGTATTGTAATAGAAGTCTGTCCAAGTGCTCCTGATCATCAGGGCTTAGCTTGTAAGCTTCGCTCAGCTGGCTGCGGAAACTAGCCAGATCCTGTTCCTCGCTCGTCAACTCAAATGTTGAGTCCAGGGGCTGTACCATTAAAAAGAGACACTCGGTTGACTGTAGAGCTTCCTTCACCTCTGATGGGGGTACAATCAGGTCCAGTTTACGGGCTTTGATGAATGACTCATCGCCCTGGACTCGATGAACAGAACCCGCTGGATCGCGGAGTTCCATATACTGCTGCTGCCAGTTGAGCTGCAGCAGATACTTATGACAGAAATCGACGCCGAGTATGCAACTGAAGGTTTCGATTGGCGCAACTCCAAAAGTGTGGGTTGCCTGAAAAGTATCGATGGTCAGCAGGACTTCGATTACTGGCGCTTGGTATGTCTCTGTTCCTACAGCCAGGCTGAAATTGAAGAAGTGTCCAGTAGGCTTCCAATTCTGCAGGGCAGGATCTTGATGTTTGAGTTGTTGAAAGGCTTGGGTACTCAAGAAGGAGTTGCTGGCAAGCGTGTCCACATAAGCTTGAGTCTGCAATGTGGGAACCTCGGTGTTTCCCAGGTAGCATCTCGCCGTGAGAAATTCACAGCGAGGACGGGGATTGGGTGATGCTCTGAGGGATACCACTTGGCCTGGATATAAATTTGTATGGCTTGCTGTCTCCATGCATGCACCAGGTGGTGGTTCTTCTCCCGGCTCCATCCTGACAGCCCCAACTGTCAGGTGGAGCCCCTTTAGTTTTTTGGAGACATGGGGGACGAATGACGGCATTGTTTTGCATCATGTCCATAACGGCGGCATCGCAAACATAGGGAATTGGCAGTACACTGTTTTTGCTGATCTGGAGAGAGAGTGGCTCCCAAAGGGAGGTCCTTCAAGTCTGTTTGGACCCTGACGATGCGTTCTTGAAGTTCCTTGGAGAGGTCAGCAAACCTTTTGGCGATGCGGCCAGCAGGGGTAGTTGCTGCCCTCTTTGATGTAGGATCAGAATGGGGCATCGCACGGATGGTGGCGGTCGATGTTGTGCGGACCGTATTGGCTCCTGTAAGCTTGTTGCCGCGGGCTGCAGCTTTGGCCCGTTCTCGTTCTTCAGCCTCTACCTTCAAGGCGGCGGCACAGACCCCCCAGGGGGACATGTCCGGAGCGCGTCCAAGTTCCACTAGCAACTGAAAGTGTTGTTCTATTTTGTTGCTCATCGAGTAAGGTAGGCCGACACGCAGTTTCGTGGCGATGTCGCATTCGCTGATTTTCATGCACGTAGGGTCTGTGCTCATGTTTACCACAAAACTCAGCAAGAGTAGCCGATTCAAGAATTTCACCACGTCTTCCTTGATCGGGTGCATGCGGGCGCGCTGAAATTCCTTCCACGCATCCGGCCCAGGATCGCGTCGCTGAAATGTTTCTTTCAACAAATCATAGAGAGCCGGAAGATGCGATACGCGATTCTTGTCACCCATTATGATGTTGTCCATCATGATTCTTGCGGTTCCGCTCAATGTTTGGAGGGCAAGCACAACTTGTTGGGTATCGTTCAAGGCGTAACCTTGTACCCAGCAGGACACTTCACGATACCAATGAGTAAGTGAATATGGGTCATGGGTGAGTTCGGCACCTGAGAATGACTTGGGCTTCGTGAGCGTCACACCTTGCAAGCGTTGCGAGGCTCCCATGGCTTGGTACATATCAGTGAGGGAATGCAACCCTTTCTCGGAGAGGGGATGCACCGCAAGAGGAACGTGCTCTGCTGGTTTTAAGTCTTGGTCTGATGGTTCTTGCGGAGGAGCCTCATGTGGAAGCTCCTCTTCTTCCTCTTGCGCTTCATTTTCCACGGGGTCTCCGCCAACGGGCGGTGCATCAACAACTCCATGTCCGGTAAGGGAAAGCGTACGAAGTTGTTCGAGCTCACTTTCCAGCAACGAATTCCTCGCTTCGAGGTCTTTCCGACCTTCTTTCTCTCTTTCGAGCTCCTCTCTCATTCGTTGAAAACGGGTGAGGGTCCCCAAAGGGACATCTTCTTCAACATCACTCATCGGTGGGTGATGGCTTCGACAATGTAGCGTCCGACTGATGTGGCACGTGCTCAGGGTCTCACCAGCACCGAAAAGAGCGTCGTTTGAAGGTGGCGAAGTGGAGGAGGCGCTGGGAAGGCGGTAGCTCTTCCGAAAGAAAGCAAGTGAACTAAAAAGACAAGGGGAGGGACCTCGGGGTCTACCTCTCTCTCAACCGCCCTTGAGCGGTTGGAGACAGCCTGGCGGGGCTCCCCAACTGCCCACGTGGGGGGCGGGCGATGCATTGGATGGTCCCGAAGGGTCGTTTCCAAGCGACCCTGGCCTGTCCGTCACATCGCCACCGTTGAGTTGCCCCAGCCCTACCTTCTAGAAGGGATTGAGGGAAGGGATTCCAAACACCACAACCCTTCAATCCCGGTCTGTTCCGTTCGAGTCCTCGATCGGGAGGTCCCTTAGTAAGGGGCGAGTCCCCTTACTACAAGGGTTCTGACCGGACCAGGTCTCGACCCAACTTGGAGAGGGGTTCGAAGGGGCCCTCTCATGGATAGGGCCTCTAGGGCCTACAATGGGTGGGGTAAGGGACTACCTTTCGAATATGGATTTTGCATGTACATTTCATTGTTTGTTTATGTACTTTGCGGTTAGTTCTGCCCCTTTGGGCACGTCCTTTGTTGTTTGGAAATATATTTTCCAAAAGTACCGGCCCTTTGGCCCCTTCATTGCGATATCTGCACATAATCTGCAATTTGGCTTATCACTATTATTGATCATAATGACAGCTCCTGACCACCGCAAATCGGGCACAATCACTGCATTATGTGGCATGTTATGCTCCCTTGGAGTCATTGGGGGAAGCTCCACCAAAGAGTGTTCCAGTGCCCACATGATGTTCTTGTCCTCTTTATATTTCTGCTTGAAATATGCAACTTCTTTTTGAGTAAATTCCAATCCATATATTGCTCCCGGCAACCATGTTCCCTTTGGAAGGAAGTCGTGCAGCCCTGTTTTGTTCTTCACCTGCAAGCCCCTTCTCATCGACCTAGAAGGCAAGCCACGGGTAGATGGGCTCCTCCCGATGATGTGGACGCCAAGCAAAACATCCTTCTCTCCGACTTTCTTCCTCCACAACACGTCGTGCCGGTTTTCTTTGCTCCGAGATTGACATGGAGCCCGCATGAAGCCTCCACTTGCTGTGCGCGCTCCCCTTCCTCGCCGGTTCCTCCAAGCGCAACCTGCCCCTTCATTTTTTGGCGGATTTCCAGGCATATGCACGTACTCATCCAAGACCAAGGCTCCTTCATCGAAGTCGAACGGTGTACGTGGATTTGTCCGATCCCGTAACCTCATCGATCCACACCGTCGTTCCTCTCCCTCCATCCTCCAAATGGACCGGTTCGAGTGATTTGATGAATATTGACTGTAACATAAACTTGCATTTGCAATTCCATATCCATCATAGGTAGAAAAGAAGGAATCATTCCAAAAGCAATGATGCCACAATGCATGATGCGCACAATATCAACGGGAAGTACAATTCAACATTAGGACATCACTACTTTCCGAAAAGAGGCCTTGAGGCCAAACACCAAGCTCCGTAGGGGTACCCCTGGGCAGAGGCGACCAGGGGTACCCCTGGGCAGAGGCGACCAGGGGTAGCGTCGGAAGTCGTCTTACGCAGCGGCTTGGCGCGCGCAAGTGCGACTCTTTGCCAAGTCGAATATCCAGGTTTTGCTCATGCTTACCTGTGCGACGCATGCCAAGCACATGAGATGACACACTTTCGCCGACGGAGTAAAAAGAGGACTTGAAGGAACTCGCGGGCGCGCGCCACGTGCCCGCGTCCTCTCACCATCGCTCGCGGCGTTGAATACCCCCCTTCCCCTCCGAAACTCACGCGAGGACCCTCCCCTCCTGGAGCGCCCCGTTTCCAATGCCCACCTTTTGTCCCGCGCCCCGAAATCCACCAATCAGAAGCAAGTCCTAAACCATTACCCCCCCCAATCGCAATCGCGAAAACTGTCTACCTGGAAGGTAGGGCTGGGGTGCTGGACGGTGTCGATGCGACTGCCAGCACACGTTCGCCCCGGGGCGAACGCAACGGACGGTCAGATGTGAGTCTAGGGAGCACGTGGGCTGCCATGGCACCCCCGTTGCCCCAATTCCAACCGCCAGTGAGAGGCGGTGAGAGAGGTAGACCCTTGGTCCCTCTTTGCTTTGTGATACACTTCTTCTACTTGCCAAGCCAAGTGCGCAACACGCCTCCTCCTCCGACCCTGACCAACGCAACAGGCGAAACCACCTGGACGCTCCAGCACGTCCGTTCTTGCCTCCCACGCCGGCCGAGGCTCCTTCAACGCAAGGGAGAAGAGAGAGAGAAGAAGACCCCGGTACAAGGGGTGCGAATCCTGTCCACGAGACCCTCGTCACCAAGAGTACGTGTGTTGGGTCATTCAACCACGGACGCAAGTCTAATAGTCCCCAAGGGGACATCTTCCTCAACATCACTCATCGGTGGGTGATGGCTTCGACGATGTAGCGTCCAACTGATGTGGCACGTGCTCAGGGTCTCACCAGCACCGAAAAGAGCGTCGTTTGAAGGTGGCGAAGTGGAGGAGGCGCTGGGGAGGCGGTAGCTCTTCCGAAAGAAAGCAAGTGAACTAAAAAGACAAGGGGAGGGACCTAGGGGTCTACCTCTCTCTCAACCGCCCTTGAGCGGTTGAAGACAGCCTGGCGGGGCTCCCCAACTGCCCACGTGGGGGGCGGGCGATGCATTGGATGGTCCCGAAGGGTCGTTTCCAAGCGACCCTGGCCTGTCCGTCGCATCGCCACCGTTGAGTTGCCCCAGCCCTACCTTCTAGAAGGGATTGAGGGAAGGGATTCCAAACACCACAACCCTTCAATCCCGGTCTGTTCCGTTCGAGTCCTCGATGGGGAGGTCCCTTAGTAAGGGGCGAGTCCCCTTACTACAAGGGTCCTGACCGGACCAGGTCTCGACCCAACTTGGAGAGGGGTTCGAAGGGGCCCTCTCATGGATAGGGCCTCTGGGGCCTACACAAAGTGTGTGAATTGGCAGTGTCTCCACGGACGCTGTGCAGTACATGGTTCGTCCCTTGGCTCTGGTCCAAAGTTGAAACCCTAGTGCAAAAGGGCTATTTCCAAGACACCCTCCCATTCTAACCGTGACATAGGCCAGTCCTAGTCGGGGCGAATCTTCTACAGCCACATCTAATGGTGGAATACTATGGTGACCGGATAGGGTTGGAAGCGACACAGCCCCGGGACCGTTTGATGGGGACGTGGGGACCCACGTGGATCCCCAACCGCCTGTTGAGCAGATAAGGAGAGCAATTTCCTCCACTCGTTCTCTACGAAGGAAGGGAGAGAAAAAGGGGGAGCGGCCCACTTGTTTGAATAGACGTTTGATGAAGCAACAACACATCCATTGGCCGTCTCTTCCTGCTTGCTGAAGCTCGCGAGCTCAGTAAACGGCCTCGCAACTGCCTCCGACACTTCCTTCGTGAGCTGTGAAGAAGAACACGACGACCCCTCCTCAAGAGTCCTCGTGTATACCTCCACGGACGCTTGTTACCGTTGTGCAACACTATGATAGGCCTCGCTCGCCATTGCAAATTCTGTGTAAAATATGCAATTCTATTTTCTGCGATCAAATCGATGTGGGGCAGCAAGCCAAAGAGGCTCAATTACATTTGACGTCTTCAGCCCCTCCTAGAAATGGAGGGCTTGGCGGTCGGAACCCTACAAAGAAGAGGGTGCTTGAGCCCGTCTCACCAAGTTTAATACTTCTTACTCACATCAGACGGATCAGTTGCATGCGGCTCCCCAGTCAGGCTGCTTTGAAGTTAGACCCGCGAATCCACTATCTGTATCAAAGTTGTTTGGCTTATCAGAAATCTGTGACACACACCAATTGGACAGGTCTTGGTCAAAGTCACGAGCATCTTGAAACATTGCAGACATTTGAGTCACACTGCTGGTAACCCAGCTTCCGATATCTTGGTTGAAGCTTTCGGCCCCACTGAACATGCTTTGCATGTTGGTCACTTTGCTGGTATCCCAGCTTCCAATATTTTGGTTGAAACTTCCTGCGAACAAAAACATGCTCGCCATGTCGGTCACCTTGCTGGTGTCCCAGCTTCCGATATTTTGGTTGAAACTTCCTGCGAACAAAAACATGCTCGCCATGTCGGTCACCTTGCTGGTGTCCCAGCTTCCAATGTCTTCGTTGAAGCTACCTCCTCCAGTCATAAGAAAAAATAAGTCGCTCATGTCTGTGATGCCGCTTGTGCAGGTTTGTGCTGCATTGGTTACAGTGATGCCGCTTTTCTCACGTTTCGTATACTCCACTTCTCCAACGGTTCCAGTATCGCCCACCTCTGCATCAGGGCAACGCACGGTCACGCCGTTGCCGTCGAGGAAGAACAGCGTCGGCTCGCTTCCCCCTTGGGCTTGGTGCAGGGTCCCGACGAAGATCCCAACGCATAAGAACCGGAGGGTGAATTGCCACATCGCTTCGAGCGATCGTTGCAGCCTGTGCAGTGCCTGGACGATCGAAGGTGGATCCGCCCGCCTGATCGTTTGCGTCTTCCCTTCGAACCAGTTGCTAATCTGGCCTCGGTCTCGTTCCAGCACCATCGCGAAGCGCGCGGTCAGCGTTCGCACCCATGTGTTTTCCCCTCGCCTGTTCCATCGATGGGAACGACCCTGTCTTTTTCTGCTGTCCCCTCTCACCTGCGAAGTGCGGCCTTGAACGTCCGCAGGCTGCGGTGACGACGTGTGCTTCTTTCTCGTGCAAAGCCGCAGGCACGTGTGGGTGCGCGGGAGTGGCAGGAGGTTCCTCGATCGCTGCGACGATTCTGCAGAGGGGTCACCATGAGCAAGCCGTGTCCTCACTCCGTCTTGCCCCGATACCCTGAGGTCTCCACAGTACGGGGCAGGGTCGAACCCTTGGGGACGATTACCACGTGGATCGTTCCTGTCCACGTGCTCCCCGCCCTTGGAGAGTCGAATCGGATTGGCTGGTCGATCGGGATCAACGGGGATCGATCGGGGCTGGATTCGAATCCCCCCCCCAGGGACCCCAAGAAAGGGGACGTGACGACCTGGTTCGCAAGCGAACGCGATGTGAGGGACGGGGTTGGTAATCTTCGATCGTCCTTAGATTGAACAACCTCCTTTCACAGACGCATACCCAGGAAGGGACATACCCGTTCCTGTCGCCGCCTTTCGCCGCCTTTCGTGCGTCCTTTCGAGCCCTTCTCACGACCACGGGAGGAACCCTTGATTTTGGGGCCCCGTCTCTGTTTCAACAGGGTCGACCCTGAAAAAAAGGAATCTTCACTTTAGCATCCCGTTCGGATGGACCGACACCTGCATATCCCACCATTGGAATGGGAGAGAAGGGAAATGGGACCTGTCCCAAAGTGCTAGGGAAAACGCGGATGCGAATGACTGAATCACGTCCACCTTGCCCGCTGCGGGGTAGACTGATTGATTGAGCATCTACGACTAAATGATAGACGTCAAGACAGAAAACGAATAAGATTGAGACGATGATACTGAAAAACCAATGGAAGAACATATACAATAATCTGGAAAGACCTTGCCCTAGTCCAAGCAGCGATCTCTGCATCTTTCCTTGAGGTTCTACATCCCCTCCCATCTCAAGGTTCAAGACATGCCATGCACACTAGGTTTTAGCAGGCTTGGCAACCCAAACTATCATGACACTATCAGAAGGCCGTGTGCTCAGGGGAATGCTCAAGTTTGATCACTGACCTTGACGAGCCGAGGAGCCACAGGCAAACAAACGAACAAAAGCCAGGCCCGAGGAAAGCGCGAGGCCCCTTTCAAGCAGATACAATCTTTAGTCTTTCTGGCTTTGCAGGCTGCTATGCACGGAGCATGGCACAACCTTTACGCTTCCTCATGCCAGTTTTGAAACGCCATGTCATTGTCCAGCGAATGCACATTGAGGAAGGTCTGGGTGGATTTGATGGGGGATCCTCCTGTGCATCGAACACTGCTAGAATGAAAGAAAGTTCACTAAAGTCAAACCATTCTCCAGCTGAAATTTTTCCTTGCTCAGCTTAACACGAGCAGTTCTATCCGCCAGGCAATGTTGTTCATCAGTCCATTGCAGCGATCTCCAAGATGTACCAATGTGTGAGTGGCACATTGAGAATGCACGATGCGCACGATGCGCACAATGCAAGGGTAGGTAACGCGTAATCCTCATCATGGTCTGCTGATGCCGAATCCCAATAGATTCGTTTTCGAGTCGCTAAGAATTGCTACTCCTTGATGAAAAACCGTGAGCTGTCCCATTCGAATAACGTAACCAGACATTCTCAAACCCTACCAGGAACGTCAACTTCTCCTTTGCTGCCCGCAAAAATTGTGCAGTTTGAGGTATGGAAATGGGCCCTAGATATTTATTCACCGCCATCTTCCGTGCCGGACAACTTGCCTATGACAATTTACCTACCATCTGGTTTGAAAACAAACCAAGCAAATAGAACTGCAATGATTTGAAGGAACTGCCCATAGCCCAACCTGAAGCCACCAACGAGCAGCACATCCACCTGCCCTGTCTGCGAGTTTTTTCGCTGCACATGCAGAGAAGCAGAGCAAGATCTACCAGCAAGATCAACCTCTTTTGAGTCCAGACACACGCATGCTGAGACAGGAATGGCAGCCGTTAAAACAGTGACGTTGGCATCCCCTTCAGTCACGGTAGATACACACGCGAGTACCTGGATACATGCGGGAGACGCAAGATCTTCAACTCAATCTCTTGGAGTATGTCACCAGCTTCTGAACTATCCAAGAGGCCATGGTGAAGCATGCCCTTGACAATGGATATTTCGTGGTGTAACAACTGCTTGATAACCTGTTGATTCTTCACAGACTTTGCAATGCTGGGATTACCCACAACCTCCTCCATCACAATCTTATGCGCCTCTTCGCAAAGGGCTTCGCTTTCGTCCAATATCTTCTCAACGCAACGAAGGAAACAGCCTTCATCATCAAAATTCATCATGATCAGGTTGGCCTTGAAACGGGCAGCTTTGGCCTTGTTCTGGTATGCAAAGGATCGCGATTTTCGCATGCTTGGCGGCTTCTTTACGCTAGGGGAAAATCGAACTGTCTTC
Organism: Picocystis sp. L7; assembly: GCA_020975725.1. Classification (NCBI taxonomy): domain Eukaryota; kingdom Viridiplantae; phylum Chlorophyta; class Picocystophyceae; order Picocystales; family Picocystaceae; genus Picocystis; species Picocystis sp. L7. The sequence continues at coordinate 548,053 of QXJR01000029.1, read as the reverse complement.
TGCCTGCCGTCCAGGTGGACATCTTCCACACCATTCCCATTGACCACATGCTCCACTTCAGAAACGCTCTGAAATGAGTCATTGCCACTCAATTCATTCGCTGGACTAGCACCAGCCTCCTGCTCCACTTCATGTTCGTGCTCATTAATGGAGGCCAAAGAGCCGAGGTGCAAGGACGACCCGTGGTCAAACAGGCTGTACGAGGAAGCACTCGTCTGCATGTGCTGCGCTGCACGCACAACCTCGCACATTTCTTTCTGCACCTCCAGATGAGCTTCCAGAAACGAAAGTGCATACAGAAGTCTCTTAGAGTGCCTGGAGCTCGTCGCATAGCCTATGTACTGACAGGCCCTTTGCCAGAGCCGGCGTAGCTTCCGCCTAAGCCAACCGTAACTTGCACAACATCTGTAAACGTAATCCCAATCTGCAAGCTTCGTATCTGCCATGTCCAGCGCATGGTCGATGGAGCTCCTCAAGTTTTGCGCTATTCTCCTGGGGATAAGCTTTCCGGAAAGCATGTTCTCGTACTGAATGCTCAGAGAATGCAGGAAACGCGAGCGAACTTCCTTCATTGTCGCCGCTTCGGTGTAAGCCTCCGGATCTTCCAGCTCCACCATGCTCAACGCTTTTTTCAAATACTTTCGCTTCCTTTTGTTGTCTTCGTGTTCAACAAGGGAGGGAACGTGGCGTGCCACAACCTCGTAGTCCGCGGCTAGGAAATGGTACTCGTGCCCGCCCTGGCTCAACGCAATGGTGGGACCAGAGAGTTTGTCGTAGCTCTTGTTCAATTCCTTGAACAGCATTCGTCGCGTCTCATGGATCAGAATTTTCTGGCCGGGGTCCAGCTCGGTCATACCGAGCCACCGGGTCAGGAGACCGGTGGTGCTTCCATTCAGGAGCAGCGTGATGGCGGCTACCCCGCCCGTCAAGAACAGCACGCGCTCGCCATTCAGGCTCGTAAGGTCCGGGTACGCTTCTTCCCCATCGCCATCGGTTTCCTGAGATGTGAGGCTCAGAATCAGGGCGAAGGCCAGGGTCAAGGCTCCCCGCAGTCCTCCCCACCAAATGACCAATCCCTTCCTCCAGTCCAACGCCGGGCCCAAACGATTCAAGACGGGGATGGAGCAGGCGATGACTACCCCCCTCACGATCATGACCAGACAATACATCATGAACAGGTAACCCCAATCCCTCCCCACTACGTTGCCCTGGGCCGCTTCGACGATGATGATCCCCGCCAAGATGAAGATGATGGTGTTGGCAAAGAACTCCATGGTGTGCCAGAAGTGCTCCATGGCATCCCTGGCCTGGCCGGTGATGGAGGTCCAGGACATGAAGCCGAGCAGCACGCCACCAGCGATGACCGCCAGCAGTCCGTTGGCGTGAAGATTGATCTCGGCCGCAAAGAATGAGAGCCAAGCAACGCACACCGAGAGGGCAATCTGAACGATGGTGTTGTACACCTTCAAGAAGGGCGAGATGATCACCAGCCCCGCCGCCAGGGCGATCGCCAGCCCGATGGCCGGTCCGCCAAAGGCGGACTTGAAGATGTTTTCGACCACTTCTCCTCCGCTGAAGCGTTTCCCCGTGAGCATGTCCAGGAAGAGGAAGAAGACCACGGAGGAGACCCCATCGCACAGATGGCTCTCGCCGATGATGATCATGGAGAGTTTTTCTTCCGCTTTCACGCTTTTGAAGAGGGCCACCACGCCCACGGGATCGATGCCCGCAAGGATGGCCCCAAAGGCGATGGAGAGCTGCCAGGTCCAGCCGTAGGCGGCCAAGGTATACTTGGCCAGGGTGGCGAGCAGGAAGGTGGTGGCGAGCACGCCTGGTATGCAGAGCCACAGGATCTGGTAGATGGCCCCCAGGAAGGTGTACAGGTCCACGAAGAAGGCGTCGGCGAACAGTAGCGGCGGAAGGAAGACGTACATGATGAGTTCGGGGCTGATATTCGCCCAGCTTGCGATGCTATCGCTGAGCACACCGGAAGGTTTGCTTCCCCTTTCGGCGGTGCCGATGAGCAGTCCGGCGATCAGCACCAGCACGGTGTGCCTGGGCGTGTGTTTTCCCAGCCGGCTGCGTCGGCATGCGATGGCGAAGATGTTGCATATCGATCCGACCAGGAGTGCGAACAGTGGGAACAGGATCAGCACCTGTGGATCCTCTCCAGCTTCGGCCAACACGCGACGTGTCCAATCGCTCCAACCTTCCCACTTGTGCTGCACCAGGTCCATCTTCGTTGGACGAGGACCTTCCCGTCCGTCCGTTCCGCGACCTCTTCCAAGGACGCGTTCAAGTCCCTTTCCTTCTTCCCTTTCCAGCGTCGTCCCACGGCTTCCGACACGTGAAGTGCCCACCTTCTTCTGCGCTCGTACAACGCTTCCCCCGGTGCTGCATCGATGTCTTTCGGAAGGTATCGAGAGAACACCCTCGAGATCTCGATGGACCTTGGTTTCCATCCCGTTCTTCTCCTTTCGCCACGTGGTCGAACCCCATCGGTCGATTGGGGAACCGTTCCCTTTCGATCGGTGGACGAGCGAGGCACGAACCCCATCTGATCTGGGTCCGAAAGGGAAGGGGAGACGATTCGATGGCCGAGGGAAGGGGATCGGTGGGGATTCGACCCTGGATACGGGATCCCAAGCCATGCAGGGAAAGGATCGATCCCAACCCAACCCAACCGAACTCCACACCCCCACCAGCCCTGCTGCTGGTTGTAAAAAAGACATGGACCGGGAATCTTAGATGGGGAAGATGCACGTGTGACACGCAACAGGAAACTTCCTGTCCGATGGACAAACCGCAGACGGTACCGAGAACACGAAAGCAAGCTAGAAACCATCCACACGACCTTACACGCCTCGCGGCCTAGGTCGGGAGGCTATCGAGCGATCCATCGAGGGGCATCCGAGCATGGAGCAATCGACAAAAGTATATGGCAATTATTCGTGCAGTCCTTAAAACACGACCAAACGATCCTGTCCGTGTCCGATGTTCTGCAGGCCTGGCAAACAAGCCTTCTCGATCATGATCGGCGGACCACACATGAACACACAGGCCTCCGCCGACGGTGGGGGAAGGTGGGTTCTAAACATCTCTTCAGTTACGAATCCCTGCGAATGCTTCCAATCAGCAGGAGGCTCGTTGAGCGTGTAATGTACATGGAACTGATCTGGATGCTTGCTCTCAAGCTCCTCCAGCTCATCCCAGAGCAGAATGTCGTCCACAGTGCGATTGGCATAGATCAAGCTAAGTCGAGTGTCATCCCCTACGTCTTTCAGTACGGCCTTGATAATCTGGTAGCAGGGGGTGATTCCTGTGCCCCCGGCGATGAAACCAAGGTGATTGAACTGGACGAGGGACTTTTGAATCTTGAAAGCTCCTCTGCCCTGATATGATACATGTCCAAGCGGTCCTTTCGCATCAATGCTATCGCCGATCTGCATTCCCTCCATGAACTGGCTCAATTTCCCACCTTCTGGAAACGCTGGGTGCACATTCTTGAAGTACACCTTAATGACCAGGTCAAAGTAACCCAGCTCGTCATTGGAAGATACAGGTGTGTAGGCTCTCATCACCAGCTTTCCATCTATGGTGGCAGAGAGGAATACGTGGTTGCCAATTGGGAGACCAAAGATGTGCTCGGGGCTCTGCAGAGCAAACCTGAATCGCCTAGTGTCATGGGACAAGATTTCCTTTTCGATCAGCTTGAACGGGAGTCGCCGCTTTGGATCCAGTGCCACAGGGGGACCAGACGACTTGATACGGAGAGACTCGACCCCATTCGTTATGCTGTTCGATTCCGCAAGATCTCCAATGTAAAACGGCTTCAGCATCTCATGTGCCTTGTTGGAGTGGATGGCTTCGAATTCTTCGGTGACGTCCGTACCCGCGTTCAAAAGGATGGATGCGGTTCCTCCTGGATGGTCCTTCAAATAACTCGTGCAGTCGAAGACCTGCCCCCTGAAGATAATCCAGGAAGAATCTTCGCTGTCGTGTTTGGCCACTTCATCCGTGGAAAATTTTTGGCGAGTTTTGCCGTTGGTGGCTGGTTCCTCCTTGGGCTTGCTCGCGACTTCTTCCTCCGGCCGTTTCATCCAACCACCGGCACCGTTGCCGGGGACAGTGGGATGCTCGAAACGCAGCGCAAACTTCCCCTCCAGAGTGGATGGGTGTATTTTGACGCGGAAGTAGGCATTGTTAAGCATGCCCATGACGTTCCAGGTTATATCTTTAGGTTGCGTGTTCATCGACTCGTCCCAGGCCCGAACGCAGACTTCTTGGCACTCCAAGAACTTGGATACGTGAACCTCAAGCTCCCAAAAGCACCAGCACCAGTGCTTCCCATAGGTGTTCGGGTTCTCTGGATGGTTCAGCTTGGATAGATGCCAAGATTTGCCGTCATCAAACGATATCTCTACGCGGATCACTTTTCGCCCCCCTCCCGAGTACGCATAGCCTTTCATGACGTAGGTCCTACCGGGGTCGTCCAGCTTGACCATCTCTTCGTGGGCGGGGTGAGCGATCACGGAGTTGATGTTCAGGTCGTTGATGATGTAGTCGGGCTTGTACCACCATCCTTCCGAATTTGCTTTCTCCGCATCCACGTGCGAGGGCAAGACTCGATTGTCGAAGAAATGATAGTAGTTCTGAGACTCTTGGCTGGATACTTCGATGTGTTTCAACCACTTCACCATTCGTCCCCCGATCCAGCCTGGAATGACGACACGAATCGGATACCCGTGGTCGGGAGTGAGGCGGCGTCCGTTCTGCTCAAATGCGAGGATGACATCTGAGGACGGATCCATGGCTTTTTCAATCTTCATGGAAGTGCCGTAATTTCCTTGCGGGAGGTCGTCCGCTCCAGTGAAGCAGACATACCTTGCTCCTTGCTCCTTCTCTTTGACGCCGCAGTGCAGGAGGACGTCTCGCAGCCTCACACCGGTCCACACCGTGCAGGACGTGGCGCAGGCTCCCCAGTTGAAACCTTTCGATTGCTTGATCATGTTTTCTTCTTTCCTCCGATTTCCTGCACAGACGAGCATCACGGGGATGCTGACGGTCGGGAACTGCAGCAGCTCATCCATGGTGAACACAGCGGGTTTGTCTACCAGTCCGTCCACTTGGAACTGGTGCGTGTCCCAATCCAGCTTGGGCACTGGTCCATGGTTCCTCACGAAGTGCAAGGACACGGGGGTGATGAATCCTTTCTGATGTCCCAGCGTGAGCGGAGGTTCGCAGTTGAAGGGATGCCGTCCCGTGAGCCGCACCAATCGCGGGTCTCTGTGGATCCATTCGTCCGGCGTGTCCTTGTCTCGTTCGTCCACACCAGTCTCGGGCGTGGCCAGGTCCTGTTCCCACCGTTCCCCTCCGTAGTGTTTGAGCAGCTTGGACGCTTCCTCCACCGGATGTTTCGCCCATCCGTGTTTGGTCATCTCTTCGTCTTCGATCCCACCGCGTGCACGACCGGATGGGCGCGGGACGAACTTCGTCTGACCACCGAACTTCGGTTGTGTACATCGATTCGTGTTGCATGCCTCCACCTGTCTCTTGGGGGATGTCGGTGTGGACCCCCTTCGGCCCACGGTCTCCTGGGTTTGGTCCTGGGGTGACTTTTGGGAGAAAGGAAGGGTCGCCCCGCCCCACCCCCCCCCCCACGTGGGATCCCCCATGGATGGGGTCACGTGGGGGGGTCCCCTCCAGGTACCACGGATGGGGGGGTGGGCGAGGTCCGAACCCACACCCCTTCCAGGTCGGACGGGGTCCCCTGTCGTGCCCCTGGTGGACGGACACGACACGAGTCCGAGGTGGATCGACGAAGGAGGGGGAAGGGAAAAGGCATCGAACCACACGATCACGTGAACCCCCACGACAGCTTCGGTAGGCCGTGGATGAGGGAGGACCGCGGTCGAAAGGACGAGAGAGACCCACGCGGACCGTCGGTTGGATGGGAGGAATCCGTGCGCGATCCTCGATGCGGATCGTGGAACAGGGAGGGGAGGAAGGATCGACGACGTCACGGGTGGCGCTCGACCTTCCGTGGTAGGCCACCCGTCTTGCCTAGGGCATCGTGTCCATCGTTTCCCTTCGTCCCCCGTCCGACCCGATGCATTGGTTTTCCTCCGTTTCTCGGATTTCGCCACCCATCCCGATCGATCCCATGGACGAGATCCATGCACGTGGTTCCTCCCGTCCACCCTCCCTCCATCTCTCTCTGGTTTTTTCGAAATCCACCCTCTGCACCTTCCCCCGGTTGTGTTCCTCCCTCGCTGGTGTTGTGTTTCGTCTCCGGATGGGACGGGGACGGTGTTTTTCTCGGTTGGTCTCTTGAAGGGTTTGAGCAGGTGCCTGTCCCACTGCCCCCCTTCCCCTGTGTCCGTGTGGGGGAGGAGAAGGGGGGGGGGGTCCATGGATCGAGTGGGACAGAGAGAGAGGGTGGGTGTGGTCCACCACGACCTTTCGATCCACCCATCGGTCCAACCGGTGGAAAAGGCCATGGTCACACGCCAAGACGTGACCCACACCACCCTGAAAGAGGACGAAACGACCCAGGGGAACCCCAATGGAGGAACGACCATGAACGTGTGACCGATCGAATCACAATTCCAGAACGCACGAAAGGAACCAGCACGTCGCCGACGCAAGAACGTGCGCGGGCAAACCCACGCCATGGACGAAAAAGGACAAGCCACGGACTTGAAAGGAAGGCCCTTCGACCTGCCCGTGGACACAGAACACAAGGCATGCGCCATCAAGATATGGTCCTTCAAGCGACCGCACATGAGAGCCTTCCATCTCTCCTGGTTCTCCTTCTTCATCGCCTTCATCTCCACCTTCGCTGCAGCACCGCTCATGCCCATCATCCGGGACAACCTCAACCTGACGGGAGCAGATGTGAACAATGCAGGGATTGCTGCCGTCACTGGGACCATCCTCTCCCGTGTGGGAATGGGATCCGTGTGCGATGTGTATGGCCCTCGGTATGGCCATGCCTTCCTCATGCTGGGGACGGCACCCGCGGTCTTCTGCATGGCCCTCGTGGACGGTGCGACCTCCTTCCTGCTCTGTAGGCTTTTCATCGGATTCTCCCTGGCCACGTTCGTGGCCACCCAGTTCTGGTCCACGGTCATGTTCAACGGGAAGATCGTGGGCACGGCCAATGCCACCACGGCCGGTTGGGGAAACCTGGGTGGCGGGGTCACCCAGTTCCTGATGCCGCTCATCTTCACCGGAATGAAGAGTTACGGACCAGCCTTCATGGCGTGGCGCCTCTGTTACTTCGTGCCGGGTGCGCTGCACATTCTGGTGGGCATCCTGGTCCTGTTCTTTGCGCAGGATCTGCCAGACGGGGATTACCGCGAGGTCATCAAGAGCGGAAAGATGGCGAAAGCCAAAAACTGGGACGTCATGAAGAACGGTGTCTTGAACTATCGCACCTGGTGCTTGGCGATCACCTATGGTTTCTGCTTTGGGGTGGAGCTGACCATGAACAACATCATTGCGCCTTACTTCTTCGACCAGTTCGAAATGACGCTTGAGATTGCCGGTGTTCTGGGTTCGTGTTTTGGCCTGATGAACTTGTTTGCGCGTTCTCTGGGAGGAATCACCACAGATATGGTGGCTGCACGCTACGGGATGAGGGGCAGATTGTGGGTTTTATGGAGCATACAGACGGGGGAAGGGTTGCTGTGCATCTTGCTCGGACGTCTCTATAACAACCTGGCCGCCACCATCGTCGTCATGATTTTCTTTTCCACGATGGTGCAGATGGCCGAAGGTGCATCTTACGCCGTTGTGCCCTACGTGTCCCGTCGCTCGCTGGGCGTGGTCTCTGGCATTGTGGGCGCGGGTGGAAACGCTGGTTCCGCCGTGTTGCAGGCCATCTTCTTTGGTGACAGCTTTTCCACGCAGGACGGTATCTCGGCGATGGGTGGCACGGTGGTGGGTCTGACGCTCCTGGTCATCCCGGTGTACTTCCCGATGTGGGGCGGCATGTTTTGCAAGCCCAACCCCGACATCTCGGAGGAGGACTACTACCTGGCGGATTTCACGGAGGAGGAGAAAGCACAGGGAGTTGCGGATTCCGTGGTGAAGTTTGCCAAGGAAGCTCGATCGGAGAGGGCCGCCGAGTTGCGGCCCAAACCCTCTCAACCTGTTTAAATTCTCTGACAGGGATGTAGCATAGTCGTACGGTGGGTCTCTTTTGCACATGAGTTGGGCATGGCCGTGTTGTAAACACCTTTGCTTCTTTCACCATCCCTATCTCTGCCCTCCTTGTTCCGTCCTTTCGGTTTGGGATTCCACCGAGGCATCCCCTGCCTCCCTTGGGTGCTGTGTCCCTGCGTTTCCCACCGTCCTTTCTCCCCCCCCCCAGATCCCTCCCTTCGGATTTTTGGGGCGACCCACGTGATCCTGCTCCTTGCCTTTCCACCGTACGTCTCCCCTCCCTCCCCAGCCCACCCCCAACGAGGGGGGGGGCCACGTGATCCGGTGGGTTCGGGCCGTGCCCAACCTCCCTTCCACTTAACTCTCGAGTTCACGGTCTGCCTTCCTCCCCTCCCCCACGCACGATCCGATGGTGAACCGAGAGGTTTACGTCCCCGTGGACCCGTATCGAACCCCTTTCCGCCCCCCCTTCGTCCCTCCCATCCTGGGGTACGGTTTGTCCTCGTCGGTGGGCGGTTCCGTCTTCGCCGACGCGCGCATCGTTTCGGCTTGGGAACGGGGCGGCGCGGAACGTTGCACGCAGGAGGGAGGAACGAGCACCTGGTCGAGGGGCGAGGGACACCACAGAGACACAACGCTCGACCCGCTCTTGGGTGAAAGAACGCGCCTTTCCACGCCCAGCCCCGAACGAACCGAGGAGAAGAAAAAGGAGGATTGGACCAAGCATGGATGGACTGTTCTGCGATCCACGGACGTGGGAAGACATCGGGAAACCCGAAGGAGAAGATTGGAACCAAGGGCACAAGGACGAAATGGAAAGTGGGAGTCCCAAAGGGATACTCGAGACCGATCTGCAGGATTTCGTGAGGTGGCTCACCGAAGAAGACCGAGCAAACCAACCCGGAAAAACCCCACCCACGGTCGATCCAACCCAAACCGTTGGAGGTGCATTCGTCGAAAGGCTCAGAGAAGCGCTCACCTACTTGCCACTGAGGAAGAGGGAGAGCAGGCTCCTACAGATCTGGGTGCCTGACGATGACGATCCAGAAACATTGATGACCAGCCTAGGCACCAACTTCCTGCCCTACTTGATCGAAGGGCCTGGAGACGAACTCGCGGCCTTCCGATCCTTCTCCATTAGCTACCGCTTTGGGGTGGGACAGTTCAGCGGCGTGGAAGGTCTCCCTGGACGTGTCTTCCGATCTGGACGACCGGAAATATCTTCCAATGTACAGGGATATCAGAGGACCGACTACCCAAGACTTCCGGACGCCATACGGTGCGGCATACGTGCATCCGTGGGCTTGCCCATCTACAACACCCAGTCAGGTGCGCCCAAAACGGTGGCGGTGCTGGAAATTGTGAGACTGTCCAATGACCAGTCTTTTGGAGACGAGTTGCAGGAGCTGGCTTCTGCCCTAGGAGTCGTGCACCTGTCAACATGGGGCCAAGAAAGATCGCCCATCATCACTCTCGGATCAAACTCAAGAAGTTCCACACAAGACATGCTGGGGCAACTCGTGAAGAAGACTTGTAAGGAGCACTATCTGCCGTACTCGCAAGCGTGGGAACGGTGTACCATTGGCGCTGGAGGGCCTGAACTTGGGACCTCTGAGCTCACCTGTGAGATGCTTTCGTGCTGCAACCTCCCCTTCTTTGCTCAAGGTTCTGAGTTTGACAGTTATCGCCAGTCTTGTCAAGCAGGTTTGTCCCTGGGTAGGGATCCAGTGAGCTGCGCATGGAGAACCAGCACATCCATGCTATGCAGCAATGCTGAAGCTAATCTTGATGAAGAAGGAGGGCTTTTGCACCTTGCGGTAGCACATAAAGTCGCAAGCATGCTTGTCGTGTGCTTGAAGCAGAAGCAAGGAGGGGCAGGGCCGTGCTACGTGATGGAGATACACCTGCCCAAGAGCGTTGAATCAGTAACCTCTCAGATGGAGCTTTGTTCAGAAATCATGGGGATGATTTCGAGTCTTGCATCCGATGCGTTTCAAGTTGACCCAAATTTCGAGGTTTTCTCGAACGACCTCGGAACAAACAGCGAGGGGAAAGCAGAAGGACAGGAGCCTGAGGTAGATGAGTTAGACAAGTCTCTTTCAAAGAGTGAAGGAGTCCAGAACCAGAGTGTGGTGAAGTCTATTTCCCTTGCCCAACTTCAGGAACACTTCGTATACAACCTGAAGGATGCGGCAGAACGCTTGGGTGTCTGCCCTACAACACTCAAACGGATCTGCCGACACTATGGTATATCAAGATGGCCTTGCAGAAAGCTCAAGAAAGTTTGTCGGTCAATTTCAAAGCTCCAAGGCGTTGTGGAGGGTGTGCCCGGGGTGGACATTGGAAAGTTCGACTGGGCAAATCTGGCAAACAAGCCTTCGGACATAGACGGTGAGGCTTTCGCCTCGAATGCAGGGAAGCAGGACCCCTCTCTGAAAGAAAGTGAACCGAACGATGTTTCAGCTGAGCACAGGCGCTGCCCCCCTGCCGAAACAGAGCATGGCTGTACAGCAGTGGGCTTGCGCCGAGAGAGTGCATGGCCCTCTACCAACTCACTCAGTCCCAGATGTCAGCCGAATAATGCGCAGAGCTCTGGTTCGGACTTATCTGGGGATGGCAAGAAGGAGGAAGCTCAGAAGATGTGTGGAGCATTTCATGACCTTCAAGACTCACGCGTGGTTGTGGACCCATTGGAGGCGGCGCCGGACTCAGGGGCGGAGCCAACGTTGTTAGAGACCATGCGGAGTGGGCAGCCGCAGGATCAAGGGGAGCATTCCGGAATATCGATCAAGGCCACCTTTGGAGACGAAAGGTTGAGATTTCAATACCGCGATGGAATGAACTACGAGTCGGTGCTGTACGAGGTATCTGCGTACTTCAAAGTCCCACCTCAAGCCCTCAGGATACAGTACCTAGACGACCAGCAGGACTGGATCACGTTAGCGAGGGATGCAGACTTGCAGGAATGCATCGAAGTCAGTGCTGAGCTGACTCCAGCGGGCAGGAGAGTTGTCAAGCTGATGGTTCAAAAGCTGTTAGATTGAGAAGCTCGAAGCTAATGTATACTAGAGGACACCTGTGCCCTTAGTACCGTGCAGCTTTCGGAAAAAAAATCTACTGTACATAGTTGCGCCAAGCTATCCTTCCATTGTTGTTATTCATTTGTTGTTACCATAAGCAACTTGATACGCAAGGCCCACCAGCACCGCCCCTCCGAATATGTTACCCAGCGTCACCGGCAGCAGGTTTCTGATCACCGCATCGAGCACCGAGATATCGGCACCTGCAAACCATCCCTGCCAAAAGAAGAACATGTTGGCGATGGAATGCTCAAAGCCCAATGTCACAAACATGCTGATCGGAAGGAAAATCCCTAGAACCTTCCCTGGCAAGCTTTGTGCTGAAATAGCCAGCCAGAGCGCAAGGCATACCAGCCAGTTGCCGAGAACACCTTTGAAGAACATGGGCAAGAAAGCCGATGCGACTTTAGCTGTGGCTATCGAACAAGCCCCCTTAATTGCTGCCGCAGAGCCGATGGTCCCAGCAGCCCAAGTCAAGCTAGCGACAAAGGCAGTACCAGCAAGATTGCCGAGGTAGGAAAGGGCCCAGTTTCTCTTGAGCTGCGTCAGAGTTGCGCTTCCATCCAACACCCCAGCCGTCAAGAAAAAGACATTTCCTGTGAACAGTTCGCCCCCTGTGAGGACCACAAGTGCTAACCCAGTCGGTAGTCCGAACAAACCTTTCAATAGACCGGACAGCGCAGGGTCGCTTGCGTTCAGCCCAAGGGTGCCACATGTTACGAATGAACTCAGCAGGGCTCCCAGTCCAATGAAGCTTCCCGCCAAGAAGCTGAGCAGCAGCGTCTTTGTTGGAACTTGCAACCCCTTGGTGTGGCCGGTGCGCACGGCCGACTGCAGTGTTGCCACGCTCGTGGTTAGTTTTTGGGGATTTCAGGATTCCACGGAGTGCTCGAAGACTTGGGGCAGGTTCGTTCTGGCGCTGTGCGTCGCTGGTCTCACCTGGAACACTTGCAGTGGGGAGAGGATTGTGGAATCGGTTTGTTGAGCCAGGGGAGCGGCAGTGGGTTGACCATTACCACTCTGGTATGGTTCTGTACGGGTCTGGTCCGTGGTCAGCCTGGCTCTCACAAGGTCCACATGATTCCTCTTCCTCAACCCCCCTTTCTGTGCGTTGTATCTCCTCAAGGACGTGCTTCCCAGCACCTTCTTGCACGTCTGCATGATCTAGGCGTTGTGTGGCGCGTCCCTGCGTCTGGTTTGGTTGTGGCCTTCCATCCACCCACCCTTTCTTTGCCCATCACGTGATGGGTTTGGGTAGGATGGACCCTGGGTTTCCCCATCCGATTGGGGCGACCCTTGAGGGATCCCAAGGGTCCACTCGCTCCCCCAGAAGGAAGGCAGGGCGTCCATGCCCTTTCGATCGGAGGAGGAGGTTCCAGCCCGTCACCCCGGTCCAACCCCGGGTTCCTTCCCCTTTGCGAAAGGTCGTCCCATTCCCTTTCGATTGGGAACGAGCCCCCGATTCTCCTCCCCCAGGGGGGATCTGGGGCGAGGGAAATTCGACCGACAGCACCGACACTTGCTGCCAGAAACGTCGTGGTAGCGATTCAGGAAGGTGCAAGATGCGCTGCAGGCGCATGCAGATCCGTGCCACCGCCACGCCTTCGACCGAGAAGGCCAAGGGAAGGATACAGCGCATCAATTCCAATCGTTACGTGGACCCGAAGAGCAAGCTCGAATGGAGCCAGGACGGGAAAAGGATGGTACTCAAAGAAACCGAACAGCAGAAAATCAATCCCATCGAGAAAATGAAGCTGAGGAAAGATCCGCTCCAGATGATGGAATGGATTGAAGAAATGGCGGACCAAGACTTCGAAACACTGGATGCTAGCGGAAAAGAAGCACAAGAAGACATCGACATGCGCCTCAAGTGGCTGGGTCTGTTTCACAGGAGGAAGCAACACTACGGACACTTCATGTCCCGTCTTAAGGTACCCAATGGAATACTAACCAGCTCTCAAATGAGAGTGCTAGCAACGGCCGTGGCAAGCTATGGGAGCCAAGGGTGCGGAGACCTGACCACCAGACAAAACATCCAGGTTCGCGGATTAAAACTGTCCCAGGCACCAGAACTTCTGAGGGGTCTAGCCCAGTGCGGGCTCACATCCCTGCAAAGCGGAATGGACAATGTGAGGAATGCGGTGGGAAGCCCCTTGGCTGGAATCGACCCTCTTGAAGTGTATGATACCAGGCAACTCTGCGAAGACTTGACCAACTACATTACCATGGACCAGCAAGGCAACCCAAGGGTGACGAATCTTCCCAGAAAGTGGAATGTGTGCGTCGTTGGTAGCCACGACCTCTACGAGCATCCCCACATCAATGATTTGGCATATTGGCCTGCTAAAAAGAACGGGAGGTTCGGGTTCAACCTGCTCGTCGGAGGATATTTTAGTGCCACAAAGTGTGAGGAAGCCATTGAACTGGATGCCTGGGTCGGCGAAGAAGAGGCAGTCGAAGCTTGTGATGCCGTGCTTACCACCTTCCGTGACCTTGGGGCTAGATCAAGTAGGCAGAAGTGCAGGATGATGTGGCTGATTCATGACCTGGGATTGGAACGCTTCAGGCAAGAGGTGGAAGAGCGGATGCCTGGAAAGTCTCTTGAACGAGCGGGCACCTCCCTCATGGATGCATCTTATACCCGAAGAGACTACCATGGTGTCTGGCCACAGCAGCAGACGGGACTGAATTATGTTGGCCTGAACGTTCCCACTGGACGCATACAAGCGGCCGACATGTTTGAGATAGCAAGGCTTGCCGAGGAGTATGGGAGTGGCGAAATTCGAATAACCGTGGAGCAGAACTACATCTTGCCCAACATACCCGACAAGAACGTCGAGTCCCTTCTACAAGAACCGCTGCTCACGACAGGAGAGGGCTTCGCGAGCCCTTTTGTACCATACCCAGGTAACCTCATGAAGCACCTTGTTGCCTGCACCGGCAGTCAATTCTGCGGATTGGCAATGATAGAGACAAAGGCTCAGGGGAAAGCACTGACCGAAGCAATCGAAGCAACCATGGTTGTTCCTGCTGACGTGCGGATGCATTGGACGGGGTGCCCAAACACTTGTGGCCAAGTGCAGGTGGCCGACATTGGTTTTCTAGGCTGCAAGACCACTGACAAAACCACAGGAAAGAAAGTGGAGGGTGTTAAAGTTTTCTTGGGAGGGAAGATCGGCCACGATTCCATTCTTGGGACTGAAATAGCGGAGCTTCCGTGCCAGCACCTACTTCCGTATGTCCAGCAGTTGCTTGAAGAGAAGTTTAACGCCGTACAAAAAGAGAGCCTGACCGTGGAAGACAAGCATGCTGTCGAACGATGGGAGCATTTCCCCTTTAACTCTGGTGGTACCCCGAATGTTTTCCCCGCCAACGAGAATGGGAAGTACGTGTCGCTTTCCGAATCAACGTCTTAAGTCTCCAGGGACTTGCTCATTGCAGAGGCAGACGTGTGGCATGCAAGAGACCGTATGATGCACTGTCATTCAGGCGCTCATTTTTCTGTAAAATACTTCAGACATCTTCCTTCCTTTACCGTGTGGGCTGCTTACCATGTTTGCAAGGTGCCGCTCAATCCGATCCTCTTTCTGTCAAAATATTTATGCGTTGACAGTAGAGGAGGTGCTCTCGCCCTCCTTCTTGCAGCCGCGGGTTCAGACCAAGGCAAGATATCGTGACAATCCAATCCAGTCTTGCCTCGAGCAGGGCAAGCACGCTGTATGTCCGCTCTATCACGCCGTAGACAACAAGCGTACAAAAGGTGAGCCTTGGCAGACAGTGGCTTCAGCTACTGGCCGATGCTCCTACGGAGCAAGCGTCTATTCGTCGTCGTTCCCCGGTGAAGTCAAAGTGCTCGGTACAAGGGCTCTGTTTCCTTGCAACATTTGTGGATTTCTTGCGCGGATTCCAGTCCAATGCAGCCCCACGGTGGGCATACGTTGAGTTAGGTTCTGCACATGCAGATCCCAATTATAACAACCAAGAACGTATGAGAAGGACTTACAGGGTCTGCGATACCCTTTCTGGAATGGCTTTGGCCGTTGAGATCCCCATGCCTAATGACCATACTCGCCTTCTCGGCCAGACACTGGTATCTATGCATTCTCCATAGCCAAGTCAGGATGGTGCACGGTCGAAACAAAAGGGAGATAATCAAGTTGGGCGACGGTCAAACATCTACATGAAAACCCCTCCCTCGAAGGACGATGCTGTGTTCCCACCCCACAAGATCAAGGCACGAGTACGCCGAAGCATACCCCCAACCCTGCATGTCACGGAAAGGTTCAGGGACGCCAGGTTCGATTGAGATCGACAACATAGAGATACTAACGAGCAACCTCAGTGGGAAGGCAAGTCATTCCTTTGCGAGGTTCACCTTCATTCTACCCGATACGGATGCCTGCACAACGGACAACGTAAGGGATGGCCACGTCAAACGTCTAATGCTCCCGACCGATATTCAAGCGAATGTGCACTGCATTAGATGGTGTTCTTGCCAGCCGGTGCGTGTTTTTTACAAAGCCGATCAAGAACGTGTCCATGCTCAGGACACAACTGACAGTGCGGACAAGAAACCCATCAACCACGAACCACAGGAACAGGGGCCTTCCAACGCCCTAACGCTCGCAAGGTACAGGGATGCAAATATTCTTGTACGGGGACCACACCGTCAAAACCCTCTTCTTTCGGGCGCAATTCATGCTGTGGTTCTTCAAGCAGCAGAGAATATTCCAACCTTCACTGCCAGCACCCCGCCATTGGAAGAATCTGCGCAAGAGAAGGTTCGCGTTGACCACAGGGACATCGCATGCAACGAGGGTAGCGTCCCTGAACCGTTGACCCATGGCATGGCTTCTTGTTGCATCTGTCCGTCTAGTTCGAAGCATCCACATAGATTGGCGCGCGCGTTTCGTGAACGGTCACGAAATGCTGCATGAGCCCTTGGACAAACATCCCGAAGCAACCGGCACGGAGTCCCTCGTGGGCAAGGATTCCAAAACTGTTTCGAGGCGTTTCCTGATGTTGGAGAAGGAAGGGCGTTCTTCGTGCTTGTGGGCCCAGCACTCGGCAAGCAGGTCCTTTAACGGGTCCTCCCATCGTGCGCTAGACGGGACTGGCCTTCCCCCTTCTGCCACCTTCTCTGTTTTATCCAGGCTTTCCTGGGGGTCCTTGCCCTCCACCAGCTCGTATAGTATCATCGCAAAAGCGAACACGTCCACGGGCTTGCCGTAGCCTCGATTCTGGACCAACTCGGGAGCGGTGTACAGGGTCACACCGTCCGAACCAGAGTGGAACGTTTCGGTGCGAGCAATGGCCGCCCCGCGGGGGATACTCTCGTTCTCCATGTCGAAGTTCATGGTGAGGCGGCAGAACCCGAAATCCGCTATCTTGACAACACCGTGACCGGTGAAGAGTATGTTTTCCGGTCTCAAGTTCCTGTGGATCAGGGACACCGGCCTGTGGTTATGGAGGTACTCCATGCCGCGGGCGATGCCGATGGCGATTTCATGTGCGTTCCGTATGGACAACCTGTCGTCCACTCCGTCTCGGATGCGCTGGAATCGTTCCAGCAGGGATCCTCCTTCGCAATATTCGATCACGGTTGCTGCCGGCAAGATTTCTCTGCACACCCCATAGAACTGCACGATGTTGGGGTGCGCCAAACGCGACAGCACGGCGATTTCCACGTTGAATTGCTCCTGGGTTTCGGGGGTGAGCTTTTGCGGGGAGATCCGTTTCAGGGCCACTTGCCTTCCTCTCCAGAAGGCCACGTGGACCACGGCCATGGATCCTGCACCAATCCTGCACCCACCATGTACGGTGTCTTCCACCTCCAAGTCTTTCAGGTGGATCTGTTTTCCTTCTTGGTCCAGTTCCATCCTGTCCGGCACCTCTTGGGCGGTGAGCACGCGGTCCTGCGTGTTTCCCACCTTTTGGAGCATGCACAGGGTTTCCACGTGCGATGCGCGGTACGCGTCTTCCACCGGCGTCCTGTTCCAGGCGTCCCTGGCGTTGGGATCCGCGCCTCTCCTCAGCAGCATGTCCACGATCTCTGCCTTTCCTTCGGCGGCCGCCAGGTGCAGCAGCGTCCTTCGATCGTAATCGAATCGATGCACGAGATCCTTCCGCCGTTCCAGCAGCGCTTCGAGTCGGATCCGATCGTCGTTCCGACACGTCCAGAAGGCTTCGGCCAGCTCCTCGTTCGCCGCCCGTGCGTTTTCTTCGTCCCTCGTGTCGTCCTGTACGTCTTCCAGGATCCCTGGGCGATCCATCCTCGATCGAATGGACGCGCGAGTGCGGCGTTTGCGCCAGGAGTGGTCGCGGTCATGCCGGATCCATGCGCGTCCGTCGACACGTCCCTCTTCTCCACGTCCTTTGGGGATGTCCAAAGGACCCGTCCTCGGGTACAGACCCGGGAGGAGTCCCGATGGGAAAGGGGAGGGAGACGTCCGATCAAAAACCCGTTTTCATCGAATAAAAAGTCGAACACGAAGGCGCATCGGGACACCCACGAGAACTGGCTTTGGTGAAGCAAGCGCTGGATCTCAGGCGACGAGGCAGCAATCGCAGCGCATGTCGAACGCCTGGAAGTCGAAGTTCTCGTTCGGCGGTGTTCGTGGCGGCACGTAATCGTGGTCGGAAGGCTCGAGCTTGTCCAACGCACGCTGAAGACGGGTGCGAATGTTGGAGAACGTGGGACGCTCCTCGGGACAAGGAGACCAACACTCCGACACCAGCTGCTGCATGTCCGGCTTCCAGCGTGGGTCCGTGAATGCCGGACGATCGCCCATCGCAGCACGGTCGGAGATGGACGCGATCTCCTCCTGACACCCCCTCGGCATCTCCGCAAAGGGAACACGAGCTTCCAACAGCTCGTACAAGATCAGAGAGAACGAATACACGTCCACTGCCTTGCTGTAGGGCTCCGAATGCCACACCTCGGGAGCCATGTACAGCAGAGCCCCCGTGCGACCCGTCATGTCCAACTGAAGCGGGCTTCCGCCTCTCGGAAGGCTCAAGATTCGGTGAGCGGCCAAACTGGAACGCACCGAGCCCCCCGCTGACCCCGGTCCGTCCGATCCATGCAAGGAGCCCTCCGGGTACGCACCGTTGGCCGCTTCTTCGCTCGGATCCAAGGCACGGTTCACAATCACGCGGCTCAGTCCGAAATCCGTGATTTTGACCTCCTTGTCCTGGGTGAAGAGGATGTTGTCGGGCTTCAAGTCCCTGTGGATCAGCGCCAACGGCTTGCGGTTGTGAAGGTACTCCATCCCCCACGCGATCCCCAGGGCGATCGCGTACGCTTGTGCATAAGGCAAAGGACCCCTCTTGCCTTCCCGCACGCCTGCAAAGAGGTGCAACAGGGTACCGCCTCCACAGAACTCCGTCACGATCGCCGGAATGGATGCACATACCCCCAGGAACTGCACGATGTTTGGGTGGGCGAGCTGGCTCATCACAGAAAGCTCCATGCGAAAGATCACCTTCTCCTCTTCATCCCAGTCCTCGTGAGGGACCTTTTTCACCGCCACGGGGACGCCGTGCCAGCGAGCGAGCAAGACCACACCGAAGGACCCTTCCCCAAGCTTGCTGTGTACGGATTCCCCGTCCTCGAAGACGAGGTCTTGCGTGGAAATCAACCAGTGCTCCAACCCTTCGGTGATCAGAGACTGCACGGACTCTCGCTGCATGAGCTGGACCCCTTTGGTATGCTCCTGGAGCATGGAAACGATCTTGTCGTCCTTCCTGCGCCTGGCTTCGTGCAAGGGGGTGTGCCCCCACCGATCCTGCGCATTGACCCTGGCGCCCTCTTCCAGCAGCCATTGGACGACTTTTTCCTGTCCGTAGCTGGCTGCCAGGTGCAGGCACGTTCTCCTGTCGTAGTCCGCTTCTTTGATCACCCTTGGATGGCGTTGCGCGACTTCTTTCAGTCCGAGGAGGTCCCCTTTCGCGGCCAGCCAGAGCGCCTGCGAGACGCTGGCCCATGGGTCCGAATCTCGTTGGTATTCGTCGTTGTCTTCCCTTCCCAGGTCGTCCAGGTTCTCGCTGATGGAGGGGAGGCGCACGGGCATGGCCAGTCCGCACAGGTTGGATTCCGACGGTCTCTTTCGCACCATGGTTGGTTTCGTTTCGAGGTGTCCATTCCACGCCACTGGATCTCCGCTTCACCTTCCTTCCGTTCGCGGACGCGTCTTCCCCGGCATCTCCTCGACCGTCTCTTTCGAGGACGTACGTCTACCACTCCCACTCGGGACGTTCGCTTCCTTTCCTTTCCTTTCCTTTCCTTTACGTGTCGGAGGAGCGGCGTGGTTCCATCGGGTCTCGGACGTCGTTTGGATGCATCGAAACGTCGGAAGGATCCCTCCTTCCGCTGGGACCCACGAAAGGCTTGGGACGTCCGTTTCGAAAGGGAGGACCTTGAACCGGACAGACCCGTGGGGATCCCTTTCGCGGATCCCATGGGAACGGGCCGACCGGGCCTCCCTGCCCTGCGGGTTCGAGCGAGAGAGAAGAAACTCTCGGAGGGTCCGGTGTCTTCTCGTCGTTCGATCGGATCTCCTGGGTGGAACCGAAGGGTCGTGTCCCTTGTCCCACCCGAAAAGACGGGGTGCTGAACCCGGGGAGGAGAAGGGAGAGGTGGTGGCGCACCACCACACCTCTTCCGACACGAACCAGCCAAGGTCGAAAAGACAGCCGAGTGTGCAACGCATGGACGCGATAAGGGACCCGAACGTCGAGGAGAAACAGCGGCAGTAGAACGTGGACAAGACACAAGTGAACCTCGAACGACGGAACAGGACGCGTGCCAAGCCAACACCCGAACGCCATGAACTGGAGAATCGTGTCCGTGTTCGGTGTCGCAGCCTTCGGCATATGCGCCATGCTCGCCATCGCACTGCCCCTGGCGCTCATCGTGGGAGAACCGGACGCAAGGTCGACCATAGGTGAGTGAACCACAACGATCGAAAGGCACGAAACAAGGACAGGTCGTGCTCGCAAGGCCCACGGCTGACCATGCGACCGTCCCGGTTGGGATGCGAATCACTCCCATACAGCTTTCTCGAGCATCGAGAACGATCAGATCATCATCAGCAGCGACGCCGCTCCTTGCGACGAAGACAAGATCGGCGCTTGCGGAACTGTGCTCACGTACGAAGGCCCAAACAAGACGCTCGACATCTCCATCGAGGCCCCAGAACAGGCACTGCAAGGGGTGACCAGCGCCAAGGTCCAACTATGCTTCTCAGAGAACTCCATGGAGAAAAGACCGTGGCGGGATGCAGATGACATCATTGGCGAAGATCGCCAATGTGCCTTTACAGCGTGTGATGACATGACCTTCACGGGTAACAGAACCAGCTGTGTGTACAAAGTCGATGGGGACATCGGAACGGCGGTGTTCTTCCTGCGAGCCCTCCTGGAAGACGAAGAGGGATTGTTCGTACAGGGAGCGGATAACTTCAACTACTTCCAAATCGACGGGTACCTCGGCCGCACCACTGGCATCATCGTTGGGAGCTCTATCATGTCTGTGGTTGCTTGGGGCATCCTTGCTTCCGGGATCGTCTGGGAACGCACGAAGCAGAGGTAGGAAGGTGGTCCTTGCACATTTACTTGTACGCAAACTGTTCAATAGATTACACATGTGTGAGCCTTGATTGATCCCTTTGTTTTTCTCTACCTTTCCTATGTTCAGCGGTCGGGTGTTTCTCCCCGGCGCATGGGGGTTGCAGGAGTGCCTGGATCGAAAAACAAGAGGATCCTTGTGTTCCTTGGATCGTGCGAGATTGTATTGAACGCCGCAATTGTCGTTCAGCTCGTTTTTTTCGTGGTCCATCAGGTCACCGTAGCCTCTGCGACGGTAAGGTCTTGTTTCGTGCAGGAACAAGCCTATCAGGGCCAGGAACAAGCCTGCCAGAACCTGCACCTTGGGCGACCATGCGCTTTGTGCGTAGGACGTCACGCATACCACCGAACCCAGGACCGCGACATGAGCACCCGCGTACTGCCTCTCTCGGATCGACCAGGCCGGCAGTTGATGCTTGACGGCTTTTGTTTCGGTGTCGGAAGTTCCGTTCCTCTCCTTGGGCACCGGTCCTTCTTTCGCCTTCCTGGCCCGTGTGCCGTTCCTTGTCCCCTGTCCACCTTCCGGTGCACCTGTATCGTCCATGCTTGCTGCTTCTCCTCCCTGATGCAGTGCGTTTGTCCGGTCCACGTGCGTGCAGCGCTGCACCCAGACCAAGTTTGCTATGTGGAGTGTGTCGGTTGGACGTCGTCCCTTGGTCCTTTGGGGATCTGGTGGGGCGAAACCACACGAGGAAGGACCTGGGGGAGGGACAGGGGAGGGGGGGGATGAAGCACGTGACGGTGAACCCTGCTGGAGGGTGCACGTGCGGTCTCGGATGGTACGAAGGGCGTTCAAGCGTACAGGGGATGCGAGGACGGGAACAGAAATGGACGGAATGGACGTCTGATGCGAAGCCAACGTGTCCGGAGGAGGAAGTTGTAAGAGGGCCTAGGAGGGACGTAAGAAAGGCCCCTTTGGGAACAAAAGACGGGGCTAAGGGATGAGAAGGTGGGACGTTCGACCGCGAACGCAACACTCCCAACTGACAAACGATCCATGCCGCAACAAGGGAGCTTCAAACACGGCACGCTCGCTGCGACAAGCAACCCATATCACGACCTTGGCATTTCCATCAATGCCCACCGTGTCCTTTCCCCCTCGTCGTTTCTTCGTTCCTCTCATCGACAACCCAACATCCTTGCTCATTGCGATGCGTACCAACAAGAAGCAAACCACGCCCATGACAACCGGTACTCCGTATCGCAACACTCTGTGTCCATTGAAATGTGCAGTCGATGGATTCGACAAGGTCGGGAGCAAACATCATAGCTTGCTTCGTGGCTTGGAAAGGAACGGTCCTAGGTTTATCGACGTATCGAGAAAATCATTGGCAGCAGCAAGGGCGTGCCAGGGAGACGGAATGAAACGCCTTGGTTTCCGATGCATAACGCAAATCTTGCTGTAGCTACACTAGCGGTATGAAATCACGTGTGGGATTCTTCACGCGATTTGCCCTAGTATGAAGCACAACTGGTACCTTTCATCGGTCACGACAAGCATGGAAAGTGTGGTGCGACGATGCACTCGTCTACGCCTAGTTTAGATAGTGGAATACTTCTCGATGCAAGTGTGTGGCTACTGATCGGCACGGGCAACCCCACCTTCCGATTGGAATCGGCCTTGAATGATCCTAAACATTGGATGGGGCTTTCGCATCCCCTCCTTCGTGAAGACGGCAAGCCTCGAACCATGCTCGAAGGAGCACGATCGATATCACTTTGGAGTGATACGGTCGTTGATTGGCGCGCCCGGTGTTATTCTCCTCGTGGGACGTCTCTCCATTCCTCGTGAGGATTTTCATGTTCGCAACGGGGAGATCTCCATTTTTCCTAGGTTGCGTCGTGCACGTGTCCGTCACATGCCTTGTGTTTCGACCGCCCGAGGAGGGGCTCTATTGATTCGATGGGCATCCGCGTCGTCGCTGTCCACGAAGCAAGAGGCGCGGTTTCTTCCCTTGTACCTCCTGGTCTTGGTGTCCTCGCATTCGGTTCGTCCGGTGTAAACGTCACCGAACGGGGTTCGCTTCCCCCTTCGTTCCCCTCCGATACCACCGGACTATCCCCGTTCGTCTTCCTTTCATCCTCCCCTTTCAAACCCGAACGATCCGGGTCTGTCCCTGGTGGGTTGTGGACCACACGTCCAAGAAGGGGGGCATTCGACGAAGAAGGACGAAGCTGTCGGCGTCGCAAGCTTGATCCGTGGCGTCGAGGACGGGAACCGCGCATCGAAGGGGAAACGAGGGCACTTTGCGTGGGAGGAGGGACGCATTCGAATGCGAGATCGAAGCGTAGATGGGGATGGATTGACCAACGGGACCAATGGATGCGGCCCAACGAAGAGGAAGAAGGAAACCGAACCATCCGTCGGGAAGGAAGGTGTTCTCCTCAGGACCTTCCACACCCTCGCGTTTGCCATTCATGTGTACGTCTTCCTGTGGCACTTTGGAGACGAGGCAGCCAAGCTCCCGGGGGCGAGGGGGTTCGGGTTCTTCTTTCGATACCTGACCTTCGTCTCGTTCACCTTTCAGCTCGTCCAGCTGACCATCGTGGTCCTTTGGAGCCTGGGAGGTATGGAAAAGGGAAGGCTGGGACGGCTTTCCGACGACCTATCTTGCGCATCTTTTCCACTTGCATGCACAGTCACCATCATGTTCCAGATTGTAAAAAAGACAACCAAGGAGGCCGTGGAAGGGGGTCACATCGCTAGGCCCTTCTGGTTGGATTTCACCGTGCACTACTGGAACTCAATGATAGCACTGGTGGACCTCTTGGCATCTAGGAATAGGACATTCAGCAGAAAGGCGCAGAATATAGCCTTGTCTATGGCGTTCTTTTACATCGTGTGGATCCACGTGGTGAAGGTGTTCAACAAGATATACCCATATCCCTTCCTCAATAAGCTGCCGCAGCCTTATGGGATTATCATCACCTCCGCAAGTGGTACACTCATCTGCTTCCTTCTCTTCAAATTTGGTGAGTTGCTTCACTTTAGGAAAGCTAAAGTTGCCTGAAGGGCAGAAAAGAGAGTAAAATTTGGCGATCCAGACATGCTACCACATCCAGGGGTTCCTGCGAGGGATGGAATTCTTCCAAGGGAAGCAATGCCTTTACCTTCATGCCGTAAAGCACGAAGGAATCATGCATGGTTACCACCCCATGGACACCAAAATCCTGGCCGCAGCAAAAGAGGAACAACCTTCTCTGTGGGGGCCGGCCCATCAGATGTAGAATCGATATTTACTCCTGTTGCAGATCAACATGGGTCACGATCTGGTGCAGCATATCTTCTTCTGGAACCGTGATATGCACTTGATGCTCAATACTAATGGCCCAAGCATCAGGGGGCCAGCAGCACGATTGCAGCAGTATCGGCGAACATCACTCAGGATTCCATCTGCACCTGTCGAGGTTGCTTCCTTGCAATCATGCTCCATGATTTGGCCTTTGGAGCTTTGGCTTTCTTCTTCACCCTTGTCTTGGTCTGTGTCACTTGCATGGGTGTTGCAGACGGCACCTGCACCAGGGGATACACGTCAGTCAAAAATACGAAAGAATGATACCACACCACACGGTGCGCAGGAAATCAGAGAGGCGGCCTTGATGAAGGCCACAGCATTTTCTACCTTTTTTCTCGCGGTCACTCACCGTGTGTGCAGCAGGTGCTTCCAAGCATCCCTTCAGGACGGCTTGCTTTTTCTGTACTTTTTCTTCTTCGATTCCCAGTGCGTTCACTGTCTCTGCCCTCTGCGCCCTGTACTTCCTCTTGATTTTGGAGCGGATGGATTTTCCCATCGTGCCTATTGCGTCCAAGCCACGGTCGGTATCGCCGATATTCGCGCAGTTCCGGTTGTCGCGTCCTCGGTCAGTTCCTTCCTTGCCACTCGGTCTCTCGACCAGGCACAAGTCTTCCACGCCACGGTTTTTCCCCATCTCGCCGTCGACTCGTACGAGTGCAGGATTGCCTCTCCACGTCCACCGGCACTCTCTCGTCCGTTCAAGCACGTGAAGAGTGGTTTGCAAGGTTCGAACTCGATCGTGGTGGAATGCCTCAGGGTTAAAAAGCTCGTTTTCCGACTCCCATCGCCGCCGCAGGGCGGCGTTCGAGCGGGTCCACCACCACGGGTAGGACGGTTTCTTCCTCGGCATGATTTTCCACGGCACGGATTGTTTCCCCCCTCCGCCATGCGCGCCTCGTCCTTACGTTCGTTGGCTCCGGCTCGAAGGTTCGTTCCTCGATGCTTCCTCTTCCCGTCGGGATGGACTCGTCCTATCCCACACTCCTTTCGTCTTCCATCTCCGTCTTCCTCGAAAGGGGAGGGAGACCGGGACGGATCCCTTTCGAAAGGGAAACAGACCCGACGCCGAAAGGAGGGGGTCCCCCTGGCGGCGGTACGAGACACCAATGCCCCCCTTGTGGCCCGGAACGTCCCGCATCGAATGCCCCCCTTTTGCATTTCGCATGGAGTTAACCGAGGGGAAGGCTGGGGAGCAGAAGAGCGCAGCACGAGCGCAGCACGAACGGACGAGGCGGTTCCTGGAAGGAGGCGCTGCGAGATCGAATCCACGAAAGGGACAACGAGAGGTGACGAAAGAGTGGAAGGAAGGGAGAGAGACGTGCCAAGGAGCGGAAAGAGACGGTGGGACGTGCCATGCTCCAGTGCAACCTCTGTTGGAAAGAGATCCAACACAAAGGAGCCGGGTTGCCCGCTTGCAACCACGTGTTCTGCATCGGATGCGCCAACGAGATCCTGAGGAACGAGAGCTCACGATGCCCGCAGTGCGACAGCCGGGTGTCCAAGTCGGACTTCAAACCTGTCCGCATCTACGACGAAAACAATGCTGATGCTTCCACCCTGCTCTGGGGGTTCGAGCCGGCACAAGCACTGGAGCTGGTGGCCGGTGCCATCTCCAAGTACACCGAACAAAAGCACATCGAACTGGAAGCGTCCGTGCGTGGTATCCACGAGCAGTACCAACAGCGGGAATGCGTGTACGTGCAGAAGCTGGAGGAACTGAAGGCCGCCTTGATCAAGGCGAAGAAGAAGATACAGGACCTCTCCACGGACAAGAAGAGCCTGGAACGAGACAAGCACGAGCTCCAGAAGAAATACGCCGAGAAGGCGGCCCAAAAGCGCAAGCTTGGTGATGCTTTGAACGAGCTCCAGCAGCAGATGGCGGTGGGTCCACCAGCAGCCATGGTGCGGACGGCTCCTTCACCCATGGATCCACTCGCTTCGACGCCCGTCCCACGTAGGACGTCGGCGAATCCTGGATCGGTCCCGTACGTTCGTGGCCGACCTCTTTCTTTTCCTCAGGGTGAGCGTTACCTTTCAGGACCCCCATGGCCGAATGCTCCGGCTCTACCCAGCAGCCCTGCCCCTCCCATGAAGAGCGTACACAGCAACAGCTGCCAACCAAGCCCACGGTTGAAGCAGCTGCTGCAAAAGACGGGTTCGTTCTTTTGAGGTGGGATGGTGAATGTCCTGATTGTGTCCAATACGTGTGTTCCACTTGTGTTCGACCCCTCCTCCGATCGGTTCCTGTCTTCTTCGAGAGAATGGCCCCCAGCCTGTCCGGCTCGAATGGTTGGAAACCAATCGAGAAAGGACCGATTTCCCGATCGATCGACGATTGATCCGGTCTCCATCGAAAACGAATTTGCGGTCAAAAAACGAATCCCGCCCTTATGAAAGTCCGAGCAGTGTCGTTCCAGGTCGAATCCCACGGGAGATCGAGATGGATGAGTCGGACAGGTCACGTCCGTTCGACGCGGTGAGACATAGACAAAAATCGAGCGCAACAAGGACGAATCAGATGAACATTGTCACTGGATTTCGGTAGGTATGGGAAGCACTCCGGACGACGTTGAGAACTTGGTGAAGTTGGGAGCGGTTGGCATCAACTCGGGAAATGGCATGTGGAAGGATGCAAAAACTGCTAGGGTGACAAATTCACGAAACACAAACATGTATTTCTTATTCGAGGCAGCCTTCGATGAGCAATTTGGTAACATGCGAAGAAGCTTAACAACAAACTTGATGTAGAGCATTGCGTTCTACTTGAACCAGCAAACAATGGCAACGTGTTCACTTGCAATTGTACATATCTAGCAAGCAATGGTCTACATACAAAGCTCTCATGGATTCTCAAACTTCCACGCAATCAACCGTCTCTATTTTATAGAGCTTGAATCGCATCTTATAGTCTTCGATTCGATTTGCCGAGCATCGAGGCTCGGATTGGGCCGTAGACGATGCTATTTGAGGTATTACGTTCCTTTCCAAACATCGATGCAAGCATACCAGCCAATGATTCGTATGTCGTACGCTCTCCCATCGTAGGAGGATGTCTTGGCGCTTGAGTGAAGCAATGAGGTGGCGTATGACCTCCATTTCCTTTGGGTCCTTACATCCCGAAGAAGATGGCTGAGAACTCTTTCGTGGTTCAACGCCATGCTTGCTCAATGATATCCTCGTTTGCACTTAAATACGAGATCACCAATTGGCTACAAGGACGACGGACCCACTCCCCTTCGAAAAAGTCAACCGAAGGTATCACTATCGCTTGCACTTGTCATGAAACGGCACATTCCGATCCATTGCCACCTCGACGTCGCATTAGGACGCGCATGAAGAATGTGCCTCGGACGTTGTGGGAAACACCCTCTACGGATACGATCTATTCTTGAACTCGTGCATCATCCGCGGTCGATACTTGTTCACGAGACCGTCACGGTAATGGGAGATTCGCGCAGGGTACGGCCATTCTCTTTCGCGGCGCGTGCCCTCCCTTTCTACGGCGTGGTATGGTTGCACGGCCGTCCCCTTGTGGTGTCGTGCGCGACCGGAATCTCCCGTTGAATCCCGAACCGCACACACTCCGGCGAGGGTGCACCTCCCCACCGTTCCTTGCTTTCCCTTGTCATCCACGGAGGCTTGCACCGGTCGCATCTCCAAAGCAGACCTTCCACGGTCCCCCTTTCCAACTTGGGACGTTCTTTTTCGCACCTTTTTATCACCCGCGTTCGAAGGTTCTCCATCGTTCGGGTCCATCCGATGGTTCCGAACGGAGGGCTTTCCTTTCAACCCGGGTTTCGGTTCCTATTCAAAGGGCGAGTTGATCCGGGTTGGAGAAGGGAAAGGTGGTGCATTTCGACGAACAGCTTCGGCATGGCGCCACCACCACCGCCACCGCCGCCATCTTCAGGCACAGGTGCGACCGCGATCGCGACCTCCGTGGTGCTGGACGAGGGAAAGAGTTTCCCAACCACACCTGCGCGTGGTTCCATCCCGAACCTGTGCTTGTCTCTGGCCGTCGCGTTCGTCCTCGGGAAGGAAAAGGGAAAAGGCGGAAGTTCCTTTCGAACGTGGAAGAGACGAGATCGCTGAACGAGGACGAGAAACTCGCGAGAACGAGACGTCGACGGACGAGGGGAGTCGTGGCGAGCGATGGGAAAGGAATGGTTCGGTAAGGAAGGAAAGAGAGCGAATCCTGACACGTGGATCCGCACGATGCACCGACCGACGTGACTCGTCCGTGCCTGGCCACGAACGGATGCAGGACCACCACCGCCATGGTCCACCCACCGACCGCCACCACCCGGGTTTTCTGGATCCAACACGCAAGGAGCGAACAGTGAAGCACCACCAGGAACCAATGCAGGTTCTGCAGGACCAGGATACGTGCCCATGGGTGGACCACCACCACCCTACGGAGGACCACCAGGATCCATGCCTCCGCCTGTCCGACAAAACCCACCGAATGTAGGTCCAGGAACGGGATACAACCCTGGTGGACAACCTCCACCGGTCCCTGCGCCGCAGACGGGACGTCGAGCCCCGCCGTCGTCCATGGCCATGCCGACACCAACACCACCGGGTCCGTCTTTTCAACCCCAGGGACAAACAGGTCCTCCCACAAAACCACCAGTTGTGCCTGGAAACCCCCCTTATGGACACGCAACAGGTGATGGAAGGACAGCCGTACCTCCGCCTACCAATGCAGGAGTGCCGCAACCAGGACAGGCCCCACCCTATTTTCCTGCTCAGCAACGCCATGGGCAATCCTCTGTTCCTCCCTATCCGCCAGGACTAGCTCCAGGAACAACGCATGGCCAACAATGGCAATCTATGCCTCCACCTGGGCCGCAGATGGGGCCTCCATATCCACAGGGGACCGGCCCTGCTCCGCCGGGCTTTCCAGGCATGGGAACCCAGGTCCCCGGTGCATCCTACCCGGGACAGAGTGCGGAGCAGGTGGCTGCAGACTACACACAGGTGTCCTTGTCTTCAGCTTTTGGCGCAACCTACCCACCAGGGCCCGGAGGCCCCCCTTCCGGCTACGGTGGGAACCATCAGCAAGCACAGGAGGAACTGCCCCGTCCGAATGGAGATACACTGGAACAGTGCACGAATGCTGTGGGCAAAGGTGCGCAAGCAGAAGGAAATTGTAGCCCTGCAGCAATGAGGCTCTCGGTGCATGCCTTTCCGCGTTCTTCTTCTGTGAAACGACAGTGGCATCTTCCTTTCGGAGCTGTAGTCCAGCCCATGGCAGAAGATCCAGAGTCACAATCACCTATTCCTGTCATTGGACTAACCTCGGCTGGGATAGTCCGCTGCAGGCGGTGCCGCACCTACGTGAACCCCTTTATGCAGTTTGCGGATGGTGGAAGGAGGTATCGCTGCAACCTCTGTGGTCTTCTGAACGATGTCCCTGTCGAGTATTTCTGCTCGTTGGACGAGCACGGAAAGCGCAGGGATCAAGTTGAACGCCCAGAGCTTACTAATGGCACAGTGGAGTTTGTTGCTCCTCAAGAATACATGGTCCGCCCTCCCATGCCGCCCGTATATTTTTTCATGTTGGACGTGTCAGCCAGTGCAAAATGTTCCGGTGCAGTTCGCAGCTTTGTTGGCGCCATCAAGGCCTCCCTGGACAAGCTGACTGGGGATGGCAGGGCCCGGATCGGTATCATGACTTTTGATGAGACACTGCATTTCTATGATCTAAGCGGCAAAAAGAGCACACCCCAAATGTTCGTAGTGTCAGATTTGGAAGAGCCCTTTTTACCCGTTCCAGATGACCTGCTGGTCAACCTCGCAGATGCAAGAGAACAGGTTGATGCACTTTTGGATTCGCTCTGTGACATGCATGGCCCGGAGTCGCCGATGCTCGGAGGGCAAGGAAGTGCCCTCGGTCCTGCCCTGCGTGCTGCGTACATGGTAATTGGTCACGTGGGAGGGCGATTGATTGTTCTTCAGTCCTCCTTGCCAACCCTGGGGAATGGAACGCTGAAACCGAGGGAAGATACGTCCTTGTATGGCACAGACCGAGAGCATACGCTGAGACAGCCCGGATCGCATTTTTACAAAAAATTTGCGGCAGAGTGTTCACGTGTTCAGATCAGTGTAGACGTCATTGCAGCTCCAGCGCCTACTCCCCCAGGAGGTCAGGCAGCTGGTCAGATACCTCAGTTGGATCTGCCGTCACTAGGTGCCTTGTCTGAGTTCACTTGCGGGCAGCTCTCCTACTTTCCCTCTTTCGTCGAGGCCAGAGATGGTGCTTCCTTGCACAAAACAGTCAAACACTCGCTTTGCCGCCCAACAGCTTGGGAGGCCGTCATGAGAATCCGCTGCAGCACAGGCCTGAAGATTTCTGCCTTCCATGGCCATTTTTTTGTTAGATCAAGCGACCTACTTGCTCTGCCAGCCGTTGATCCAGACAAGTCGTTTTCTGTCGAAATTGTGTTGGACGAAACGGTTGTGTCAGGACAAACAGCGTACATGCAGTGCGCCTTGCTCTACACAACGTCTGGAGGAGAGCGCCGAATCCGTGTACACAACCTCGCTGCTCCGGTCGTGGACGACCTGGGTAGCATGTACCTTGCTGCAGATGAGGCCACCTGTGCTGCACTACTTGCACAGACGTCGGCCGAACGAAGCCTGAGCAATCGTTTGTCGGATGCACGAACTGTGGTGGTTCAACGAGCAGGGAAAGCTCTGCGAGAGTACAAGTCTCTGTATGGTGCAGCTCTTGCGTCCTCGGCTCAAAAGCTTACCCTGCCTAATACGCTTCTCAACATGCCTGCATATGCTTTGGGAATAGTTAGGGGGGATGCTCTGCGCGGGGGTGCAAGGGACGTACACCCAGACGTACGAGCTGCTGTACGCTTTGCCTTGAATGCAGAGCCAACAAATATCTTGCTTCGGCGAATTTGGCCTGCAGTGTACAGTTTAAAGAAGCTGTCAAAGGATGCCCGTGCTGCCGAGGGAGACTCCCTACCCAGGAACCTGACGACGGCGACTTTACCCACCTCCCAGCAGGAGCTAGACTCCAATCAAATCTACGCTGTTGATGACGGCACATCCATCATAGCTTGGGTGGGATCACAGGTTGCGCAGTCTGATTTCGATAAGCTCTCCGCTGTGGCAGCTGTTTTGGATGATGCGGTTGGTGGAGACGTGGATCCATATGCTGCTGCCATGAAAACCTGTGGTCAGGATGAGGCTATAGAGAGCTACGCTTGGCTTGTCTCCAAGCTCTCAGAGAGGAGAAGTGCAGGTATTTGCTGCCTACGCTTGTTTGCTGTGCGTCAGGGCACGCCAAGCGAAGTGATCCTATCAAACAAGTGGATGGAAGATCATTTGGCAGCTTCCATGAGCTACAAGGAGTTCCTTGTACACCTCCACCGCATGTCCGGAGGTGGCTAAGATTGACAGCTGGATGAGTAGCTTTTCGCGGCATGCATGTGGTCGCCCGCCATTGGTGATAATAAAGATTGCAAAGCCAACTAGGCTGTGGGACCCATCGATTCTGTCCATTACGCGTTGTTGCCACAGCCGAGCAAAATGCCTTGCATTATGCACACTGCTTGGGAAAAAACGCGTGCAGTGTGGCTTGGGCCTCCGGACGCATGCTATGGGTGCTCCATTAAACCAGAAATAGCAGTGAACTGTCTCCTCCTAGTTCACGTAGCCCGCTGCGCATTGCCTGCAGCCATCATAAGAAGTGAAATGTGGGAGTTGGACTGAGTGTAGATGGCGCACTCCTCTTCCCGTCTTGCCCACCACGTATTGGCCTTTCTTTGGCACTTACACAAGATATGTGAGGTGCTAGCAGGTTTTTCAGGAACAGCCAAAATGAGCGAAGGGCACGCTCCAGCTATGTATCCTGCATGTCCTACAACTACGTTAGGTGGGTCAATCGTTCCATTGACTTTCGGAGCAACGCAGATGGTCACGCTTCTCTTCGTGATCGCAGATATCAACTAGGACGTGCTGCAGTCTTCAGGTACTGACCCTGCAGGTAAGTTCACTGCAAATCGAACTTGCCACAATATTCGTCCTGACCACAGATACCATTGGGTGTCGATTTGGTAATTTGTTGTGTGGGGCTAATACCCCATATGCGGTCAGCGTATTCCTTCACAGCCCTGTCAGAGGAGAATGTGCACATGGATGCAGCAGTGTGTATACTTCGCCGTGTCCATTCCTCTTTCAGCAGAAAAAGTTCGTCAACTTGTTGCTGTGCATGCAAGTACGACGCAAAGTCTTTGGCAATCATGAAATAATCATTTCCTGTCCGAATCGGTTCAAGAAGTGTGTCATAGTCTTCTGGCGGGCCAAACAGACCGGAGTCTATCATTTCGAGCACTTGGCTTAACCTTGGGTCCAATTCTTTCGGGGAGTTGTCTTGCGCGCAACGAAGTTTCCGAACCTCTTCTTCGTTTGCCCCAAAACTCACCACAGCAGCAGCGCTGGTAACATCGGCTATCTCTATTGTTGCGCCATCCATCGTCGCCAAGAGTAGTCCACCATTCATGGCAAATTTCATGTTGCCGGTTCCGCTTGCTTCCATGCCGGCAGTGCTGATATGTTGTGAAACATCGGCTGCAGGGACCAAAAGTTCTGCAAGGCTGACATTGTAATTCGGCAAGAACACGACCTGGAGTGTACCGTGTGTGGCAGCGTCAGAGTTGACAGTCCTTGACACATTGAGGGCTAGCTGGATAATTTGTTTGGCCGCCACATAGCCAGGCGCCGCCTTGCCTGAAAACACGATTACCCTGGGGTTCATGAAGAATGGTTCATCTTCCTCGGTGCCATGGCAATGCGCTTTGTGGTCCAAAATCTGCCTGTACCTGTACACTAGCGCCAGGATGTTAAGAAGTTGCCGTTTGTACTCATGGATGCGTTTCGCATGGACATCAAACATAGCTCGCGTGTTCACACGTATTCCGCACTTCTTGTGGATGTATGAAGCTAGGCGCTCCTTGTTTGCCATTTTCGCATCTTGCCACGCTGCTTGGAAGACGGGATCGATGGCTCGGACGCTGAGCCTCCTTAGATTTGCCAAGGTATTCAACCAAGACCTCCCTCCAAACTCAAGGTCCAGCAGTCGTGTCAGAGAGGGGTTGGCCACAAGGATCCACCGTCTTGGACTCACCCCATTCGTAACATTGACAAACTTGTGTGGTTGCAAGTAAGCAAGGTCCGGAAACAGCCTTGATCGTACAAGCCCACTATGGAGAGTGGCTACACCATTGATGCGTTTGCTTGCTACCGCAGCCAACATAGCCATGCGGATGGACTTAGGTTGGCTCTCCTCAATGATGCTCAACCGAGCCATGCGTGCGACATCCTGAGCTTGGGTGCTGCACACTGACTGTAGGTGTCTATGGTTGATCTCATAAATGATCTGCATATGGCGCGGCAGCAGCTCTTCAACGAGTGGAACCGACCACTTTTCCAAGGCTTCGGGCAATATGGTGTGATTGGTGTAGCTGAATACATCCGTGACGATTTGCCAGGCTTTCTCCCATCCCAAGCATGCATCACCATCCAGCAGAAGCCGCATTAGTTCAGGTACAGCAAGGGCGGGGTGCGTGTCGTTGAGTTGTAGGGCGACATGGTTCGACATTTCAGGGACAGGAATTTTCCTCAGATCCTGCAAACGATGCAGGATGTCCTGTAGCGTGGCACTGACGAGGAAGTATTGTTGCTTGAGGCGCAGCACCTTCCCTTGTTGGTTGGTGTCGTTGGGGTAGAGAACGCTGGTGATGGCTTCTGCCCTAACCTCATCCTGGAAGGCTTCTACATGCTTTCCTTGGTTGAAGACATCCAGCTTGAATCCGTTCGGGGCCATGCTCCTCCACAGTCTCATGGTGTTGGTATGAGCCGTTCCGTGCCCTGGAATCGGAGTATCGTATGCCATGGCCAGGACCGTCTCTCCTGGATGCCACTTGTAGTGCACTTGACCTTGCACAGACCTGTAGGAGCCTACCCTTCCGTAGAAGTGCACAGGATAGGTGATGTCGTTCCTTCGCACCTCCCATGGATTTCCGTGGTTCAACCACGGGTCGGGTTTCTCCCCTTGCTTGCCTCCATGGAGCACTTGCTCGAACATTCCAAAGCGATAGCGCAATCCGTATCCCCATGCAGGCAGATTCAAGGTGGCCATGGAATCCAAGAAGCAGCTGGCCAAGCGTCCAAGGCCTCCGTTTCCCAGGCCAGGATCTGCTTCCTCTTCGACCAGGTCTTCCAGGTGGACTCCCAGCTCCATCAGGGCCTGCTTGAATTCCACGTCCATCTGGAGGTTGCATGCGACCTGTTGCAGCGTCCTTCCCGCCAGGAACTCCAAGGACAAGTATCCCACCTCCTTGTGGTTGCTGCCGTGGCCGCCTGCACCTTCCAGTTTCGCTTGTGTGTCGGCCCAGGGTTCCAACAATCGCTCGTGCAAGATCTCAGCCATGGCTTGGTACGCCTCCTGGGGATGGACACCCTTCTTCCTGCGAGACAGGAGCTTGTACAGGCGAACAAACGCTTCGGAAAGCGATCCTGGCTGATCCTTTTCCATGTCGCATTCGGTTGGCGAGTGGCGATACAATCCGAAGGGTCCAAACCGTCCACCCCTCCCCCTCCCCCAGAAAGTTAACCTCGAAGGTAACCCAACGAACGCCCCCTCCATTGCCCCACGAGAGGGGAACCGACGTCCGAGTTCATCGAAGGTTAAGCTTGGTGGGCGGAGGGTTCCTGGGGTGTGGGAAACCAGAGGACATCATGGAGACACAAGACAACCAATGGTGCATGTGGTTATTCGAAGGAGGGTCCCGATGAGGTGGGCCAAGGAGGAGAAAGAGGACCCACCGCAGCGTACACAGAAACGCAGAACTCGTGCACCTGAGGGAGCGCCGTCAAGGACTGGGTGCATGCCTTGGGGTGGTCCAAGAACAAGGTGGTGATGCCAGCCACGGCTGGCACCAGCTTCACGAACGGCAGGGGTTGAGGATCAGGACCCCCGTACAAGTGGGGAAGATGTGCCACCACCATGCCCGCCGCTTCCCTCGCCACCGGACCCATCAGGCTGGCGAATTCTGCGCTGCCCAGGACCGATCGGGTCTCCGACACCATGGCATCCAGCATGGCCACGTCGGAGCTCAGGGGCTCTGCCCCCACGGGACGCTCCAAACTGTCCTCCGGAGGGAGAGGGGGTGGAAAGAGCATCTCCAGCCACTCCTCGGAGCGCATCGAATCGCCAAAGGCTGCGCACATGGTGGAGATGTACTCCATGAGCTCCGTCATGTCGGTGGGTTGCTTGAGATCCACATCCCCGATCACGCTCTCCACCGCTCGGGTCATCTTGGCGATCAGGATCTGGATCCCTCTTTTGGGAAAGTAGTCTGCATGGGAGAGGTATTGATGCTGCACCAGTTGGGTGAGCGGTTCCGGCACTCCAGGCACGTTTCGATCTTCCCCGAGCGCGGTGTCCAGGTAGAGCCTTCTGCCCAGGATGTTGAGCTGCACGCGGAGGAGTAGATTGAGCAGGCAGACGGCCCATACGGTGGCGAGCGTCCGGACGAAGCTGAGCACCTTGATTCGATTCCACAGCTCGATTTTCTTTTCTTGGGTGACGTCCACCTGTCCGTTCCTGGCCTTTTGCAGGGTGTCGGTGAGCGTGTCCAGGTCGATTCGTGCGAGCAGCTGCTGCCTGAGCTGCGGCAGGATGGACGGCAGGGTGGTTTGGTCGGATATTTTCTGTATGCTTTTGAAGTGTTGCTTGACGTTTTCGTCTTCCAGCACCTTCGGTTTCCGTTTCGTGTCTTCTTTCCCACGGGGTGTGCTTTCGTTTCCGCTGGTGGTCCCGTTTCGGTTGCGTCGATCGTTTCCTTCTCCGTCTTCCTTTTCTCCTTCCGTTCGTCCCCACGTCACGTATCCGTACCACGCCACGACACCAGCAGCGGCCAACGCCGCCGTTCCCAGCACCACTTTCTTCCCGTTCCTGCTCGTGTTTCGTGTGTGTGTGTTTCCCCCCCGTGGTATCCCCGAACCGTCGTTCCATCCCCACCGTCCGATCCATGCCACGTCAGCCAGGTCTCTCCTTCGCCCCATCCCCACCTCTCATCCCCACGTGCTTCTTTCCTTGGTCACGCACCGCTTCCAATACGAGGACATGGTGGTGCACACACGACCCACCGTTCCTTCGGTTTGTCCCTCCCACGAGATGGGACCTGGGATGGAGGGTCCCCCTGGTGTCTGCTCTGCTCCCTTGGGGACGCCTTCCCCCCCTGGGTGAACCCTTCTTTTCCCTCGGATGGATGGGAAGGACAAGGGGGGAAGAGGGAGATGGTCCCCCCCCCACACAACGGATCGACACAACCCCCGTTTTGCAACCGTCCAAGGGTGGTGGTGGTGGTGGAGGGGAGGCATGGAACGATCGGAACCGTATCCAACCACGTGCCTGGATGGATGGTGTGCCGTGGTGACGGGTGCGAGCAGCGGAATCGGGGAAGCCTGTGCATGGAGATTGGCCCAAGAGAACGTCAAGCTGGTGCTCGTGGCCAGGAGGATCGAGAGGTTGGAACGACTCCAACGAGACATCCGACGGGAATGGCCCACCACACAAGTGCACCTCGTGGCCATGGACGTCCGAGACACCGAACAAGTCAAGACGTTCCTCGAAGATCTGCCGGAAGAGTTCCGACAAATCGACATACTCATCAACAACGCAGGACTGGCACTGGGCGTCGCATCCGTAGACACCAACGATCTCGAACAGGCCAAGGTGAGAACGAGACGCGAAGAAACCCCGTGACCTGGAACAGACGGGAAACGATCCAAAGACTGACCGACGAAATCGCACTCGTAACGCCATCAACAACCCCCCATCCACGACAAGCAGACCATGATCGATACCAACGTGACGGCGCTCATCGCCTTCACCAGGACCATCACACCAGGAATGGTGGACAGGCAAAAAGGACACATCATCAACATGGGATCCGTCGCAGGACACGAAGCCTATGCGCAAGGATCGGTGTACTGTGCAAGCAAGTTTGCCGTCGATGCTTTCACTACCGCGTGTAGGCATGACCTGATGGACTCGCCCATCCGTGTCACGGTGATCAGCCCGGGAGCGGTCAATACGGAGTTCAGTACGGTGCGCTATGGTGGAGACAGACAGAAAGCAGATGCTTTCTACAAGGGTTTCGATCCGCTGCTTGCAGAGGACATCGCAGACAACGTGATGTACGCTCTAACACGGCCCCCACACGTCCAGATATGTGACATCCTGGTCTACGCAACGCGACAAAGCGGTGCGAAAAACATCGCGCGTCACTTGTGAGTGAATTCAAGTTCTCCGTGCAAAAGCAAGGAACAGACCTGTATGCAATATTATCCGTCGGAGAGTTTGCGAAAGAGAAACCTGTGCAATGGCAGATCTGGCTCTCCGTTGATGTCCGGTGCAACTGCAAAGGAGTTGCGATTCGAAGTACGAAAATTATTAACACCGCCCAGTACGTCGAGCATGACAATGCTCATTGAAAGGATAGGCAAGGCTGCCCATTGCTTCTTGCACTTATAAGTGGTACTGAGTGCTGAGGATTCGTTAAAGCAAGCCGAAATTCTTCATGGCAAGCAATGTTCCTTCCTTCATGCAGGAAGTATTGATTTGTTGTGTTTACTATGCTTCGAACCAAAGTCGGCCTCCAATCTTACCTTTGCTTTCCATCGGTAGTTCATTTACTGCATATGCTTCCATCTACTTTCGATTTTTATTCAGCTTGTCGAATCGATGAGCATATCTGCGGATCCTGCACTATTGTGGAACCACGTTCAGACCTGATGACCACGCCCTTATTTCGTAACCACGGATGCCCGTAATCAGATGACTTTTCCGGTGTACAAGGATACAAGCAGGCACAGATGAAAAAGAGAATACGATTTGGACTCGGATTCTCAAATCAATGCCTTCAAAGATACCCATCCACTATCGTGTCACGCCAGTAGACCATCCATCGTCACCGTTGTTGTCGTTAAGTGAGCTTTCGGAAAAGATCACGGGACCCTATCGCCAAACATGACCCCATACGTGCAATACAAGACGCAAAAGCACAGAGACAGGGGCCCTCCAACTGTCTGGTTGTTCCAAGTGCTGGAGAGAGGTGCGCTTCCTTGCTGTCCATTTGAGACTCTGTACGAGAAGAAGTGCCGAAACCCGCTCCACGTACTGAAGACAGTAAAAAAACGGGCATCTGATGCTGAATTGAGGAATGTCTCTTTGTTTGGTTGCGGGATGAGTACCCTTCTTTACGGCCTGGTGCTTAGCTCTTCCAGTGCTGCCGAGAACTTCTGGATGCATGGACCAGGTATCCTTTCTGCTGCATCAAGGAAGCACGAAAGGTGCATTGACTAGACTCCTTCTATCTGGCTAACCGCAGTGCACACTGCGAGCGCCTGCAAAAAGCGTGATTGCCTGTCTTTTTCAGGGGCCCTCCTTCGTAAAAGTCAAGGATTTATTCGAGTGCTCTGATCGATGATCATGAATCGAGAGCTTTGGCTTTCTTCTTCTGTGCACGCAACTTCTGTCGTTGTCTTCCTCCTTTCGATTTTTTTTTCTTTCTTTCCAGCTTCCGGGCTTCTTCTTCGGCTTTCACCTTCTCGCGTTTCACGTTCATTTCCTTCAGCCTTTGCAGCCTCTCTGCGTGGGTCTCGGTCTCTTCTTCGGGTTCGCCACCTTTGGCGGATTGCATGACTGCTCCTTCCTTGGACTGCATCTTTCTCAACGACTTTTTGTGTTTCTTCGATGCAAGGTGTTGATCCATGATCTTGGAGGACAAGCAGAGGACATCTGGGCACACGTTGCAGCGGAACGCTTTCCCTTTCCACTGGCCCGGAGGCGGTTGGCGCAGTTCTACCTCTCCTCCATCCCCGTCTACTTCTTCTTCAGAAGAGGACCCTTCGATTGGATCCCGTGCCTTGTTCTCTCTTCCAGTTGATGAGTGGACTTGTTTCAGGTTTTCCCATCCATGTTCGGTGTCATGAACTTCTCCATCGCTGTCCTCTCCATCTTCGACGTCGCATTCGAGCACGAGGAAGGTCAGCCTCTCTTCGTTCACCTCCGAAGGACAGGCAAAACGCGTCTGCTCCTTTTGTGACGCACCGGTTGCTCCTCTCTCTTCATCCGTGGAAGCACCACTTCTGCTCTTCCGAATCCCGCCGCCATTCGCTCCAATCGCCGACGTTCGCCTTCCTGCGCCCGCTTCCTTCCCTTCCTGGCTGCTCCCTTCGCTTCCAGACGAGACTTCGGAGCTCGTGTCGGATCCAGTGTCGCTTTCAGATCCGCTTGCGTCGTCCTCGTGGTCCAAATGCCACGTCTTTCGCTTGAACATGGTGTCGGAATGAAGGTCGAATCCAAACACAAGGGGAAAAACCCTTCCTCATCGGAACTCTGGGCGTCGGAAAGCCTTTTCAAGCCTCGCCTTCTACGTGGACTTCGAAAGGGAAAGATAGGGCGTTTCGAGTCGGGTCGGTCAGGGACAGAAGACCAAAGGCGATGGTCCAAGTGGGAAGGACGGGATGGGAACAGTGCAACATCCAGGTGGGAGGCAACACAAGGAGGAGAACAGAATGGACGGTGAATGAAATCCAACGCAAAAGGAAGCAACGAGAAACCTCCAACTCGAATGGGAGAGGAACGCCCAAACGCCGAGGCAGGCAAGGCGGGCCCTGATTCGAGGCAGCCATCGCGCCATTCCACGAGAAGGTCCAGTGCGAGGTGAGATGAACAGAACGCCGTCCCGTCCCGCTTGGATGAAACGATCGGGAAATCAACCCGCAGGCTACTGCTTGCATGCAGGCGATCAGCACAGTAAAAACAGATACTGCTTTGGCGGAACCGTCCGCGCATTGCAGACTGGCAAGAAGAACAGGATCTTCCGACTGTGGGCGCGCGCTTCTAGCTGTTTCAATGAACAAGTTCCACTCGAGCGGAAAGGTAGTGCTTCTTGGAAATGAACGGCTGGACTTTGCTCTTCAAGGTGGTTGGAACGTTTTCAAAGGAGATACGGGCGTCGTCCAGGGCAGGAGACAGGCTGTCTATGACTAGACACAGAACTGTGTCGGGCGTCACGACCCGTGTCCATCTTTCTTATGCCTGAAGATTTATGGAGGGGAATTTCCTGCCCTTTTCCTGCGCCCATGCCAGGCCGAACTTGCAGAGCATGGCGGCCACAGAGTGCGGTGCTTGCCATCTTGAATTTCAGGGTGAGTCCGGTCGCAGAGATCTACGGGGTACACGTGAAGTAGAACACTTGCATCCTCTCCACCCGTGCAGCATCAAAAGAGGCAGCAAGAGCAGACGTCGTCGCAGTTGAACGGGGAGTACAGGACGTCCGTGGAATTTGCGACCTCCACGCAAGCAGATTTCATGGTCGTGCAGACGTACTCCTTGTATTTGGGCCTGTCCTGCAGCAAGCTCGCGCATCTGTTCGAACGCAGCGGACATCCCACATCCCTCTCGTCCAGGTCGAACCTTTTCATGATGTCTTCCACATCCTCTGCACACGTCGACGCGAACATCAGGACGATCAAGCTTCCACACAGCGCTTTTCTCCACGTTCCATTCGTCGGTTTCGGACCTTGCGGTCCGGGCTTTTCTATCCGAGCCATCGTCGCCGCCGTCGGTCCCATCCTACCACGCTGCGTCTTTGGATTCGCACTACCCTTCCCTCCACCCTCCTGTTCGTGGTGGACGAGGGCATGCGAACCGATGGCTCCAAGACGCGCATTTGCAAACCACGTGTCGAGCGTCCTCGAAACTTCCGACACGTGGTGCACCGACCCTTCGCGACCCGCGAGCATCTATCGACGAGGAGCTCGAGGGGAAGACTGAGGTTTCCTCGGCAGCGAACGGACGCATCTGGGGGGAAGGCGGATCCTCGGGGGTCCACAGGTTTCATCCTTTTCGGGAACAAGCCCGGTTGAGGGTTGGAAAGCGAATCCGAGGTTCGATGCCAACCGTCGAAGGAAACAAGCGTGGGAGGAACCGGTTCCTTGCAAGCGGAGAAGAGTCGACGGAACGTACAGGGAGGCAACAGGAGACCACCTTTCGGGAAAGGGGGCTGCGAGATGACGGCAGGACGTCGGAAGGCGCGGATTCCCACGCAGAGATGTATGATGGTGGATGGATCGGGGACGAGGCGCCCACGAACCATGGGAGAGGGTTGCGTTTACGTTCGATTCGGAACGGACGGACCGGACTCGTTCGGCCATCTTCCCGCACCTGTGAGATCGGATCGCCCATGTACTGGCCGAAGGCAACGAGCATCCTCCGGGGATCCTCCTCCGCCGGACCCTCGTGGACGTGTTCGGGTGCACCGTCGAGCTCGTCTTCGATTCGACGGCCGGCGCACATCGCCGTCCCATGTCGCGTCGGATCCTTGCGAATGCCAGACGACGTTGCCACTTGGCCATCGCCTGGACCTTGCTCTTACGACTGGTCGTCCCGATGAACCGATGGTACACGTCGGTTGCCGTGCGCAGGAAGGTTCCCTTTTGTCCTTTCTTCACCTCTATGCCATCTGGTCCGTCGGTTCCCTCGCCTCCGTCGTTTCGAATCCATCGCGGGGGGAGACACCTGCCACGTGGCGATCACGTGACCGTCGGCGTTCCCGAGGTACGGAAACCCCGATCCCCCCGTTTCGAAGGGGAAGCTGGCCGCCCGTTGCTACAGGGTCGGTATCGAGGGACGGGAGGGAACGGGTGTCCAACTGGGACAGGTCCGGATCCGAAACACACGTGGGGAGGGGACCGCGCGTGGCGCCGGAGCCGAGTGCGCGACAGCACCGCGTAGCGATCCGAATGGAGGTCGCGGTGGAGACCATCGATGCGAACCCTCCGAGCTGGAATCGATCGATACGGGCGCATCGAGAGAAGGCCTCGCCGTCGAGAAGATCCTGAAAGGAACGAAAGGAGAGTGCTGCCCTTTCAGATCTCCCTTCTATCCGGGACGTTTCGGGTTTCGTCCTCCCCGGTCGACCACGAAGGGCCCGGGGACCATGGTCGCAGAGGAATGCGGGAACGATCCGTGCAAGAGCCTCTGGACTAGCCGGCACATCCTCTGCGGGATGGGCGAAGCATCGTTCCGGAATGGACGCGGGCTTTCGGGACGACCTGCGTGTCGAACCGACGAGGCGTTTTCCAAAATTGGCGGGAAATCCGGTCGTGTGGAAGCCTTGGCGCCAATCGCATCCGAACGCGCGATTCGAACGGGTGGTGAAGAATGGGCGTGCGCTTCTCCAACGAAGGTTGAAACGCTGCGCATCGTGCAATGGCGATGTCGGGCGGATCCCTTGGGCGTGCGACGAATCAGTCGCTCGTCCACCAAAGCATGAAGCGGTAAACCCAGGAGAGGACCGATGGTGAAGCAAGCGTTCGCGAAAAAGCGGTCTTGGACGCGAAAAGCGAGATGGCGTGCTGGTCGTGAGCGAAGGGGACATGTGAGTTTCGTCCACACCCACCGGGAACCGGTGGTGGACCTCGAGGCTATTTGTCGTAAAAGCATGGGAACAGCCTGGGCCCAACACCAAACACAGCATGGCAAATTGGATGAAAGGATGTTCAACGGTCGCGCCTCTTGTGCAGCTCCTGCGCGCTACACGTTAGGCTTTGTTGTGACTCTGTTTGCATAGCAGACCCTTCCGCTGCGAATCACTGCATGCAGCAGGATTCTCTCTTTCGGCCTGAATGGTACCTTTGGCACCGGAGAAGGGAAGGCAATCGATTGGAAAGGAAGGGAATGGGTGCAGAGCACCGCAACGGAATGAAGCTCTGCTTATCCCACATCAATGCACAGCCAGACGTTTTAGATGCCCTGGCACGGCGGTTGCACTGCGTCAAGACTCATCCACATTCATGATTCTGCCTCTTACCTGACAGAGCTGCTTCATACCATTGTGGTTGCAGGCATACCTCCTGCACTGGGATGGGCAGGTCCGCAGATGATGGTAGGAGAGTCTGAGATACCTTGGCATCGGCCACGCTCGGATGTTCAAGCGCGTGCATGGTTGGGCTGGCGAATGCTTGCTTGAAACGTGCACGAACGGACAATAAGGGAGGGTTGGCGACGCAACAAAAAGCTCTCAGGAGATGAATAACATGTCAATATACATCACAGGAGCAAAGGAGCAGACCTGTTCATTGAAGTTCTTTGGTCTTTGTCTAGAACAGGCAGCATCCGCACTTGTCATCCATTCCGCATTCATAGGGCATGTACTTGAAAATGGTCTTGTTGGCGGTCTTCCTGCAGTCCAAGAGTCCGGCCGTGCACTCTGCGTATTCGAAGTTGTACCTCGCGGTTTTCTCTTCGCAGGTGCCTGCATCCAGGGCGCACATCTTGTCGTCCACGGTCAGATCCCAGAACTCGTCCTCGGCGAAGGAGAGGTTGGAGATCAGGGAGGCAACGACGGCCACGAGGAGGCCGAATGCCACACGTCCTTGCATGGCCATTGTGTTCGTTCGGGTGGTCGGTGTCTTGGGCTGGTTGGACCTGGATGCGACGCTCTGCCGCTGTTCACGTACGCGTTCGAGATGTGTGTCGTTTTGAAGCGATGCCATCCTCTTTAAATACGTCCCTGCACCCCGCCCATTGAGAGTGTCGCCAATCGTCCCTCGGCATTGACGACGCCCCAAACCGCCCCGGACCCTGTCCCTCGTTGTGGCAGGGTCTCCCTGCCTGTGCCTCTCGACCGGGGACGATCCGGGGGGTGGGGCGGGGTCCTCCTCCACTGCATCTGGGGCGGATCTCGGATCGTTCGAAGCCAAACGGTCACACGGTCGACGCCACGGTCCTTGCTCACCGTCCGT
This sequence comes from Picocystis sp. L7, assembly GCA_020975725.1. NCBI lineage: Eukaryota > Viridiplantae > Chlorophyta > Picocystophyceae > Picocystales > Picocystaceae > Picocystis > Picocystis sp. L7. The sequence continues at coordinate 504,039 of QXJR01000029.1, read as the reverse complement.
GTGGTGGATGCGGGGGTTCAAACCTTCGAACGGTTGCACGAGGGAGGGAAGCTCGGGATCGGTTCGACGATAAGACAGGTCTTGGGCCTCTTACCCGAACGTTCGAAAGGTACCGTCTCACGCTTCCTTTCGGGAGCCTCCGAGACAGTCTTCAAGACGAGCCGGGCGGGCGAGGCTTGCTGCAGGGGTGGAGGCACCGCGGATCCATCCCGTGGACGTCCTTTCGAACCGTCGTTTCAACCGAGGACACACCTTCGGACAGAAGGGAGCAGAAAGGACGATGGGATATGCGCTTGAACCGTACGTCCCTGCCTTTCGATCGAGAAGGGTGGGGAAGGGACCGTCCCCCCCCACAAGGGATGACCAGGATGAGGGTTGTGTACGAGGGGAAGGAACACGTCGCCTGGCCCAAGGACGCGTGTTCGGGGTGGAAGCACCCAGCCCGACGATCCGCGAACCGTTCCAAGGAGGGTGCAAGGGCGAGATGCGCGATGGACCGTGCGTGTGGAGGGGAAGAGGCGTGCGTCGAAACGTCACGCGTGGATCGATGCATGGGTTTTTCGGTGGCTGTCGGAACACCACCATCGCACTTGGCAGGTCGTCCCACCTGGGAGACGGACTCGAGGTCGTGGGTTCGATCGTCCCGTTCCATCTCCAACCGTCCCGTCTCGTTCCCATCCAAACGCGTGCGTCCCATCCGCAGATCCTTCGTCCGATGCGTTCGATCCCACCTCCATCGATCCACCGGAAGATGCCAGGCGCGTCGAGGAGGGATGGACGGGGAATCGAACCACGTCGAAGGAGAGGGAGCCAGGGGTTGACCGAGATCGTCAGAGAGGGAGAGGGGTTGAGGGGGTTGGCCGAGATCGAGAGAGGGATCGAGAGAGGATCGAGGGGGTTTGAGGGGGGGATTGCGCCGCCAGTGGTGTATCTGTGGATGGGGTGCATCTGGTGGAGGGGCGAGTGAGGGGGATCGTGGGGGGAGGGTGTGGATGGATCCCCTCCACCGAGGGGGGTGTGAAACACGTCACGTGGTGAGAAGGACGTGGACGATGATGGCCATGGCGCACCTCGCATCACGAACGCCAGCACGTGGTGGAGCGGTCTTGCGGGCCACCACGAACGCAAGGACCACGTCCGCGTCCCTGGGAAGAGGAATGGCCGCAAGATGCGCCATCGGAGGTGCGAAACAACCCGTGAAGACGCCACGCCGACACCTACGGACCCAACAGAAGGCACGCGTAACGCGAAAAGAGGGAAGCAGTAGGCTGACGAAACGCATCGAACGGGCACGATCGGACAACCACAGGCGTGTCCTTGACCACGCCCGCGTCACGCGTGGGCCTAGTTCGGAACGCCGGAGCCATGACGGTGGAGTGCAACCGGAAGAAAGGGAAAGGATGCACGTTGGAAGGCACCAAACGTGCACGTGCAAGGACCAGCGGATTCCGCATGCGTCTCAAGACAGTCTCCGGAAGGAAAGTGATCCAAGCCAGGCGCAACAAAGGACGCAAGAGCCTCGCACCTGCCTCCAACAAACATCGAAAGTGAGTCCCACCCCAGACCCATACGAAGGAACGGGCAAACGTGGAAGGTATGCATGGAACACGTGGATGAAACTAGATTATTTGTTGCCGTTATGCTGCCTCCAATGAAAAGATCCGCGCAATCACCCCTGCCAGGACATCACCTCCTCGTCCAGCTCGTCTACCTTCTCCAACTCTGGACCGCGCATGATGTCCTTGCGTGTGATCACTCCCAACACCTCCTTCGGCTTGGGCACGACGCACAAATGACGAAGGCCGAGCTTGCGAAACTCTGCATACACCTTCTCCAAATTGCTGTCCTCGTGAACCACGTAACACGAGCGATTCACAAAGGGAGTCAAATCCACCCACTTGTTCATGTCCTGGCTGGACAGGCGGATGTCGTCCACACTCAGGGATTGCACAGTCGCCCCCCTCTTGTAAAAGTGTCGATCCTTGTAGCGGTAGGAACGCCTGCGTACCATGTCATCGTAAACAGGTGCAGACTGGAAATTAATCCTTGATTGGAGCACCACCAATAGATCGCTTCGCAGTACCACACCCAGAAGACGCTTCTCCCCAATTGAGCTAATGCTCGCAGGCTCAGTCCCATTGAATGAACCGTTCCTACGCATCTGAGCATCCTGAAAGACTGGAAAGCCGTTGTGAGTCGTGCCGTGGAGTGTGTTCACAATGTTCGAAACGCTCTCGAACGAATCGAAGGACACCACCGGTGCGGCAGCGACGTCGCTTATCTTGGTGCTCCTGTACTTGCGTTCAGCTTGCGAATGCAAGTACGGAACATGCTTCAACTTTATATGGGCATCGTAGATCCCTGGGATCCCAAGCAGGTCCCCCACGCTCTTTGATATGATCAGTGCGAGCATCAGCAAGGGGATGAGGGAAAGCTGATCTGTCAACTCTACCAGGATGACACACAGGCTCACCGTCATGCGCATTGAGCCCCCAAGGAAAGATGCCGCCCCGATGAGAGCATAGGTGCTCTCATCAAGATCAACATTGGGGTTGGTGGATCCAGTGTACCGCATGACCAGCATGCCCATGATCCTCCCATAGGAGGCCCCACAGAGGATGCCCGGAATGAAGAGACCGCTGGGTACGCTTATTCCGTAAACTAGAACAGCCAACGGAAAGTAACTGCAGAAAAAGATCAGCAGCTCCATGATGGAAAACTCCCCGATCGTGTCGGTGCTAAACAAGTTCTTGATAGCATTGTCCTGCGGCGTGAACAGCAAGGAACCTAGAGGACTGTACTCGTGCTTGCCTGCATCACAGCCGTGAGTGATGAAGTTTCCTATCACGTCGTTTTGAGGGCAATCCGTGGCATCAGGAGGGCAATGCGTGCAGCCACCAACGTAGGGCAGATAGAATGTGACAGCGCTGGAGAGTATTGCGAAGGCGACCACTTCCAGAATTTTGCAAGTCTTCAGATTGTCCTTGGCCCAAACGTACAGGACCTCCTGCCGCCAGAGAGTGACCCTCACGTTCAGATATGTGAACAGGCTACCAAGCAAACCTCCTATCACCCCGAGGATGCAGACCGGCAATAGGTCGCTGGTCAGAAAGCCAGAAGAAGGTTCCGTAATGCCAAACAATATGAATTTGCCCCCACCCAAGCCGCAGTGAGTGCCACAAATGGATACAAAGGCATTGACAGTAACCAGAACCACAGCGTTGGTGAAGAACGTGCGCCAGGTCAACTGGGCCCTCCACCACGAAGTCACTTCCTCCAAAGCAAAAAGAACACCCCCGACTGGTGCCCTAAAAGCAGCCGCCACGCCCGCGGCTGCACCGGTCGTGACAAGGTCCCTCTGCTCCCGATCCGACCGGAACGTTTGAATGGGCACCCAGCGGACGCGCCAGTCTCCGAACCCCCCGTGTCCCAGTATGGATGCGATGCAAGAGCCTATATGTACAAAGGGTCCTTCTTTGCCCACCGGCAGGCCCGCGGCCACGGCACCGATGCTTCCGACCGCTTTTGCCAGAAGCGTCCGTGGCCAAAGGACGCCGAGGACGTTGATACCGTTCAGGTAAGCCTTGACGTCTGGTATGCCCGACCCAGCGGCTGAAGGAGCAACGAGCGTGACGACCAGGACCGCGACCAGGGCACAGGCGACGTTGATCCCCGCGTACCCGACGAAAGCTGCTCCCTTTCGATCATCGTTCAAGTACGTTTGGATCGCGTGAAACTTTGCAGCAGCGATGTTCACCGCGGCCAAGTTCACGGAAAAGGCCACCACGGCCATGGACACCCCGATGAGGAAGCAGAAGACCCACTTGATGGCGACATGCAGCCTGTGTCCTTTGGGTCCTAGGGTGACGAACTCTGCGAGTGCCACATCGCTGTCTTTGATTTCGTAATCGAGGGACTCGTACTGTGCCAAATCTTGGGTGAAGCGTTTCCTCACCTCCTTCCTTTGCAGGTAGGGGTTGTCTGGCGGATAGGCGAATTCCTGCACGTTCCAGGTCCGTTCCGTTCGCGCAAACGCCGTTCTACGTCAGCCATTTCGTTTTCCTTTCGCTTCTCGCGTGGTTCATCGTCTCCTTTTCCTGTTTCGGGTCTCCACCTTCGCGGTTCGGACCGTGTGGTTCCGGTTTCTCGCTCGCCACCGCTCCGTGGTTCCCCTTCTTCCACGTTCCTACGTCTCGGACCTTCCAGGCGTTTCTCCCGCCGTCCTTCCCGTCCACGTGCCACGTTCCTGCGTCCACGTACCCTCAGCAGCGGCGACGTGGAGCGCGTGTCGAGCTCCTGGCGGACGCGGTCCATCGCCGCGCGTCGATGGCGAGGAGGATTCCAGACGCGCTTCGGAGCGTCGCAGGCACCGGTCCCGAGGGGCACGTGGTGGAACCTGAAATTCGACCTTCGTGGGCACCTCCCGTCGCGCGCATGGTTTCGAGTCGCTTTCTTCGGCTTGACGAGGAGGAAAGAAGGAGGATGGTTGCTCTTGGAAGCAGGACGGACGAGCACGTGCACACGTACGCGGTGGATGGGCACCGAGGTGCGGTTTGGACGGATCCGTGTCGTCGAGACACGCGCGTGGACGGAAGCTCTGGGCACGCGCGACGTCACCGTGGAGGCACGAGCGTCGCGTCCAAGACGGCGGAACGCGTCCCGCAGGTCCGGACGACGCGATGGATCCTGCACGGATCGGATGGGTCCGGTTGGCGTCCATCCTGGTCGGTTCCCACCGTTCCCTTCTCCGCCGACGTCGCGGACCGACCATGGACCGTCGCCACGGCCATGGCGAAGGAGAGAGAAGACGGCAAAGATGGGCCCTTTTATTGCGAACCTGGGCGGATGGGTGGAGCGACCCGGGTGAAGGTGAAGCTGGAACGGAGGGGAAAAGCGAAAGAGACCATGGCACAACAAGAGGCATCCCTCCCCCGTCCAACGCCATGCCACAACCGGGATGTGCTGCGCCATGGGATGGGCAGGTGGTGGGCTTGGAATGGTCGAACGTCCTCGCCCAAGGCCAAGGACGCCGCCATTGGATGCCTGGCGGGACGATGCGGACCCCGTGCCGACAGGGGTCCCGACCCCGGAGACGTGGAATCCAGGGTCGGAGGTGCGCCATCGTCCGCTCGTCCTGCAGGAAAACGCACCAACGCATCCCCTCATCGGAAGAATCCCATCGCATCGGCCGTCTGCAGGGCGGGGAGGAGGACGCGAAGCCCAGGCCTCAGCTTTTCGAACGCCACCGCGACGCCGCACTCGTCACGCAACAGTATGGCCAAGTAGTAGAAGGCCTCTGTGGTCGTCACGGCCTCGTTCAACACCACGGTGTCGACCTGGGCCTGGTCGAGGAACACCAGGTCTTTGCCTCCGAGCACGTATTCGGTTTCGAGCTGGATCCCGACCCCACGTATCACGAGCATGCTCTCTGATCCGCGACGAAAGACGAGGGTCAGTCCTGCCTCCGGCTCCATTTCTTGAGGCGAAGGATGGCGTCGTCGCGTGACGCGTGTTTCCCAGGCGCGTCTCGTACCTCTCGCCACCTTCCCGCGGGCCCACCTGGCCAGCCACAGTCCCGCGAGCGTCGCCAATCCGGCAGCAAGGATCCTGTGGTTCCACCACAAGTTGCATGCGATGCCTCCCACGATCCAAGACGCCAACCATGCCGTCCAGGCCCATCGAAACGTCCCTGCGCGCGCCTGAACGGCGTGTTTCGTTACCTTCCCGTCCGCCATCCCTTTCCCGCCATCTCCGACCATCCTCCTTCCTTCTCTCTTTCAAGCCCTTCCCTTTCGTCCGGGAGCTGGACCGGGACAGACCGGGGTTCCGAACCCGGGGGGAACGAACCGAGGGGAAAGGGGATCGAAAAGATCGCGAAAAAAAAACGCGGGAAAGGCGCGCATGTTGGCAGCCAAGCGTCGCGTGCCGTTCGGTGGATGCGATGGAAGGGAAGGAGCCGTCAAGGTGATGCGATCCGCGCCCGATGCGCTTCAGGTGCTCATGCAAAGGAGGGAAGACGAGGAGGCAACGCTCGTCGAGAACCACGCCACCTTCCCTTGCGACCACTGTGCTTCGACGTATGCAGAAGATCAAATGAAGCAATGTTGGAACTGCCAAGGAGTGTACTGCGGATGCTGTTCGGTGGCCAATTTCGACGAGCGGTACGATCGAGCCTTCTGCTTGGATTGCCATCAAGCCTACACCAGGAGACGGACCCTGGCCTGGTCAGATGCGCTGCGAGCCAGGACTTGAGGCCTAGATCCATGAACGCAGCGGGACGCGTGATTCTCCATACATGGAAGAAGGGATCAGTGGAGTGGATCCGGACCTCCAAACAACAACACGAGAGGAGAATTCTTCTCTGGGACCGGATCCATCCAACACGTCAAGAGAGAAGACCACCAGCAGCACTGTCCTTGGGGATACCGACGTAGGGAGACAAACCACCGGCGTAAACTCGGATGTAGCAGGTGATGCATTCAGAATGGGATACCGAACCCTTTCTGCGCGTGAACGGGGTTTCGTGAGTCCATGCTTGAGATCATCTGAGCCGGCACCGCCCTCGGCCATGCCGTCCCGCAGTCGCAGGCTCCGGGGACAAGACAGGGCCACCAACGAACAGGAACAGAGTAACCTAGCTTCCATAGGCAAGGGCATACCAGCAAGACGCGATGAGGAATTCCCGTTACATTTCGAGGGACAGAAAGCAAAGGCCACGTGGGCCATCGTGAGCAGACAGAAGGGGTCACCCAACTGCACTAACCACCAGCAGTTCCATTGCGCTGGCGCTCTTGTATGTGTGACTCAGGCTTGTGATTCCAGCCGATCCGTAGACCTCCTTCCTTACACACGTGTTGCTGCAGGTGCAGGCCCAACTTTATTTGCAGCGTGCCCGTTATTATTGGAGCCACGACCGCCTGTGCCACGTCCGCCGCGTCCGCCTCGGCCTCCTCCCATGGAACCATGGCGACCGCGTCCTGCTGTGGGGCCAGCACCGTTCTTCTTGAAGATCACGGGTTTCTTTTCTTCCACTTGCAATGTCCTTCCACCCATCTCGATGGTGGCAGCAATCGCCGCCCGGACCATCTCGGGGGTTTCGAAGTCCACAAAGGCATAGCTGCTGCCCTTCTGAACCTTGAGGCTGATCCCTCTGCGCCCATTGCGAATCTTCCCGTACGCAGAGAAGGCACGCTCGATATCGTTTTCGTCCATGGTGGGTGGGATGTTCCTCACGAATACAGACAGAACGGGCGCCTTTTCCACAGCAGGCATGGGGGGCGCGGTCGGGGGGGGCTCCGCGGTCGAGGATTCAACCTGCGCCGTCGGGTCCTGCGCGGACACAGGGGCAGGAGCTGGAACGGGCACGGGTTTCACCTGTTTCTTCGCCACGGGCGCTTCTTTCGCAGCCGCGGCCGCCGCCGCAGCCTTCATCCTTTGCAGGATGGAGGCGTAGGTCTTGGGTGCGTTTTCGTCCTCCTTCGCCTCTGCCGGCATTTCGTCGGCCGCGGGACCCTCTTCCGCCTCATGCACCGGGGCTTGTTCCTGCTCAGCGACCACTTCTGGCACGGCTTCTTCTTCGGGTGGCACGGGTGCGGCGGGCACGGGTGCTGCGGGCACGGGTTCCTGGTTGTCTTCCGTTTCGCCGTTGGGGATGTCGTTGGCGGACCCTTCGCTCTTGAGCTCCACGCTTTCGGGCAGGAACCGTATGATGTCGTTCAGCACGTAGTACCCTTTTTCCTGCACGGCCAGGAAGAAGGATTGGGCGAAGGCGCGTCGGTCGGAACCCTTGCGCGTGATCATGCCGGTGACGGTCACCAGCACGCCACCACCGAGGGAGTACTGGGAATCCACGGACATGATTTCCACCTTGGCATCGACGTATCCGAGCTCGACGACCTTCTGATGGATGGCTTGTTGTCCTTGCACGACGGCAGCATTGGTGGAATCGGCTTCGGCGACGGTCAAGGAGCTCTGTTCGTTGTAGAACTGGTACAGGAACTGCGCCGAGTTGTGCAGCACGGTGTAGTACTGGCACACGAACGAGTATCCCACCTGTTTCGCCATGCGCATCGCGTCCCGTGTCGTTTCGTCCCACGCGCGCGCGCGTCCAGCGGTCAGCTTCGCTCCCAAACCCTCGCACGTTCCACCGGCCAGGCCGTTCGATCCGATCCGAAGCGTCCACGCACCACGTGAGCCGGCGCGGCTGCGTGTGCCGGTGCCGCCTCCGCAGCCATCTTCATCGTCGCATCCGTTCGCAAGCACGCGCACGTCAGCGTTTTTTTTTTCCCTTCCTTCGACGCGTGTTGCTTCGTGGGTCCCATCGCGCGTCGGCACGTTTCCGATCGTCCGAGGCGTGTTCCGATCCATCGATCGGATCCATCGTCGGCTTTCGGCGTCCTTCGGATCGCCATGGATCTTCGCCATGGAATCCGTTCGATCGCGCCACGGCCAGGTCCACGTCCACGTGGTCCTTCGTGGTCGTGCTTCGCCTCCACGCGTCGCCACCTCCCCTCTTCCCGCCTCGTTTCTTTCGTTTCGAGGCGCCTGGACCTTCCTGCCGTCCGTCCACGCCTCGCACACGCACCTCCAGCCGCGCAAGCGCGCACGCCGATGCGCTCTTTCGGCGCGTGCTGCGGATCCGATCGGATCGGCAATGGCCTTCGTCGTGGACTCGCCTGGGTACCTTCCCTCCCTGGTCCATCGATATCTCGGCCGTAGATCTCGATTGGAACGAGGGGAGAGGTCTCGATGGAAGGGGAAGGGAAAGGGCGGGGATCGCAGCCGGGTCCCCCACCGGGAGGGACATCGAGATCTCGATCCCGAGGGGGAAAGGTGTCGATGATCGAGGGGAGAGATCTCGATCGGGAAAGGGGAGAGATCTCGAGGCCGCGAGGAAAGGGGTGGGAAGGGCGGTTTCGATCGGGGACAGAAGGGATCGTTTCGTGGGCACGAAAGGGAACCCTTAGTAGGAAGATCGGATGGCGAAAGGAGAGGTCGTCGACGGACGGATTGCGACATGCGCGCGATGGCGAGTCGAAAGGCGGCATTCGCGGATCGAGCACCCGGCTGGGACGCGCTGAAGCGGTTGGCAGACAAGGCAGGACCTTACGTGAACCGAACCGGTGCGGATGCACGCGCGTTGGAACGAAGGTTTGGTAGCAAGGAGGCGCCGAGGGTGAAGCTGTACCGTGACCACGCCGCCTGGTGTCCGTACTGCCAGAAGGTGTGGCTGCAGCTGGAGGAGAAACAGGTGCCGTACCACCTGGAAAAGATCAACATGAGGTGAGCGGACGCACACGGCGTTGGAACGAACGAACGAAGGAAGGAAGGAAGGAAAGAGCGGTACCCATGGCAAGAACGGTGCTGACGAAATTGGGGTTGCTGGAACGGTGCTCAACCATGGGACACGTTTGGATGCTTCGAACCGGATGAAACAGGTGCTATGGAGACAAACCGCCCAGCTACGTGAAGAAGGTGCCCAGCGGATTGCTTCCTGCCATGGAACTGGACGGAAAGCTCTACACCGAAAGTGCCACCATCGCCCTGCTGCTGGAAGACACGTTTCCAGAACACAATCCTTTGCTTCCACCACAAGGAGATCCGGAGAGGAAAGCGGCAGAGGCCCTCATGAAAATGGAGAGGCAGCTCTTCGGAGCATGGATGCAGTGGCTCACCTCGAACTGGATGGACGGGGCCAACAGGATGGCCTTCGAGAGTGCCTTGGGACAGGTGGAGAAAGCATTGGGCAGGACGCAAGGGCCCTTCTTCCTGGGCGGTGGCTTCTCGCTGGTCGACATCATCTTCGCTCCCTTCCTGGAGAGGATGGTCGCCTCCCTGCTCTACTACAAGGGGTACAGGATGAGGAACAAGAGCAAGTGGCCCCACCTGGAACGTTGGTTCAAAGCCATGGAAGAACGACCCACGTACATGGGCACCAAGAGCGATTTCTACACCCACGCGCACGATCTACCGCCCCAGCTGGGCGGCTGCGCTTCCAACAAAGACAGCAAGCCGTTCCAAGAATGGATCGATGGGAAGGCATGGGAGCTCCCCCTGCAACCGATCACGGATGACTCTGTGGAACCAGGATGGCCCGAAGATCCGAGGGTGGATGCGCTGGAGGCAGCGACCCGCATCCTGGAGAACAAGGATGCAATCATACGGTTCGCCTTGCGGGGCTGCGGCGAGCCGGGCGTTCGCCCCGTCTGGGCCGAGCTGTCCGATCCCACGGCCGTGCCAGGTTTGGAGTACCAGCCAGATTTCGACGCCGCGTTGCGTTACGTCGTCCTGGCCCTTCTGGAAGGGGTGGACAAGGTACAATCTTCCGAGCACGCGTTGTCCTTGGTCGATGGGGAGGTGGGTCGACGGGTGGATCCGGTCCTTTCCTCGGCCCTGTACCTGCAGCAGCGCGTGGGTGTGCCACGGGACATGTCTTTTCCCGCGGCACGTCAGCTGCGCGCCCATCTCCATTGGTTGATGTCCCAGCTCCACCCTGCGTGATCTTCCCTCTTCCACCCGTGGTTTGGGGGTGTCCACCCTTTACCACGCGAATAAAACCACGATGGTGGCGATCGTAAGGGTCCATCCCCACCTTTCCTTTCCTGCTCCTCTCCCCCCCCCATACTTTTTCGGTGTACCAGGTGGTTGTGTACGTCTACAACGCTCCTCACCACGCCATCGACGACGTCCGACACGTGCCATGGAGGACGCGTCGGTCGAAGAGCTGCTGCTGTACGAGTCGTCCTTCGCGTCGCCTTTGACTCGAATGCCGCTCGAAGGGCTCGAACGCGCGTGTGCGGATCGGATGGACGCCATGCGACTGCTGCACGTGGCCAGAGAGCAGCGACACCACGACGCGTGCTTGCACGTGTTGGAACGCTGGGAATCGCTGCACGGACCAGAGGCGGACGTGGCTTCGCACCTGACCATGCGGCTGCATTGCTGCGCAGAAGAGGATCGCAACGCATGGATGGTGCGACAGGAAATCCAGCTGTTGAAGATGCGACTGGCACTGCACTGCGACCAAAGGTCGCTCTTGAAGCTCATGGAACACATAGGATGGGGTGGCCAATTGGTGGAGGATCCTGTGGAAAGGAAGACCTACTACGAAATACCTTTTGAACACGTGCCGGATCTGGTGGAACGAAGGAAAGTGACGCTGGTCCAGGGGATCGCACATGTCGAGCTGCACCAGCTGGTTTCGCCTGTGGCGAGCCACTTCAAGAATTCAATGGAAAGACAGATGAGAATATATGCACGAGCAAGGCCCATGGTCTTGGAAAACACGCCCGCGCTGAAGGGTGTTGTCCGAATGCTCGAAGAGAGATGGAAAGCGAACCTGGAAGATGTCATCAGGCACAGCCGATTCAAGGACATTGTGAAGGAGGTGGGCCTCCGCTTGAAGGAGGAACACCATGTCCCTCGTGGGAGGTGGAGCGCAACCGCCTTGGAAAGACTGGACGACGTGGCCGACGTCGCGTTCCCCTTGTGTGCACGTAGGATACTGAAACAGCTGAGACAGACCCATCATGCAAAATTCCAGGCACGATTTCAGCTCACACTCTTCCTCAAAGGGGCAGGTCTGCCCGTGGAAGCAGCCATTGCCTTTTGGAAGGAAGAAATAAACCAAGGAGAATTGAAGGAGTTCAAGAAAGAATTTCTCTACAGCGTGAGACATTCCTACGGGCTCGAAGGGAGTCGCGTCAACTACACACCGCACAGCTGCCGCTCGCTTCTGGAGAAGATTCCAGGACACAACGAATGCCACGGTTGCCCGTTTCGTGCAGCATCGGAGGAAGCAAACCAAGTGGAGTTAACGAACTTAGGAGTAAGCGAAAGCGCTGCCACAAGAATTGCACATTTGGGATCGCAGCATAGCTACCGACAAGCGTGCGCCGAGCTGTTCCGGGAAAGATATGGGAAACCTCTGGTAGGGTTCCCAACCGACGAGGAGGGGACGCACAGCCCTCTCCAGTACCTCTCTCAAGCATTGGACGCTCTTGACCTTGATCTGGGCACTTCAGACGAGGATTTCGAAGCAAGCATGTACGTAGTTAAAAACAAGCTAGGCATGTTATGAAGCGGACAGTGGCCATTCCAAGGAGATGGCCTACTCTCCGCCAAAGCCGACGCATCTCTCGAGCATGGGCGACAGTGGAAGGTTCCTTTGAAGTAGCTTTACGTATCCAGGCCCGGTGTTCCTGAGAGGTCATTCAGTTCACTGTCCATGATCCTGTGAAATAAAGGTGGTACCAAGGATAGCACCATCAGGAGCGGGTATGATAAGGGTAGTTGTGGTGCCCCTTCGGCCCTATGGAGTTTTTGATATGGCTTGGAGGCATTCAAATGATGTTCCGCATGATGCTGCAAGTTAAAGGCAAAGGCATTGCTGCACGTCCAGTTTGCGTTCCAGCTATGCTTCACTGAATACGGTTCGTACTCTCCCCCAGCATTCTGTTTTCGCTCCAAGCCGTAGTGCTGTATGTAGTTCACAGTTTCAAGAGTGATCGCTGCAACACACGCCTGAGACACAAACACCAAAGCTGCACGGCCACCACCTACAAGCACAAAGACGCACGTGAGGACAACAGGGCAAACAATCCACCATACAGGAGCGCTCGTTTTGCCTTTTGCCCAGGCATCCTCGATTCCATTCTTCACATTGCCGCCTATGCTTCTCAATGCGAATGCATAGAAGTTTTCGCCCCTCCTTGCTGAGGTCGGATCTTCCCACTTGCCGACATTTTTGTGGTGTAACAAGTGTGATCGCCTCCAATGCATCGCCCACATCAGGGACAGCATGATACTGGCCAGCGTGTGTTCCATCCTCGTTCTTCCATGGACCAGCTCGTGTACTGTAGTGTAGCCCAGTCCACCCATCACACCAAGGCTTAGAATGCCCCCAATCATCGGTAGCATGTCAAGACGAGAAGTAGCAAGGATTCCTGCTACAAGGACCAAGATGTGGACGCAGGCATAGATGTACAGCACACGGCGATACGCTGCTGGATCTGACTCCTTTCCCCGCGGCTCGCCTGTCAGGCCCAAGGATTCTCCCTGGCCTACGACAGCATCGAGTATGGGTAGGACAACAAGCGTCTGCAACGTTCCAGCGCCGGAGAGGATGACGCTCCATGGTTGTACCGTGGCGTTTGCTCCCAAGACACCCAGTGCAACGGTCAACGGCATGGTCAAGCTGAAAAGATAGCTGCTTGCTGGAGCACCATTGGACTCGACGGTCGCTTCATTCCCTCGTCGCATACCGATGGAGTGGACAGATCCACTGTTGGCAGTGATATGTCGCATGCCTGTGCCTTTTTTTCCCCCCCATCCGGCCACATGTTTTCGTCCTGGTACAACGGATGTCTTGGGTCCACCTGGACGGATGGGGGGCCGGCTCCAGAACATCGGGAGCGGTTCTCTGGCGACGGCCATGGCCATGTTCACAGAATTCGAACGCTTTTTTTCGTTTCAGTTCGTAGCCTTGGAAGCGATGCCGTTTGGTGCTACAAGATGCGACGTTTCGTGGTGGGTCGCGTGGCCTGTCCCCCCCACCCCCCATACTCGCCCCTACAACACAAGGTTGCCCCGAGGGGTGGGGTGGATCGAGCCATCCCAGCCTTCCGATGGGACCGTGGGGCAACGTCAGCCGTCCGATGGGACAGGGGGCAAGGCCATGGGTCCGACACGCACATCCCGAAAGGGAAGACTCGCATCGACGGAGGTGTTGGGCAGAGGAAGACGTGGTGCATGGCATGAAGGGGCGCGGTGGATGTGTGGGACGAGCCTCGCATGCGTGCATTCCTGTGCGGCCGTGCTGTGGGTTCCAAGGCGCTTGCCTTCGGGACCCACGCCAACGACAAGGAAGTCGCAGATGGAACGATGGATGCCTGGATCGTTTCCCACGTGCATGCTTCCTCCATGCTCAGCACGAGCAACCACATGCGATTCGCAGGCCCCACCGGTCGACGAAGGGAGCAAGCGATGGCTCCTCTTCCATCTCGAGCACCCCCGCAGAGGATACGTTCGAATCCACTTGCCCATGCATGCGCCTCTTCCATCGCACGCTTCCATCGCCATCTTGGGAACCCGGATGGACTCCGCGAGGGTCCCTCCACATCCGTCCCGTTCCGTCCACAACGGATCCTTTGAAACCGTTATGATCCGTAACCGTTTCGATCGCCCATGGGTGAGGTCGATCCACCAGATGGACATTCCGCGTCGAACAGGAACGACGCAACCACCACGTCGCGCGGGCACGTGTGCGTCCTTCGCGTCCCGAAAGAAGTGAAGAAGACGTCTCGGAAGCCGCAGATTTGGAAAAGAAGGAAGAGAGAGTGCGCGAGCGGACCGCCGGAGGAACATGGGCGTGGTCATCGGAACGCTCATCTTTGCGCTTTTCGAACTCGTGGGCGCGTTTTACGTGCAATGGACCGAAAAATACTCGTCGCCTAGGTGAGTGCACGTGCTCACCGTCGACGCTTGCGGAGGTACGAACGGTCGAGCACGGCGAGGAGATCTTGAAGGCTGACCCAAGCCGTCCGAATGGTACAGGAGGAGATACAAACACGCGTTGTGGGGCACTCTAGTGTTCTGTTGCTGGCTCATGTACGCTACCGTGCGAATCTCGTAGACGAGTGGCTAACCGACGAGCGCCGGTGTCCATCCAAACCCATTGGAGAGACGGAGAGCTCGCACGTGCTGACCTTTTGTATGGATTCGCTACACTCACGTGCTGCAGGTGGGCTATCATTTACATGGCTCAGATGAATCCGCTGATCAATCCCATTCTTCCCCAGCAAGATTAGGTGTCGCGCATATACAGGGCAGGTCTCCCATAAGTTTTTGATGGAATAAACGCAGTTTTTGCTGTTGCAATCGCTTGCATGAACTCTTTCAGTTCGCGGAGATCCATACCTGTGCCCACGGCTACGGGCAGACCCGCCCGCAACGGTCTCGAATCCTCATCCCGTACGGATTTCGCACCAGGTGCTCGTTCACCTTGTTGATGCGCGAGGGTCGGGTTGGGTCTGTCCCGCACTTTTCCGCTTCCGTGGTTGCCCAGCAGGACACGGCAGGACTTTCCTTTTTCGTTCCTGCAGGCACCACTTTTCCTCTTTCATTCCTCTCGGGAACTGCTTCGGAATCTTCCTCTTCTTGTCTGCATCGGTCTGGTCAAACCGATCCAATCCATGGCTTGGTGGGAATGCAATCCCTCCAGGCCTGCTCGTTTCCCCCTTCGATGTTTACGACGAGGTTAACCGAATCCCCCCGCCGCAAATTCGATGATTCGATCCCTCCGAGGTGCCTTTCCACGTGTCTCCGATGGCATCGGGGGCAATCCCGGGACGCATCGGACCGTCCATTCCCCCAAGATGTGTGGTGGAGAAGGGTCTCGCCGTCCCCGAGGGTTCCCCCCCCGGGGGGGCAGAGACACAGGCAGGGGAAGGGGTGCGGCCTCCCTGTGCTACAGACCCCACAGAAGGAGCTTGCTTCGTCACGTGCGTCGCCTCCGCCATGGTCGCGCCGCCGCGGATCGTGAAGGCTCTGGCGACGCTTCTGGTCGTGGCTGGTGTGGTCCAAGCCGCAACCCCCATCCGGAACCACGAGGAAGAGTTCCTCCTGGAAAGATGGACCGACGAAGCGCTGCCCGAGACCTTCGATGCACGCGAAGCCTGGTTCGGATGCGGCGCAACGGTGCTTGATCAAGGACACTGCGGAAGCTGCTGGGCCGTGTCCGCGGCAGGTGTGCTCGCAGATCGATGGTGCGTTCATAAAACCGTGCAGAACAACACCGTGGCCGCTGTCAAAGGAACCGACTTTGGGAGAGCCTTTGAACGGGGAGGGACTTGCAAAGAACCCACCTCTGGTAGACACGGCTGCACGAGAGTGGCCCAGACGCCCAGCCCAATGACACTCATGTCCTGCTGTTCGATGTCCACGGACGTCCCACTCGGGAAAGAGAAATGGAACGGGCTTGGATGCGGAGGCGGAGATCCAGATGAAGCGTGGAAGTTCCTCACCCTGGTAGGAGCTACAGAAATGACCATCCAGCCCGATGGACAGTACGGAGGATGCACACCGTACACATCAGGCGGATGTCTCACGGATCCACTCGGAAACGGATGCAAGACCTGCCAAAGCGTCCTAACCGAGTGTCAAGACACCGGTGCGAAGCCGGAACTCTTCCGCACAGGCCGCTACGGCCAGGTGCTGGTGCCGGGACAGAAGCGGACCACCTTTGGGGGCGATGATTGCACGGGGAATTCCGGAAATCCAGCGCAGGTACGAGCCATCCAGGCGGAGATCATGGTGAACGGCCCAGTTCATGCTTGCTATTCGGTTCTCAGCGACTTTGTGGACTTTTTCAACCACTTCCCAGGAGGGGTTTACAACTCCAAGCTGGGAGACCGGGTCCAAAAAATCGGCGGCCATTGCATCAAGCTCATTGGTTGGGGTAAGGACAAGTATACAGGTTTGGATTACTGGTTGATCCAGAACACATGGAGCGAAAACTGGGGCACAGCAGGGGTGTTCCGCTACGTCCGTGGAAAGGATCTCTGTGGGATCGAGTCCGACGTCTGGGCAGCCTGTCCTCCTGGTACAGAGAAGACGTGCAGATTCACGAAGCACGTCATCCCCGATCCAGGCAGGAATGCAACCGTGCTGTCCGACGTCCTTGCGGCCTCGTACGGGGGTGGAAAATGGATGGAGGTGGACCTAGATCATCCATTCGTGTCTCGGGCCAAGTCTCACCTGCACGCAGAGCTTGGGGTAGCGCAGTTGCCCTCGTTTTCTAGGGTGTCCACGCAAGTGGCCAACGGCATTCGCGTTCGTATGGAGGTGGATGTGGAGCGTGAGGGCATCCTATTGGGCAGCCAATTTCCTCCCCATGCCTATGTGTACCACGAGTCGGTGGCTTCTCCTCCCACCCTGACGGTCCATTCTTAGTCGCTTCCACGCACCGCCTTGGTTTTTATTCAAATCACACGCACTTTGTCCTTCCGAATGCTTTCCAGGACCCTCGTTGCGATGGGTTAGTTCCCTGTGTGCATTGTTTATGTGTTTGCTTGGGCACCGTGCTTGGGTTGGGAACGGTCCACGGGGCCAATTTTTTTGTTGCACCTTCGTCATTTTCGCGGTTTTGGGCGCGTGCGATTGGCTTCTGTCCCAACCGGATTCGCTTGCCCGATCGACAGTCCAGGTCGTTGGTAGACAAGTCACGCACTTGGTGGTCCATCTGCACAGGGTCAAGGACCACCATCTCCTTGGTTCTTGGGAGAGGGAGGACCACACCCCCGAACGGGAGAAGATTCTCCCCCAGGGAAGGGGGGGGCGGGGTTCCCGTCCACCACCTTCTTTTCGAATCGGGAGGGTTTCCCTTTCGATCCGATCCGGGTCCCTTTCAAACCCTCCCTTTCGAACCGTGGAAGGGATGGTCCAGGACCGACGCTTCTCGACGATTTCCATCGATCGGATCGCGATGGCGCACGCGTTCGCCTCCATCGCGCGCGCCTTGTTCCTCCTGTCGGTCTCGTGGATCGCCTCTTCGCCGCTCGTGCGTGCCGGAGATCCTGGAGAGGCGGTGCCTGGGGTCCTGGACCTCCTGCCGACCACCTTCGACGGACACCTGGACGGCGCCAAGCATGCCTTGGTGGAGTTCTACGCGCCGTACGTCGCGAAGCGCGGCACGTGGGACCAACTGCTTTCCCTCCTCGCGCCTGGGAACCACGCGTGCTGACGTCTCTTGCGAAACTCGACGCAGGTGGTGCGGCCACTGCAAGCGCATGGCCGAAGACTACGCCGAGCTGGGACGACGCGTGCAGTCGGATCCGCGCATTGCGTCGCTCGTGACGGTGGCCAAGGTGGATGCGTCTGCACATGGCGAACTCGGACAGCGCTTCGGCGTGAAAGGATTCCCCACGGTGCTGTATTTCCCGCGCGGCGAGAAGCCCAGCTTGGTCTCGGCCGAGACCTACGCGGGCGGACGCAACGTCGACGCGTTCCAAGCGTTCCTCCAAGAGAAAGTGGACCAGGACGTGTCCTTTGCACGCGTGGAGGAGCTGGACGATGTGGTCCAAGCCTTTTTGGTCGCAGGGGAAGGAGAGAAGGGACGTGTCCTGCAGGAACTGGAAGGCAAGGCCGATGCCCTCCAAGGACAACGGAAAGAACACGGTGCAGTGTACGTCCGAATGGCGAAGAAAGCGATGGAGAAAGGGGTGGAGTACTTCGACAAAGAGAGAGAGCGCGTGGAACGGATGGTGGAATCCGGACAGGTGGGGAAGGAACAGATGGCCAAGCTGTTGCAGAAAGCATCGGTGTTGACTGCGTTCCAAAAACGCCAGGAAGGTGATGCAGGTGCTTCCTCTTGAGAAGGCCCAGTTCAATGGAATCCGTGGGAGGAGCAGAACCACAACCACCAACGCCCGTGGATTAGAAACGTGCAACCAACAGCAAGGGCCAGAGAACATGGCGCACGTGCACCATCTTGGACGATCGCGTTGACCTCCATCCAGGTCGAACGATCGAAGCCACGCGGCCTACGATGCAATGCACGTGCTCGGAGGAACGTGCATGCTGTTTCACGATGCATGTTTCCAGGGTCACATCGTCCTCTCCGGATGCTTTCCTTTTCGAATCCTCCTCCGCTGCGGTTGGGATGGCGTTCGCACGCGCGTCGATCGATCCTCACGTCTCGTGCGGCACGGAAGGCGTGCCTACGTAGGCTCGTCTGCATCGCGATCGGGAGTGGACGAGGGCGCACGTGCGATCGAGGTTAGCACGTTGAGCTGGGTCGTTCGTCGCGCTACCACGTCGATTCGCAGACCTTCGCGAGTGCACACCTTCCTCGTCCGTCAGGTACGCCATGGCATCCGCGCCTTGTCCTCGGTCCAGCACCAAGGACGCGAACGAACGCAGAGAAGGCGCTTGGATCGAACAGGCGCACGTCGATCGCGCACGTGCGAAGGTCGGCATGGCCCCTCCGCCGACGCCTGTGGCGGTGGGACGCGTCCCGAAGGCCGATCCGCCGTTCCCACGCGGTGCATTGGCGTTTGAGGTCGAAGATGGAGGGGAAGAAGCACGCGTGCGACGGCAAGAACGTCCTGCTGCACGTGCAGCGCGTGCCCACATCGCGGTGGTGCGCGTGATGGACTCGTCCAGGTCGGGGTGCGAATCCGAGCAGATACACCCGGACAAATCGGGGTGTAACTGGACGAGGAGGAGTGTGGCTGGAAGGAGGGACGGGAGTTTCTTCTCGGGGATGGAGCAAGGACCCTCCTTTCTTGGCCGGACAGATCCATGGGGAAGCAACACCCTGGAAAGAATCGTGGGACATCAATTGGAACCTGTGGAGGAGAGCTTCTGCAACACCAAGTAGACGGGATCGAACGCCATGCCCCCTTGGAGGGAACTGTAGGCGGAAAGGCTCTCTCGGACAGCCTCCATCGCATCGTCCTCCGTGTGCTCGTCCAGCCATGCATTGAACTTGGAGGCGGGCAATCCCATACGTGCATAGGGAGACTGGAGCTCAAGAGGAGCGCGGGAGAACAAGTGATGTAGGACGTGGATGCGGGGCATGTCCTGAAGAACTGTGCTGCCGCCCAGGGCCGACGTCTCTGTGAACAACAGGGTCTTCAAAGCCTTCAGTGCAGGATATATGGGCATGTCCTCGACGGGCCATAGCTGGCTACCCACGCCAAGCTCCAATTCTGCCACGTCCTGGGCCAATGTCAGTCTGGCGGTCTCGCTCAGCGGGCGCACCAAAGTGGCGTTGCGCACAAAAAGCAGGAGCGTGCGTGATGCGATGCGTTCCACTTGATGGGATGCCACTGTTTCGTGCTCCGGAGAAGGAGCGGGAACGAACTTAGAAAGCAGCTCCGATTGAACTAACTGCATGAGGGATAGGAGCTCCTCCATGTATTGGCCACGCCCTTTCCCTTCCCCTACCCCGTCCCCGTTCGCATTCGCAAACTCCATGTGCATCTTCAGGATGCGACCTTCCATTGCCTGCATGATGCCTTCGAAGACTGGTGCGACAGCAGTCTCCGCAATGCTCCTGGCTACCTTCAGTGACGACTGCATTCTGGAAGCCGTTCGAAGAGGAAGCCCTTCGAAAAAACGCCCCAGTTCGAATTCAACTCCCTGCACAAAATTGCACACATCGATGTTCCTTGCTTGCGCGGGGTTGCAAATCTCGTCCATTTCTCCCAAGTCCACGGAGGTGGCGATGGACATCTCTGCTCTCTCAAACAAAAGGTGCAATGTCTTTGCTATGCTATCACCAACCATCTCGAGCAAAACCCCATTGGACGAGGCCGCGTGGATTTCGTGCATCACGCGTCCTGTGAATTGTTGGGGGGTACCTAGCTGCTGGCCTGGACGCAAATTCTGGGGAAGCTGCACCCTCACGGCCTCGTTGAGGCGCGAGAGGACCCTGGCTACATATGCTGTCTGCACCGGCTTGGTCATGTCCAGCAAGATCTGGTCTACTCGTTGTGCAGCCAGCGCAGTGGAGAGTCCCTTGTTTCTAGTGCTCTTCTGCAGCTTGTCCAGCCCCGTGCGGAGAACCTGCAGGACCTTGGCGTAGTTTGTTAGCAGGACGTCCCTAACCTGGCTAGATCGCATGCTTTTTTCCAATTTTGCGCTGACGATGGTGCAGATCTTGTCTTGGAATTTCAGACAGAGTGTGCATTCGCTGGCCTTTCCTTCTGGAAGTTCTTCGATGAGCAGTGCTCTGGAGATGGGGTCTTTTCTGCGGCACATCACCATGTACAGGAACCAGACCGCATACATGCTCTCCTGCACTTTGTCGGTGAACTCCTGGAGTTGCTTCCAGAAGCTTTCTTGCCACTCCTCTGTTCCTGCGGTCGCGGATGCTTTTGCACGTGCTCCGACGTCTGCTGCCCCGGCTGTCCGGACCATGCTCAGATCCAGCCAATTGCTCGTTGCTTGTGCCACGGCCCGGCCGCATCGATTGAGTTGCCCTTCCACTGCGTCTTGGAGCTCTCCCAGGTTGGCGTAGACCAGCAGGGCGGTCCCCACGTCGGTGAGGCTCAAGGTTTCCATGCCTTGCTGCAGCATCTTCTCGGCTTGGCTTTTGATGGTGCTTCCCGCCTGGCCCATCCATCTCTCGTCTTCTTCCACCACCCGAATGCCCCCGAGATCGAATTCTTCGGCTGCTTGTTGTATTTCCCGGAACAACCTGGCGGCTTTGGGCAGGTCCACCACACCTATGCTGTCCGTCTTCGTTTGGGCTGGATCGGTTGCATCTGCTTCTTCCAGTTCTCCTTCGTCTTCGGCAACCTTTCCTCCACGGAGCTGCACCTTGAGCTTGTCGCTGAGCTTCTTCCTCCGCATCACCCATCTCAAGATTTCCAACGCTTCGCCCAGGTGCTTCGCCTGTCGGCTGTATTCTTCCGCTTGGTCGCACGGCGCACGCAGTTCCGCTTTGGCCCGCTGTGCAGACCTCTGCAGCGCCAGTGCGTTCCGTCGCAGCTCCTGCGCTTCCTTCTCCGCCTCTTCCACCACACGCACGCGTTCCAGCAGCGCTTCGCGGTGTTCGGCGACGATGCGCTCCACGTCTTCTTCGGCTTGTTTCGCCACGCGTTCCAGCCTCTTCCGCTCGCTTTCGATCCCTTCTGCACCGCTCCTTCGCAAGGCGTGGCTCACGTACGAGGCTGCATCGAAGTCTTCCTTCGAGAACGGATCCTCTTCCATCCCAGGACCGTCCTTCGCGTCCGCCATCGCCTCCGAATGCGTCGAAGATCCGCGATTGGAACGGACCTCGCCATGGCCATGGCCGTCCCCCCCCTGTTCTCCCCACACGGTCCACACGGTCTTTCCGACGGTCCATTCGCGGTCCCTCCACGGTCCACCACCGCGTCCCATGGACCGTGAAAAGACCGTGAAAAGACCCTGTGGACCGTGTGTTTGTGCGGTCCATCTGGGCGTGGGAGGCCATTCCTGTGGTTCCGACACGAAGATGGACGTGCCGACGTGGATGGCGGTGATGCGGCTTCTGGATGCGGAGTTTCGAGGCGCATGCGACCGCGTGGCGATGGCCATACACGCCAAGATGCTGGCCGCAGGATGGAGGCTGCGGGAAGCGGGAAGGAACGCCGCGGAAGGGACCGTGGAGGGAGCGGAAAGGAACCCGACGACGACGGTGACCGAAGTGGACGAACGCGAAAGACGCGCGTTCGGAGCCTGGAACGAGCTCGAAGATGGACAGTACCTGTTCGTGTACCAGAGGGAAGGTGGAGAAGGATCCGTGCGTGTGCGCGCCACCACGAGGGAAGAAACCATGCGTGTCGAGGCCACGTGGCTTCGAGACGGTGCCGAAACCCACGGCGTCGTGTTGCGACCCAACCAACACGCACAAGATACACCTGGAACGGACATCGGCATCAGGCAGCCAGCAGAACTCGACGAAGTGCTGGAAGGAATCATGTGCGGACTGCGCGAAGAAGAGAGGACCAGGAGAGGTGCGGGAGGGGGAGGTGCACCCATGGGAAGAGAGGAAAGAGAACCAGTGGTGATGCCACCACCACCTGGTGAAGTGCCCTTTCCACCTGCACGTGTGGGAGATGCAGATCGATTCCCATGGATGCAGCCTGGATACGACGGTGTGGGCGGAGGAGGCTCGCAAGTGGGCCCAGACCATCCCATCTTCGACACCGAAAGAGAACCCTCCCGACAACGACCACCGATGCCTGGCATACCGTGCCCGCCGGGTGCCAGATGGGACCCCGTTCAACCACCTGGCATACCAGGCTTCTTGCCTGGAGACTTGACAAGGCAGCCCTCTGCGCCGAGACGGGGACGGCCTCCGGCCCATCCAGACATGATGCAGCCAGGACCGGAAGAGGACGGAGGAAGCTCCATGCTCCCACCGCGAAGTCGTGGACCTTACGGACAGGGCGGACCGGGAGGGTCGGGCACGCCGCCCTTTTTGTAGGAAACAAGTCATACTAGCCAGGGGTGTCAACATCTGCTCCCAATCTGCTCAGGAGCGTTGTGCTGGACGTTTATTACATGTGTTCAAGAAACGGTGTAGAACAGGGGGAGACATGCCAGCTACTCGTATCCATCGATTTGGCTTCTACCAAGCACGTCTCCCGCAAACTATGCCCTCAAGAATAGCGAGCGGTGATTGAAACGCATCACTCCCCTGTGAACGCAAAGCGGCTTTGAGCTCTGTGAAGCACCTTGAAACTGGCTTCGTGGTGCTTGCAATCCTGATGGCTTGCTGGGGTTGGCTAAAAGGTAGATGCACTATCTCTACCAGCAGGCCATCCGGATAGAAGCATGGAAACAACAGGTACAACCCAAGGCCAACTGTAGGAAATGAATGGAGGCATGTGCTGACAATCTGCAGCACCTTTCTGATCAAGTGCACGGCTGTGCTCAGAAGACATGCAAAGAGATAAAACAAAATGGTGGTTGGCAGGATCAGCACAAGGGGAGCCAACATCAGCACCCCTGCAATCACGTGCTCCAAGGGCAGGTACTCTACTACGGTGTCAGGTCGTCCTTCCACTTTGTTTCTCCGCTTCCCACGAACAAGGAGCCAGGCCCATGCGATCCCTCTAAGCTGAATCACATACACCGAAGAAAGGCAAAAGTGCAGCCTGTCTACAATCCAAGTAGACAAGGCGAAACCGTCGTTTGCAATGGCCAGCCCTGAGGAAAGTCCTCCAATGCAGAGGGTCGCTATCAAGAACGACACCAAGGATTGCATGTGCAGTGGCAGGATCTTGGCGATAGCCCATGACCACCATGAGAGTGATTGGATAAACAGATGCCCGTACAGGAGCGAAGTTTCTTCGTGTAGCTTCAGTCCTCCTGGCTCCCTCATCATCCAGTACATGAAGTCTGCGAAAGTTGCTGGGGCTTTGTCTCCCACTTCCTGTACTCCTGTAACAAGTACAGCCGTGTACGAGGATAACGTGTGTGCGACTTGCAACCCCAGGTATCCATCCAACACGACCTGTAGCATGACATCAAGAGTGCACAGCCATCCGTACCTTTTTTCCATGTAGGGGCTGGGAAGAGCTCCTCCACGCTGCATGCTAGAGTAGCCGTCACAAACATAAGATTTCACCGTCATCCACTTTCGGTTTAGGTTGCTAACAAGGTAGCTTCTATTCTTCAAAACGCGCGTGCAGCTCTGCATCCACGTCCCACGCGCGCCAACCCGCGTGTCCGGCCTTCCTCTCCACCCTTCCACCCACCAACAAGCCGAGCCATGTTGTTGTTTTCGTTGAAGAGGCGTGCTCGCTCTTGCCCTTTCGCTTGTTGAGCAGGTCGTATTGATGCATTCTAGAGCTTCCAAACTGCATAGCGTAGGCTCGTGCGTTCCTGCGCAGGTTCGAAAGAATGGGCTTGTTCCTGAGAACAACTTCGGCGTCGGTCGCACGAAGAGGACAATCATGGCCTCTTCTCCATCTAGCTTTGCTTCGAACCTCGACCTTTCTTCGTCGGCTACCAGCTGGACTCGATTCGACACGTCGGGTTCGTCCTTTGTTTCGGCGGATCGCCTCGACACTGTGCCGACCTTGGGTGCTGCGTGTTCGACGACGACAGCCTCTCGGCTACGTCCTTGTTCACGTTCCAGGATCCATCCTCGCAGTGCGTCCTGTTTTCGATCGCTGCACAGGAAAGCCTTCGCGAACGACTCGTCCAGCAACACGAGACGTCGCATGAGGACGAGATGACCCATGATTGATCCGACGTGGCAGAGATCGACACCCCCGAAAGTTGGCGGGAAGGCCTGCGATTGGCGGAAGGAAGCGAGATTTTTGGGTGGGAAGACACAACCGAGAGGAACATCGGTGTGTTGTAAATGAAGAAAGAGATACGAGACGAGCGGAAAGGCCGGACGTCCATGGAATTGGAAGATGGATCGATCCGAATGACAAGTCATGGCAAGGAACGGACGTCGTGTGGAGGATCGAGGTGGTGAACCGACACACAATCCAAGGACGCCCATGTGCACGGGCGTTTGAATGTGGAGCCTCCTTGGAACCCGTCCCCATGAAGAGTGCATCATCGCCGTCCATGTGCAATCGTAGGAACGAAAGCTTTCAACACGGGTTGCGAGCCATGTGCACCGTACTCTTGTTCTGGCCATCACAGGACACCGTGTGTGCACGATTCATCGCCGAAGCACAACGTGCTTCTGAACATCCGGCCATGCGACTCAAGCAGTACTTGTAATCGGAAAAGGAAGCACGAGTCGTTCCACAGGAAATATGCAATCAGCACGTGTGCCAAAGTGTAGTAGTTGCCCCCCTCGCTCTACCATAGAACGACCGTTGGGGTGGCTCGTCTTTCGCGTGTGTAAATGCAGCCAAACTTCACGCTACCGCCATACGAGAAGGCACCCAACCAAGGCGGTTTGATTGGTGCTCTCGATTTCGGTCTAAACAAGTTGAGGGTGAGATCCATTTCATGTTCACCGAAACCAAAGTCGTCGTTTTTTCCAGTTGTCCAATCTAAGGAAATAGTTTATCCACGCGTTCGCACCGTTGGGCGAGTGTAGGTGAACATCTCTAGTGTTTACGAACAACAAAAGAGTCGCTCTATGAGTTTAGTGGATTCCACGTAGAGACCCCGGCCCAATTGCTATGGCCGGGTGTGTGGTATTGCAATACCAAGGATTCCTCCCCCTTCTTAACGATGGATGCTTGTTGCTTGTTCCATGCACCTCCTACCTCTTGGTATAGCTTGACGCAGTCTTTGCCTCTTTCCGCGTCCGTTTGGCTACCACTCATGCTTCTCCTGATTTCCACTTTGCGATTCCTATCTCATCCCATGGTGAAAACCACCATATGGGTTGAGATTGTTGCATCCCACCAACCAAGCCGCATGCGAGCGCTCCACATCGATATATAAAAGTATACGAGAATTGTTTTAACTAGACATCGTACTTTTAACGTGGTGCGCGATCATCCTTCATGTCTTTCGTCCACGATGACAACCATTTGAAGAAATCTAGCCGTATGAAAAGGTTTAAATGCCCATCGATCAACGCGACTCTACGGCAAGAACATCGCTTTCTCGAACGAGTTCGATTGTTGGCTTGCGAAGGAAATCCGCTGTTCCAATGTGTTATGCGGATGATTTCCATCGTGCAAACGTCCAACCACCCCTTGGCGATTCCACTGCGAGATGAATTCATCCAAATTTGGACAGAAGCATTTAATGGCCCCACGTGTCTTGGCTTTGTTCCTTTCCTCAAAGCCATTGTGTCCTCAGACAGTTTTTGAGGTCGTTTAGTTGGCCATTGCCCAGCAACCACAACATACATGTCCGGCTTGCATCGCCCTGCCACGGTTTGCAAAACTGCATCAATGACAACGCTTCTTGCGACGGCGTGTCGCTCTTTCGCGATGGCCCGTTTGTATTCCTCGCCGCTTCCGTGGTGCGGGCACGAGCGTTCCCTCCTTCGAATCGCTTGGCTTGTGTGTGTGTCCGGGAGTCCCCCCCCCTTGTGTTGTGTGGTGTTGTGGTGTTGTGTCGTGTTTGTGTTTGTGTTGGGTGGGGCTCGAACCATCTGTCTTGGGATGGGATGGGATTGGTTTCCGACACCGACGAAAGCGACGGCATGGCGACGCACGCGTCGATCCTGCGATGCGCAGCCACGTCTTCTGGACGAGAAGGTGGACCTCCAAGGCGAATCCGACATTACGAATTGCTGAAGGAGGTGGGATTGGGAGGAAGCGCGACGACGTACGCCGCACGAGACGTCGAAGGAAACGACGTGGCGGTGGCGCTGAAGATGCTCTCCATGCGTCGCATGAAAGGATGGAAAGCGCTGGACAGGTTCCAGAGAGAAGCCAAGGTTTTGCAATCCCTGTCTCATCCGGGAATCCCACAGTACGTGGACGCCTTCCAAGAAGAGAGCGCCGAGGACGTCACCTTCTGCATTGTACAGGAACTCGCGGAAGGGAAGAACCTGCAACAACTAGTGGAGGAGGGATGGAGACCCGAAGAGAAAGAAATCGAGCGGATTGCACAAGAAATATTGGAAGTGCTGGCCTATCTCGGGGAGTTGAGACCCCCCGTGGTGCACAGGGACGTCAAACCAGCCAACTTGATCTTAGAAGGTGGTGTCAAGGGTGGCAAATTGTACCTGGTGGACTTTGGATCCGTGCAGGACGTGGTCCGGTTTGCAGAAGAGGGATTCGGAAGCACCACCGTAGGCACATTCGGTTACATGGCACCAGAGCAATTCCGGGGAGTGGCGACACCGGCGTCCGACCTGTATGCCCTGGGCGGAACGCTGCTCTTTCTGCTGTCAGGACGGCCCCCATCTGCCTTTCCTCAAGAACGCCTGAGGATTGATTTCAGCAACGTAGTGGTGGGCCCACGTCTCTCGTTGCTGCTCGAAGGGCTGCTTGAACCTGTACCAGAAGACCGCATACAGAATGCAGAGGAAGCGATGAGGATTCTAAGGCAGGAATCGGCCATTACCAGATCACAGCCTGCATGGAGCGAGAAGCGTGGGTCGATGGAGAGCCAATGGCCTACCCGTGTACGGCAGTCAGGGCCCCGGAGGCCACCAGCAGGCACCAAATGCGCTTTAAAGAGGACCCCAGGTCGCCTCCTGATAGAAATGCCTCCAGCCGGACTGAAAGGGGAGAACGTTGGAACTGGACTGTTTGCCGTTGCATGGAATTCCTTCACTTTTTTTTGGACGTTTTCTGCACTGACCGCCGGAGCCCCTTTCGTGTTCGCGGCGTTCTCCTTGCCTTTTTGGTTTGCAGGGTACACATTGGCCAAAGAGAGCGTTGGTGGAGCTTTGATTCGAACCACACTCGAGATGACACCAAAGCGGTGGTCTCTTACCGCAGAGGCTCTTGGGAAAAGTTGGACCAAGGTGGTGGAAGGAAGAACGGACGATATCACGAGGGTAGATGTGAAGGTTAGGATCATCACCAACGGGGTCCCGCAAACGTGCGTGGAGCTGGTAGAGGGGGTGAACAGATATACATTTGGGGAGTCCCTTGCCACAGTAGAGCACGAGTGGGTGGCCGGAGAGATCCGCGCTTTCCTGGAAGAGACGGACGCACTGTGGGCAGGATAAAACGAAGCAAGGTGGAGCACCGTTCTTGGTCAAGACAGTATGTTCCTTTACTGTATTAAAGCAATATAATGAAGGTCTTCGACAACGCGTCCTAGAAAGTTGCCTTCTCAGTAGAATTCTTCATAGGAGGACAAAGCCTCATCCCCGTCGTCATCATAAAGATTGCGACAGGGATCGTCTGGGTTCACACAGCCCGCCTTGCCAGACGCCGCCTTCTCAATTTGCCGCGTTGCAAGCAAAGCATCCATTGATCTGCCTTCAATAGGAAGTCTCAATTTGGCTATCAACTCATAGGCTGCAGATCCTAGCTGCTGCAGTCCAGGGACCTTCTGCAGCGTGGACACCCAACCCAGTCCAACCGCGTCGTACATGACACCCAACGCCTCTGCGCCCTTGATGATCTCTTGGTCTTTGGTGATCACATGTATTGTCTGCATGGCCTCTTCGAACTCTATGTACATGTTCTCGTCAGGGTTGTAATCAACATCCGCGATGTTGATAAATTTGATCTTTCCCCTTCCCTTGTCTCTTTTCTTCAGCATGGACACGAGGTTCATGCAGATGGAGCAGTCACCGTCATAGAGGTACTTGACCTCCCAATCTGATCCTTGTGTGACCACAGTGTATCCCGTCTCTTCGCTATTCTCTCCCGTTCCGTTCTCCTGTTTTGCCGATCCTTCCACGGGTTCCTTTTCAGGCACCTTGTTCCTTTGCGTGGCCTGGGCTTCTGGCACGACTGCGGCATTGAAGAGGGCAGCCTTTTCATTGAGCAGAGGTTTGAACACATCGCTCCTGCTAATCACTCCCACTGGTTTCCCATCCTTGTCCACCACAGGCAACCGATGCACTTTGTGTTTGAGCATGATTGCGGCCGCTTCAACAACATGGGCGTGCCCACGGACACAGATGGCCGGGCTAGTGAAGTAGTCTGCAATTTTCTCACCGCTGTCGAAGAGCCTCTGTCTTTCGTATGGATCTCCAGGTAGATCCTTCTTGCTGAGCACGCCCACACAGACTCCTTGTTCGTCGACCACTGGCATCCCACTGATGCGCTTGGTGTCGAACAGGGAGGCGGCTTTTTGCAACGAGCAGTCTACTCGCACGGACACGACCTCCAGTTCGGTCATGAGGTCGCTCACGTACGCGAACGGTTCGTCTAGGTCGATGTCTTGGTCCGTGGAGACGGATCCCCATCGCGGCGCTTTGCTGGTGTGCGTCCGCACCACCTTTCGCCTCGCGTGTGCCTTTCCCGGCATTCCCATCGCCTTCTTCGCGTGCAAAACACCTCCCACGCGCATTTCGACCGCCGCACTCGCCTCGTTTCGCCTTCCCAAGTCCGACGTTTCCGCGCACGCGATGCCCAGCACGAGTCGATCTGGGCCGGGCGAGACCGTTCGTGTGGGTTGGCCTTCCCTTTCCAAAGGGAGGGCTTGATCGGGGCGACCCGGTTGGCGAACCGAGTCTTTCCCAATGGACCGTCCCCTTCCAGCCCGACTCGACAAGGCTCCATCACGGGAGCCAACCTGGGTGGTGTAGACGACCCCATGGATGCAAGGCGGACTAGGTGTACACAATCCACGCGTGTCCGATGGAGAGGACAAGGAAGGATTGGTGCGTTGGAACCGTGGAAACAAGATGGACGGTGGACGTCGAGCGAATCATGCGGATCGACTAGCGACGTGTGGATCGCCGACTTGCGAAGCAAAAGATGGCTCGTGTGCGCTACGAACAACACACCATATACACTTGTTGGGAAGCACGTTCCTTTTGACCCACTACACCAAACGCGTCTCCCTGGTCTCTGCCTCCGTCTCTTTCCATCGATTTCCAATAGCATCGATTCGGCACAAGGAGCATAAGTGCATCCACAGAGAAAAGCCTTCGTAGAAGAAAACAAGCATCATTCCGCTATTATCACCCCGGAGTGCCCAAACGGTGAGACGGAAGAACATTCGATTCTCGACAAACACGACCAAATTATGGAACAGAGTAACTTCGTGATTGAAGAGTGAGCCATAGCCGAGAGCATGGCTGTGAAGATCTCAAGTCCAATCTTCGCCCACCCAACAAACGCGCAACGGCATTATGCCCGGGGCGATGCAAACAACTCATCGCCTTGACAAGGGAGCAAAAGGGCAATCCTAAGTTCAAGTTCCTATCGACTATAACCAACGAGCCGCCTCGGGTACACGATCGCGATGCATAATGTACTTTGTGAGATAGGTTACCTATGCTAGACTTTCACCGCTTTTCTCGTCAGCAACATGTGTTTTGTGGTTCACGAACCCAAACACCGAGCTCGACACTCTTTTGCACCCACAATCACCCGCAATAGCAGCAACCTTTTTACATCAACCTATCGGCGTTCAACCCTTAGATATGGGTCTACAATAGATCACAATCGGGCTTCCGAAATTCACGAAAACAGAGGAATTCAGAATCAGCCCTCCGACACGGATCACCTTTTCGAGAGGGAAAGAAATCGGGAGGAGTTATCCTAGAATGCACAGCACCAAAAAACGCACAGGTTAATTGATAGGCGGCAGCAAGCTGAAGGACAAGAAATCACCGGATTGGAATCGTGACAACAAAGTCATACCCATGCAAGCTGCAGGAGTCAAACAACCACCAGATGGATATCCTTGCTGGACGAGGTCATCTCCCTGCAACGCCAAGCAAAGAGCCGTCTCTAACACCATTTTGGCTGTGCCTGCATAGTTCGGATCTAAGTTTCCATGTGCAGTCGCCAAAACGGTGGTGCTGTCCTCTCCCTGCTCTGGCTCTGTCTTGCCAACAAAGTGGAGGTTGAAATATCCTTGGTCCCCAATGGTGCCGCGGGCAGTCCCAGGGGCTGGCATGGCTTTGCGCATCAAACCTCGAAACCATCCCATGCTCAAAAAGGCCATGCTCAGGTTGCTACCAACCTGATTCATCCACCCTACAAAGCGGTTTCTCTGAACCTCAGCCTCGTCGTAACTGAAAGAGTTGCTATAGCTGTTTCCTTGCAATGCATTGCTCCTCCGCACAATCTTGGAGTTTACCATACCAAAGAAACTTGGACCAACCACGCAGTCTAGCTCTTTGGAGTACATGACCTTGTTCAAAATGCCCTTATCAGGCCCTTTGGGTGGACCATCCTTGGGATGCAGCTGGTAGGGCTCAAACATGCTTCGGACCGTCTTGGAATCCTGCCCCATCATGTTGAAAAAGGAATCTGTGGTCCCACCACTGATTCCAGTCTTGGTGTCTCCAATGACCGCCAACACAGACCTGCACTTGCGGTGGAGCTGCTTCTTCATGTGATCCACCACCATCAGAGTGCCCAAGTCAAAAGGAAGAGAGCAAAAGGCGCAGCAGTTGACAATCCTCGCTTTGTTCTGCACTGCTTTGTCGTGGTATTTGTCGATGATCTCCCTCACCCATGGCGTCTCACCGGTGGTGTCGCAGTAGTCGGTTCCCGTCTCCACGCAGGCTTCCACCAGCGGTGTGCCGTGCTTCATGAAGGGTCCCACGGTGGAGATGGCCACCTTGGCTCGTCTGGTGATCCGTTTGAGACCTTCCAGGTCGGACGCATCCACCACGCATTCCTGGACGTCCTCGGGCAGCTGCAGTTCCTGTCGGAGTTGTGCCAGTTTGTCAGCCGACCGACCGGCCACGGCCCACTGCACATCTTTCCCTTCCTTTTGGAGGTGTCGCACCACCCATTTGCCGGTGAATCCAGTGGCACCGAACACCACCACGTCCCATGTGCGATCCTCCGAAGGAGTAGACATGCGCAAGGTGTCTGTCTTACTCTCCAAGTCTCGAAACGTCGGTTGGGCACGTGTCGGTTGGGGTGGACTGTCCTTCGTTCCCCTCCCTTTTGAGAGAGGGAGACCTGGGAGGGGAGTGGAAAACCGACAGGTGCTCCAGAGGGTGAGTATGGACATGAATCAAACCATTCCCTTCCCAAAGGTGATGGGTTGGATGCATGGTGCATCCAACCACGTGGCAGTCGTGTCCATGTGAAACTTCAACCACCAAGGAAGGCAAATGGTGGACAACGCCAGCGCTGTTGCGCAGCCCTGGGGGTTCCAGGAATGTGTGCTGGCGAGCCCGTCCCTCCTTTGACGGTGTGCAGGGTACCAAGGGTCCCGCAAACGTTCGCCTGTTCTTCAATTTGCAAGGAAGGAGCTTGAAGACCCCGTGGATTCGTGTTTCATCTCGCATCACGCATGTATCCCTGCCGAAACGCATGCTGGCAATGGAGTCGAGAAACAGGACTCGCCATGCTCTGGCCAGGAGGAAAATCCCCCCTCTTGCCGTGCCTAAGACTGCCCACAATTTGAAACGTCAAACGCTCGGTTCGATCTGGACGACGGAATTCATTCTACAGCCATCACAACTGCCTGAGGAGCTCCTGCTTAGGCACCACAAGCATGTTCACGCACCTCTGCACAGGCTCAAACCAAGCAGTGCCAAGCAGCGAGATCGGAGCTGACCCAGGCACCATCTGCAGGTTTGAAATATCCCTGTTCCTTGCTGACCCTTCGGCCATGATATGCAACAACGTGGCATGAACATCACCAGACAGCTCCAGCTCCCTCTTGCATTTCTCATCGTGCTGTGAACTCGGTCCACTCACTGCCCCTTCCACCTTCACACTAGCTTGCAAGGATGGGCCATCTATTGGCCAGTATGACCCTAGTGCCTCGCATCGATGATGCCTGCCTTGAAAACGAGATTCCAGACCAATTCATGTTGAAATCCATAGGTTGCATATTGAAATTGAAGAGTGTTGCTCAGCGATTCTCCGAAAATTAACCAGCAAGGCAGGCAAAGTGGTGGCCCAACTTTGCTCCGGGACTGCGAAGTTTGAATCTGCAGAACATGAAATCACGCCCACGCCAACTGGAAGGCACTTTGCAAAACCACTCCATTGTTTAGCTTGCTGTGAGGTGGTAAGGCATATTCAGCTTTGTGTCTATGTGCAGGGAGGGAAGAAAGTCTAGTCGGTCAAACGAAATAACATCTTCATTGAACGAACCTCAACCTTGAGGCTTCATCAAAAGTGGCAAGTCTTACTGCTCCATGACACTTTTCTTCTTCTTCAGAATAAGCCTGCTCATCTCCTGCAAACAAAGCAGAAACTGATAAAGCTTATCCCACGGATCTTCCTGCTTCAACAGCATTGGGGTGCAACTAGGATCGCAATCCTAGCACCCATGGCAAAGTCTCCACAGCATCACTCCATGTAGAACTTCATGAAATTGCCCGCGTTGAATCGGTCGATGAGGACATGTCCCATGGCCGCCGCAGGAGTGAGGCAGCCCCCCTCGGGGTATCCATCCCTGAGGAGTTGCTCCTTCTGAAGTGCAAGGCATAAAGCTGCATCGAGCACCATCTTTGCCGTTCCTGCATAGGCTGGGTCCATATGCATCTCCGCCTTTCCTAGAACGGTTGCACTGGATTCGCCGTTTTCTGGTTCGGTTTTCCCGATGAAGTGTAGATTGCAGTATCCCTCTTCTCCAATGGTCCCCACTGCAGTTCCAGGAGCGGGGAGAACCTTCTTCGCAATGTTCCTGAACCACCCCATACTCAAAAACGCCATGGTGACTTTGCCGCTCAGTAATCCCAGCCATCCCATGATCCAGTTTTTCTTGATTTCCCCCTCATCGTAGCTGAAGTGATCCCCGTAGCCGTTCAGCTGCAAGGCGTTACTCCTTCGCACGATTTTGGAGTTGACCAGAGCACCCAGGCTGGGGCCCACGGTATTTTTCAACTCGTTGGAATAGAAGATTGTGTCAAGGTTGCCACGGTCTGGTCCTTTTGGGGGTCCGTTCCTTGGATGGAGTTCGTAAGGATCGGCCATGGACGCTGCAGTTTTGGGATCCCCGCTGAGCATACCAAATGCCGAATCAATTGTACCGCCGCTGACGCCAGCCTTGGTGTCTCCAATGACCGCCAACACAGACCTGCACTTGCGGTGGAGCTGCTTCTTCATGTGATCCACCACCATCAGAGTGCCCAGGTCGAAAGGAAGGGACAGGAAGGAACAGCAGCTCAATATCCTTGCTTTGTTCTGCACTGCTCTGTCGTGGTATTTGTCGATGATCTCCCTCACCCATGGCGTCTCACCGGTGGTGTCGCAGTAGTCGGTTCCCGTCTCCACGCAGGCTTCCACCAGCGGTGTGCCATGCTTCATGAAGGGTCCCACGGTGGAGATGGCCACCTTGGCTCGTCTGGTGATCCGTTTGAGACCTTCCAGGTCGGACGCATCCACCACGCATTCCTGGACGTCCTCGGGCAGCTGCAGTTCCTGTCGGAGTTGTGCCAGTTTGTCGGCCGACCGACCGGCCACGGCCCACTGCACATCTTTCCCTTCCTTTTGGAGGTGTCGCACCACCCATTTGCCGGTGAATCCAGTGGCACCGAACACCACCACGTCCCATGTGCGATCCTCCGAAGGAGTAGACATGCGACGCGCGGTTCCGACACCGAAAGTGTGCGACATGGCCGTCGATTCCCCTCGAGCACCGACACCCCACCGGAAATGGTTCTCGTGTCCACAACGAGTCTAAAGCGAGGGATGCACGGGGATTGGGGACGGATGTGGTGGCGGTAACCGTGCGAAAGGGGAGCACCCGAGTTGGCGAGGCAACGGTGATGGCGCGAACAAAAGGTCGATGGGATGTGGTGGAAGCGCATATGAGATGGTGGACGAAAGAGATAGGACGAGCCGGCAGTGTCCACAATTCCGATTGCTAGGTGTTGTGGAGTCGAAGGAAATGGAAGGATAATGCCGATGTAGTTGAAACGAACCCTTCACCCCGCCTCTTCTCGTGTGGTATGGAACATGGATGGTCCAAGATCGACCGACTGTGTTCACAAATAGAGGGTAGAGTTTTCCATGCACGGTTTCACCACACCCCTAACGAGAATGGTGAAAAGACATTGCTTCGACCCAACCGGCTCTTTGCATCGTCTCTGCAAATTCAAGCGTTCCCTCTCCTCTTGCTCGAGCCAAGCACGCATTGCAAAGCTTCTCGCACCGACACGCATTCCATCTCTCGCCATCCCTCCTGGCAAGCGCGATTTCCGTGTCCTTGTCCACGTGTACAACTCTTCGTCCAACACCATAGCCCCTTAGCGAATTCAGGGCCATGGTTGCCATCCTCCTTTGCGGGTTTAATCCGGATGGGAAAGGAAGGACAGAAGGGACCTCCTTCGGGTCTGACCCTGACTCCTTTTCCATTGAAAAGACCACGTGGCTGGGATTGCGACACGGCACAATGCTTTGAACACCGACGGTGAGTTGGAAGGAGAGCATGCTTCGCGAGAGCGCGAAAGAACGCACAGGAAGCAGGAATGGTGTGGGAAGGACAATGAAGGCATATGTAGGATGGACGACGGAGGTGGTGAAAACTTGGGCGAAAGGGATGGGCGACGACCTGCTGGTGAGCCTGAAAAAAGTGCACAGCTGGGAGAGAGCCACGAGATACGTGGTGTTCACGGGAATTGGATATGCATTCTCCATGGCGAGGTTGCCCAATGTACCACAGACCTTCGCCCCGCTCATTGGTATCGTACTCACGCTCATGATGGCACTCTGCACACCACTGGTCAGCAACGTGGGAGCACTTATACCGGGATTCTTCCTGGGGGTCTTTATCATGCTGGCATGGGTCACGGCCATGCTGGCAGCGGTAACGGTAGATACATTTGCATTGGGGTTCATGTACATCGTTTGTTGTTGCGGTATCTGCTGGTTGGGCACCTTGCGGCTGGGAAAGTACGGGAGACTCACTCTCGTCATCAGTGCTGTGAACACGTATTTTGGGATTCTCCTTCTCTTCTATATGTTTCCCACAGTGTACGAAGGAGAAGCCTTTGCAGCACCCACTAATCCATCAAACAGCACACAAATAGACCCGAGCATCTTTCCATCGGCCAGTCGGACCATGACTGGAAGATTCATAGACGATTTCATGAGCATGGCAGAGGAGATTCAAATGGACTTGGATCAGCATGCAAGCGGCCCACCTCTTGATTTTCCCATTAGCGTGACCAAAGAGATCACCACTGGGCCCTATGACGGAGCAGAGCTTTATGTTCAATTTGTCCCAGGGGAGTTGATCTTCGGGATCGAAGGAGGCATGTTCTTTGTGCGCGGCATGTGGACTTGGACTGAAGATGATAATGCTTTTGCTCTGTTCCGGAATTTTATCAGTATGTTTGGAATAGCGAGTGCGCTCTTTGTGGCAAGCTTACTGACACCTCCCTGGAGAACTTCACGGTCCTTTGTCCGCGGGAACCTATCTTGTATGATTGAGGAGGCAGTTCAACCAACTGCAGACACAGGGCAAGCTCTAAGGGGAGTCAAGGCAAAGGAACACAGCACCAAACAAGTGGATGCCCTTCAGAACAGTATTAGTGAATTCAGCACCCCACACATCATGGCTGTCACCACGGCATTGGAGCCATATGTCGTTTGCCCTGGTTTGACTGTGAGTACATGGCTCTCGCTGAAAGATGTGATGGTTGCATCGTTGAACCTTGCAACACTCGCGGAGGAACTTGCGGCCGTGAAGATTTCCTGTAATCTTCAAAGCCAGGTTCTACAAACTAGCATCAGATACCATGCTGGGGAGTTCTTGAATATCTTGGCACGATTTTTGGAGAGGTGCAGCACCGCAGTCATCACAGAGCCAAGTTGCAAGATGCCATGGCGCGAGGACTTGCAGGCAAAGGAATATCTCCATTCTTTTTCCAAGGATTTGGAAGCCTTGCAAGAAATGAGTGCAGAATGCCGGCAAAGACTTCTTCAAGTTGCACAGCAGCAGCTCGTCACGAAAGCATTGACTTTTGACGATGCTGACGAGCTTGTGTTTTTCACTATCCTGCGCTATGGTCAGGCAGTCTTTCGGCTTGGTCGGCGGGTACACCGTTTGTTAAGAGCTCAACAGACACACCATGCCTCAAATTTACTCCTCAACATAGGCCCCTTCTTTTGGGTGCCTCAAATCATGGTGCGACGCCTTTTGTATAGCTTAAAATCTGTAGCATGGTTCTGGAAGTGGATGAAGGAGCGTTGGTGGAAGAAGAAACAGGTGATCTGGACTTTGAAATTTACCGTGGGGCTAGCAGCACTGGTGGCACCTACTGTCTTCTCTCCAGCTTTTCGAATATGGGAGCTGGCTGGGGGGGGGACAATGCCCGGAGGCCTTGAACAGGTCAAAGGCCAGCCTCCTGGGCGCTTCAGCGGGTGGTTTCCTTTGGGCTTCATCACGACTTTCAGTATTACCTTGGAAGGTTCAGTGCATAAAGGGGCTTTGCGAGCTTTGGGAACATGTGCTGGAGCCTTCAGTGCCTGGCTTGCCTTGCTGCTCTTGGAAAGTAGTATCTATGGATTGATTACATGGATGTGTGTCACCAATTTTGTGGCTTACTTGACAACAACGCATCCAGGCAATCCCCTGCTTGGCACTAATCCTACTTATGGCTATGCAGTGCACCTTTTTTCCATCACTCAGGCCATTATTGTTATTTCCACATATCGAGAGCTAGGTGACAGGGATCAGTTGGCTCTGAATCGAATGGTTGCCAATATCTGTGGAATAGTTACCTCGATCATTGTGTCGGCTATCATTCCGTTCAAAACGAACAAGACTGTCCATGAAAGTTTGGATTCTGGGCTGTACCTGTGCACCTCCATCACAGAGACGATGCTTAAAAAGGTAACTCGCGTAGAAGCATCGGGAGAGTTTGCGAGCACTTTGCTCAAAGCGAGAAAATTTTGCATGGCCGATACTTTGGAATCGTACGCCGAGGAGCTCAGGAGAGGAAGACTGCTGCTAGAGGATGCCAGTGTTTTTCCTCAGATGCATGTTTTGTCGGTTGACCAATCCCTCCGTCCACAGCTTGTTCGTATGACGCTCTATCATGCACGGCTGACAAGAGTACACACTTTCCTGTTTAGGCTGCTTTCGGACATCAATATGGAAGAAAGGGAAGTGCTCGCCGCAAACAAGCTTCACGAGCAATTGGTTTCCAAGCTGCTTTTCAGGAAACACCCTACATCCTTGGCCGGGAACGATAAGATTGCCTTGGGAGACTCCACGGTGCAGACGGCAGTACTGCAATTTTTTCAGTCTCCTTTCTTCCGGCAGATGGTGACAGACTTTGTGGAGGGATGCAACATCTGCTTGGGCTCTGTGAAGGTTGGCTATCGTGTCGATGAGTGCAATGAATCAGGGGATGGACCATCTCTTGACTGTGCGGCAGCAAAACTGTCCAGGTCGTCTACTGCATGCAGAGATGCTGCTCTCAAGATCCAGTATCTCCTTGATGCAGATCCAGAGAAGCAAGGCCCAGCGAACGGATTGTTGGTGTCAAAGTTGATGGTTTTCATCCATGAGCTCGAACACTGCTTCCACTATCTACGTGGAATCATAGACGATTTCTATCTTCCTTGATCCCACGGATCAGTTTGCGCAAGGGAATGAGGGACAAAATGTTCGTATGTCGACAATTTTACTTGCATGGGCACGGTTCATCTCCAACGTTGTGCTTCATGCGGTGGGGCGGGGTAGTGGGCAAATCCCTTCACTTTCCTGTACCCGTTTGCTCACCTCCTGCGGCAAGGTCGAGCAGGGAGGCGTAGAAAGCATCTTTTTTGACGTGCATGCTTTTCTTGCTTCAGCAAA
The DNA here is from genome assembly GCA_020975725.1 of Picocystis sp. L7. NCBI lineage: Eukaryota > Viridiplantae > Chlorophyta > Picocystophyceae > Picocystales > Picocystaceae > Picocystis > Picocystis sp. L7. The sequence continues at coordinate 465,264 of QXJR01000029.1, read as the reverse complement.
CGGGTGTGCGGTGTGTACCGGATGCTATTGCGAGTGGTCGTTGCTTCGGCTTCTTCGGCCCTGATTGACCGTATATGAAGAGTGAAGTCCCGTTTCCATAGCTTCTACCAGACACTTGGCTCGTCGCTCCACTCGTAGCATGGAAACAACCATGGCCCAGGAAAGTTGGCTAGCACTTGCTTCCTCTTGCGAGGGCTGGAGCTTGCATTTCAGGGCACTCACCGTCGGTCACCTCGAACAGAGGACGGTTCACGGAGCATCGTCCTCCGATTGGTTTGGAAGGGCCAGAGGTGTCGATTGGCTATGATGCACTTGCCATCTTTGCTGCAAGCTCTTACTTGAAGACGAAACATGCTTTCAGTCATTCTTCGAGCACTTATGCTACAGCTGTTCTTGGTATTCTTGTTCCCCGCCCACGTACAGAAATTCTCGTCCTGTTCTTTGCTTCTCCCGGAAACGGAGCCGGTGAGTCGCCGCCGTGTTTGTGTTTGAAGCAAGAGAGATGGAATGATCATGGGAACCACCCAGTCTTTTTTTCTGCCACAGGTCTCTTTGTGTGTTCCGGTGCGTTCAGTCCGTTCGCACAAGGCGGGACCGTGCGCGTACGGTGTCCCCATGTTCCTGGGCGTTTCCATCCTCGAGCGCCCGTGCATCTGCTTTGGCACGTCTCTCGTTTGTGCTTCTGAATCCCACTTGGTGTTATTGTGTTGTCCCTTCCATGCCTGTGCTCCTTCCTCACCATGTCCTCTTCGTTGATGGGTGGGGAGGGGTGGCAGGGAGGTGGTCGGGGTCAAACCTCACCCACCTGGGGCGACCCCAACGGACAGGAACGGGTTGGGAGGGCCTTCCTTTCCCTCCATCCCCTTTCGAACCCGTCGGCGTTTCCCTTCTCCACCCGGATCCCTTCCGATCCAGGTTTCCCTTTCGGGAAGGCTTCCCAGAAGGGCGTTTTTGGCCGACGCGAAAGGATGGCGCCTGCGCCACCAAGCGCGTCCGAGGCGCACGCGCACGTGGTGGTGCCCACGCGCTTCTTGTGGCGTTACGGTGGGAAGCAGGTGCGTCCGTGGACCCCCAGAACGTCCCCTGTTCCTTCCCCTGCGACGTGTGCTGACCCTTCGTCGACGCATGGCGCGTCCTTCCAGGTGCACTTGTGCGGCTCCTTCACGCGATGGGTGGAAACCATCCCGATGAGTCCGCTCGAAACGCATCCAGGCGTGTTCGTGGTGGTGGTCAACTTGCCTCCAGGGTGCGCCGCGCGACGTAGACGGCGGAGGCGTAACATCGACGCGGAACTGACCCCTCGACGAAACACGCGCGTGCGTCCAGGTATCATCAATACAAGTTCATCGTGGATGGAGAATGGAGGCACGACGAGAGCCAAGCCTTCATGCCGGATCCGCTCGGAAACGTCAACAACTGGCTGTTCATCCGAAGGCCAGAAAACACCAGGTGAGAACACCCAGGCGGACGCCGTGGAAACCGGAAAGAAAACGATCGAGAGACGAAACGAAGCTGGAGCGAAAGGAAGAAGAGGGAAAGAAGACCTGCTGACCTGAGAGGATGCGTCAAATGGACCAGCCCATCCCCGGAGCAGCAACAGCATGCCAGCGCAAGGGATCCATCCGAACGGGAACAGGGCAGGGAAGAGACCTACGGAGTGTCGTTGCAAGGCTCAGAACAGACCTCCGGAATCTTGCAACCCCTCGGCTTGGCGGAAGAAATGGAAACCACCAAACAAAGGGTCTTGGAGTTCCTGCACACACACACCGCGTACGAGCTCATCCCAGAAAGCGGCAAGGTCGTGCTCCTCGACGCCAGCCTTCCCGTGCGACAAGCCTTCCATGCGCTGTACGAGCAAGGAATCCCAGCAGCCCCGGTGTGGGACGGGACCAAGTATGCCATCACGGGAATGATCAGCGCCGGAGACTTCATCCACATCCTGAGGAAGCTCCGGAGTACGAGCAAGCAAAACCACATGCTCAGCGAAGGGGACATGGACGCGCACACGATATTGGAATGGCAGCACGAATCCTTGGTGGAAACGCGAGGGCCGAGGAACCTGGTGTATGTCAAGCCCGAGGACACGTTGCAGAAGGTGGCCAACCTGCTCGTGCAGACGAGGGTGGCTTTGGTGCCGCTGCTCAGCGGGGAGCCGGACAGTCAGCCGGAGGGGCAGCTGCTTCTCCACTTGGCCACGCTAAGTGGGATATTGGCCTGTCTCAACCGGCACTTTCGTGCTTCGACGGCCTCGTTGCCACTCCTGTCCCAGCCACTGGATAAGCTCCCCGTCGGTACTTGGGCCGTGCCAAGACAAAATTCGACGGACATGCCTTGGAAGCTTCCCGAGCCGAGGCAGATCTTGGCCTTGAAGCTGCATACGCCGCTGACAGATGCCCTGCAGCTCTTGCTGGAAGCGAGGGTCAGCGCTCTACCGGTGCTGGACGATCAAGGTAGCCTGCTGGATATCTACGCGCGCAGCGATATCATCGCATTGGCGCGTGGCAAGACGTACAGTCAACTGAACTGGGACGAGGTGACAGTGGCGCAGGCGTTGACCTTGGCTCACAGTGCTGCCGCGGCCAAGAACGCCGCAGACCACGCGCAAAATTTCGGGGAAGGGAGCATGAATTCGATGACGAGGGCTTGTGTGATTTCTAGGAAGGAAAGCTTACGCACAGCTGTGGATAGGCTGTCCATACCCGGAGTGCGACGTTTGCTTGTTGTGGAAGCAGGCACACACCATGTGGAGGCCGTGGTGTCTCTCAGCGATGTTTGCGCTTTTTTGTTCACGTGAGCTCTCCCGATGGGCTGGAGCTGGCCATTCTTGATCCAGCAGCAGGTTCGCGAATAAAAGAATAACATGGCATTGATACATTCGATGGTGTAAGATGACGTGCGAGGGTATGTACTGGCACTTTCATTCGTCTGGAATCCGTGCACAGCTCTTATTCTGCTCTGGCCTCGATGCATTCGTTTTGCTTATTTGACGAGCAGTCCATGCACGCCGAACAACAAAAAGAGGGATCCGCCCACCAAGGAGACCATCCTTTCCGATACCCTCGCCGCGATGTGCTTTCCACCGATGACGGCGGCTCCCGTGCAGATGGCGTGTCCTACAATTCCTCCCAGCAGCACTCCCCACACGTCTTCATCCGCGGCCAATCCTATGGTTGCGATCTGGCTGCGGTCACCCCACTCTGCCACGAAGGTGAGGCTGAACGCTTCGACGACGGCGGGCGTCATGTACGAGTACATCAATTGCTTCAGTTCGGTGGCCGAGGAGACCCTCTTCTTGCGGTTGTTTTTCTTCCAGAAGGAGGTGGTGTTGAGTTCTGCTTCTGCTTCTTCCAGCTCCGACTTGGCGTGGTCGGCTTGATCCGTCCCTTGGATTCCTTCCCACACCATTCTCGTTCCGAAGACGAAGAAGAGCACCATGGCGGCTGCGTGCGTGATCCTTTTGGACAGCAGCGCGGGTGCCGCCCATCCCATCACCGCCGAGAGCGCCGTCATGCAGGCGAGTGCGCCGAAGCATCCGAGGAACACCTGTGGCACGGGCATCCGTCAGCATCCGTTTCGTTCCTGTTTTCTTCTTCATGCGTCTTCCATCTCCTCACCTGCGTCCTGGGCTGTCGCATGGCCATCACTGCGGCCATGAGGAACGTCTTGTCGCCCACTTCGGAGGCGAGGATCATCCCTTGGATCCAGGCACGTCGGTCAGCACGTCCCCCTTTCGCATGGTCCTTGGCGCGCGTTTCGTCGTCCCTGTCCCACCTGAAGCTTTGAACGCTCCCGTCCACCATCGATCCACGCCACTGGTGCCTTCCATGTCCCGGATCCCACGCGCGAAAGCACGTGCGACGCGCGATGGCGCGCGACGATGCGATCCTTCCTCGTGGGTTCCCTTCTCGATCGATCCCTCCCTCGTCTCCCTTTCGAAAGGGGATTCCGTTCGGGTTCGAAAGGGGAAGCCGATCGGATCGAACCCGTCCCTTCGTTCGTTCGGATGGAACCCCGGGGAAGACGGACCTCGAAAGGAAGGCGTGCTGGGTTCCCCTTCGGGTCTGAAAGGAAAAACGAAAAGGAAGGGAAGGGGTGTGGATCGACACTCCTTTCTCCTCGGGGGTTTTTTGTTTTTGGCGAGGGAGATGGTACACGAGCATCCTTCATTCGCCACCACGTGTGACCCTTCCCAACGCACCAACGGGCGAATCACCGCACCAGGTTCCCATGGCCCGTGCATGGGTCGCGACGGCATCTCCATGCGCCGCGTTCTTCCGATCCTTCGTAGGGTCACGGGTCCAACACAACAGCAAGCATCCACACTTGTTTCTCCCACTCCCTGGTGACCTTCCATTGGAGCCCATCCATCCATCCATCCGGGAGAGGCAGTGCCAGCTCGTCCCATGCGCTTCCTGTTCCGCTCCACCACAGGACGTTGGTCAAGGATCCCCCATTCCGACGGTGTTGCCAAGGGGCACTCCTTCCCGAGGCTCGTGTGAAGGTTACCATGCCCGTTTCATCCCCACACCGTCGTGGGAACCTGGGCCAACGTTTCCCTCTCGTCGGATGGATGGGACTGGATCCATCCCGACCGGTTGGATTCAGGTCAAGCTTTCCGATGGAACCGGGGCGATCACCCGATGCACCGACACGGTGCATCCATTCGAGAAGGGGGACGTGTGGGGAAGGTTGGCGGATCGCGAGAGGCGGGCGCGGTCGACGCCATGCTTTTCTATTCGTTCTTCAAGTCGATGGTGGGGAAAGAGGTAGGCGATCCAGGTGGAACGGGTGCGAGCGGCAGGGAAACGAAGAGAGGACTGACGGATGGAGGGACGCGTGTCCCAGGTGACGGTGGAACTGAAGAACGACCTGGCCATCGTCGGCACCTTGCACTCCATCGACCAGTTCCTCAACCTCAAGCTGGACGACGTGCGCGTCGCGGACGAACAGAAACATCCGCACATGGTGGGTCTTCGCAGGGAAAAGGCGACGTCCGACGCGAATCGAAGCCTTGCGATCCCGTCGCTGACCCGATCCATCGCGTCCGACGTTCGAACCGTCCCTTCTCGCGACGGCGGACGCGTGGGCGTGGCTTCGAAACGCAGCTTTCGGTGAAGAACTGCTTCATCCGCGGATCCGTGGTGCGTTACGTGCAGCTTCCTCCCGAGGGCGTGGACGTGGAGGCGCTTCACGACGCCACGCGACGCGAAGCGAGGGGGAGGTGAGAGGCGACGGCATCGTGCCGACGCGACCAGGACGGATCCCTTTCCTCGCTCGCTTGGACCGCGAGGATCGCGGACCCCACCATCGGCAGTTCTACCCTTTCGATGCAGTGCGGCGCCACTTGAACATTCGAAGGGAAGGACGGGAGCGAAGCACGCCTTGCTCCTTTTTCTTTCCTTTTCTTTTATTCACGTGGACGCGTGGCGTGTCCAGGAGACCGTCCGCTTCCTCACGTCTTGGTCCGCTTGGTCATGGGGGCTCCTTCCATCGCGTCCGTCACCGGCTGCATCTCGTCCAGTTGGACGGACGGATCGCCGGTCCTGGCTTGCACCTCCTGTTGCAACCAGTGTCCGTATCCTCCGCGACCGGCGTCGTAATCCACGCGGAACTCGTCGCGGACCTGTCCGCCGCTCCTCCCGCGTCCATACTGCCTTCCTTCCACGAACCCCCAGTCGAAATCCACGCGGATGGGACGTTCGTCCAGCACCGTTCCGCTCAGGTACTTGACGCAGTCTTCGGCGTCTTCACGCGTGTAATAGACCACGAAGCAGAACCCGCAAGGCACCTTTCGCACGCTGTCGAGTCCCATGACGATCCGCTTGAGCTCCCCGCAACGGGAGAACACCTCGTGGATCTGCTCTTCGGTGGTGTAGAAGGACAGGTTGCCCACGTACACCGTCGTGGACGTGCGCAGGCGCTCCTCGAACTCCTCCTGCGTACGATTTCCTCCCATCCGCACCGCGCGGGAGACGGATCAGCACTCGTCCACCTTCGCTTCTTCCCGCGGTCTCCCCACCTCTTCCGTCCTCCACGTCCACGTTCGACGTGGTGGAAACGCGCACGCACCTGGTTCCCTGGGAACTGTCGATCTTTGTACTTGGAGATGCTGGGTTCGAGCGACTGCGACGTGTCCTGGATCGTCAGCAAGGACCTCTTCCCTTCTCTCCCTCGGCTCCCTCCCTCCCTCCCCGGGTCTTCGCGTTCGCGCACCAAAAGCAGGCGCGCCATGCCGTTCCTTCCCTGGGTGCGAATCCCACCCCCCCCCCACTCGCCCCCCTCTTGTCCTTCCCACCGGGATCGGCGGTGTGTCGGCTGGGTGTGCCCGGTGGAAAAGGGAGGGGGATCTCCCCACGCGACGGGGTGGGAGAACCCAAGGGGGAAGGGGGGGCACCCCTGTGCCACTTTTTTTGGTGGGCTGTGGGGGTACTTCTGCGTTTCCCACCGCCTTGGCCGGGGACGGCCGATCCAGGCTCAGAGTCTTCGATCAAAGTTGTTCTACGTTTTACGGTTCATCTTTTCGATCGATGACACATGTCCCGAAACGATCTTCCCTGCACGGCTCGGAGCCTTCACGTGTGGGCAGGCGCGTGGGTCCGTTGGGGTCCCATCTACTAGCGGTCGACGAGTTCGACTTCAAACCTCTGTATCTTCGCAATGACGTGTTGGATTGACTTGTCAGTACTCTCGTTCGAAAGCTCTTGTTGCGTTCTTTCGAATGATGTCCTTGGCATGCTTTGAAACGGCCTGTGCGCAATTATAGAGACCGAAATAGGCATGCACCTCGAACAAGGTCCGCCTGACCGGTGCAAAAGGCAGATTTGGATCACATCTCCCCAACCACGCCCGGGAAGGGGACGAAACAAGTTCTCAGAGAAAGAACGGAAGCGGTTTCACGGACGAGAGAAGAGAAGCGCACTCAATCGGCGTGATGGGCGTCCTCCGACGCATTCCCATCTGTGGTCCCAAACAGGCCAAAAGAGCCTGGTTTTCAAAAGTCACGAGGGTGACCCCGCACGAGTTCGATGTCAGGGGCGTGAATCCTGCACGCGAGACCCACACCACCGGAAAGAGCATCGAAAATCATGCTGAGGGAGGCCAAGCACGTGCGGAATGGACCACGAGGCGGCACGTGACCCTCTCGGACTCACACGCCCAAAAAGTGGCATAGGGGTGGGTAAAACTGGGAGGGGTATTCAACCGGCGCACGTCATCGATCGCCACGTACGAACGACGGGGAATCAGATCTTGATATTCCGATGGAAGCAGGCCCGGTGCATGAGGAACACGTGGAGGAAAGGCCGAAGGGCAGTTCCTCGTAGTAGGACAGGGTAAGCCTCGAATCCCCTATCCGGGGTGCCTCTGCCTGTGAAAGAGGGGTGTTTTTAGGAGGGTACAGAGGGACAGGAGAGGGGGCGATCACCACGTCCAGCACACCAATCGAAAGAGGAACGACGAAACTCTCTGTGGTACGAGTGAGGTATCACGGATTGCGGCGATGGTTGCGCGAGGCAAGGAAACACCCACACTCGCCATGAAGCGGGAGGCGGCCAGAAAAGCCACCCAAGTGGTGTTCGAGATGTTGCATCAAAATGTGACAGCCACAGCCGAGGTCATGAAACGGTCATCCACCACAATACGAGCATGGGTGGCGACGGTGCCCAAAATCTCAAAGCCCAAGAGAGAGAGGCATAGCGTGGGCTACGCCACGGAGTTCGAGGCATGGTTGGACAAGTTCGTCCGTGAGGCGGCCGTGAAAGGGCAGCCCACCTCTTGCGCGGATATCCAAACCGCTTGGCACGCCCAATTTGGCAAGAAGATGTCCTTGAGAACCCTCCATCGAATCACCAAGGACGTGGGCATCCGAGCCCGTAGGCAAAAGCTAGTGCAAAGGTTGACGTTCTCCCACAAGGAAAAGAGGTTGGCTTTTGCACTCGAGCACCTGGGCGATGACTTTTCGAGGTGGATGTTCACGGACGCCCACCAAATCTATCTTGGAGTGGCGAAGCATAAAGGAGCTTCCACCACCATGGTACCTCGTGGGGTTTCCCCCACCGTGGAATACACGAAGGACCCACCGCGAATCAAAGTGTATGGTGGGATCACGTTGCATGGGTTCACCCGGCTTCTACCTGTCACGGGCACCACAAGAAGGAAGAGCCGGTACATGGATGGCACCAAGAGGCGAGCCAAAGGTGTTGGAAGCGAGGAATATAGAAAAGACGTGCTCCCTTGGCTTTTCCATGAGGGGAAACGGATTTTCAAAAAGAGGAAGTGGACGTTCCAACAAGACGGTGACGGAGCTCATCGAAGCAAGGACACATTGGAGGTTCTAGGCCAAATGAGTTTGCGTGAGAACGTTGGAGTGGTCCTCGACTGGCCCCCTCTTAGTCCCGATCTCAGTCCGATAGAGAATGCATGGGCTTTGTTGGATGGGAAGCTGGCCACCATGAAGCCTACCACCCTTGAGGGGCTCGTCGAGGCAGCCAAAGCGGCTTGGTTCGAGCTCTCACAGGCCGGTATGGGCAAGGCCCTCTTGGAAAGTATGGCACGTCGACTTCAGGAGGTCATACAATCCAAGGGTGGACGAACAAAGTACTAGAGGGAACGAGAAGTGGGGATGTTTAGATCCAGCCAAAATGTGGGTATTTTTTACTAATATTATAACACAGCACCCAGTCTTTCCGCCATTCCCCATTGACATCATGCATGGCCGTGAAACTTTGTCCAGTTTGTACAAACATCTATTACAGCAATGATACAAAGTTTGAGACGATTTCAAGCCAAAATGGGTCGGTGGAGACCAATGTTTGGTCCTGCCGGACTCATGGAATATGTAGGACAGCCCCACCAGCAGACAAATCTGATGGTCTCGAGCGCTGATCTGGCCGTTTTACGCCCTGATTTTTTGCAGAGGGTGTAAAAGAATGATTAAAAATATGCTTACAAAATTACAGCATCAAAAGTGATGTACGTTGCGTTCTACGTGGGTATGTGTCGATTCAGGTTATGTGGCCAATTTACTGGTTTCGGGGTCCATTTTCAGGGTCGACACCCAAGGGGCTACAGGCACATGTACGACTTCTTTGCAAACGAAATTCCGTCATACTACTACTAGGAGCTCATTATCGATGTGTACAAAATATCAGGAGCATTCGAACGGGAATCCAGCTAGGAAGGCCTTTGTTGTACCCTCTTACCCACCCCTGTGCCACTTTTTTTGGTGGGCTGTGGGGGTACTTCTGCGTTTCCCACCGCCTTGGCCGGGGACGGCCGATCCAGGCTCAGAGTCTTCGATCAAAGTTGTTCTACGTTTTACGGTTCATCTTTTCGATCGATGACACATGTCCCGAAACGATCTTCCCTGCACGGCTCGGAGCCTTCACGTGTGGGCAGGCGCGTGGGTCCGTTGGGGTCCCATCTACTAGCGGTCGACGAGTTCGACTTCAAACCTCTGTATCTTCGCAATGACGTGTTGGATTGACTTGTCAGTACTCTCGTTCGAAAGCTCTTGTTGCGTTCTTTCGAATGATGTCCTTGGCATGCTTTGAAACGGCCTGTGCGCAATTATAGAGACCGAAATAGGCATGCACCTCGAACAAGGTCCGCCTGACCGGTGCAAAAGGCAGATTTGGATCACATCTCCCCAACCACGCCCGGGAAGGGGACGAAACAAGTTCTCAGAGAAAGAACGGAAGCGGTTTCACGGACGAGAGAAGAGAAGCGCACTCAATCGGCGTGATGGGCGTCCTCCGACGCATTCCCATCTGTGGTCCCAAACAGGCCAAAAGAGCCTGGTTTTCAAAAGTCACGAGGGTGACCCCGCACGAGTTCGATGTCAGGGGCGTGAATCCTGCACGCGAGACCCACACCACCGGAAAGAGCATCGAAAATCATGCTGAGGGAGGCCAAGCACGTGCGGAATGGACCACGAGGCGGCACGTGACCCTCTCGGACTCACACGCCCAAAAAGTGGCATAGGGGTGGGTAAAACTGGGAGGGGTATTCAACCGGCGCACGTCATCGATCGCCACGTAGGAACGACGGGGAATCAGATCTTGATATTCCGATGGAAGCAGGCCCGGTGCATGAGGAACACGTGGAGGAAAGGCCGAAGGGCAGTTCCTCGTAGTAGGACAGGGTAAGCCTCGAATCCCCTATCCGGGGTGCCTCTGCCTGTGAAAGAGGGGTGTTTTTAGGAGGGTACAGAGGGACAGGAGAGGGGGCGATCACCACGTCCAGCACACCAATCGAAAGAGGAACGACGAAACTCTCTGTGGTACGAGTGAGGTATCACGGATTGCGGCGATGGTTGCGCGAGGCAAGGAAACACCCACACTCGCCATGAAGCGGGAGGCGGCCAGAAAAGCCACCCAAGTGGTGTTCGAGATGTTGCATCAAAATGTGACAGCCACAGCCGAGGTCATGAAACGGTCATCCACCACAATACGAGCATGGGTGGCGACGGTGCCCAAAATCTCAAAGCCCAAGAGAGAGAGGCATAGCGTGGGCTACGCCACGGAGTTCGAGGCATGGTTGGACAAGTTCGTCCGTGAGGCGGCCGTGAAAGGGCAGCCCACCTCTTGCGCGGATATCCAAACCGCTTGGCACGCCCAATTTGGCAAGAAGATGTCCTTGAGAACCCTCCATCGAATCACCAAGGACGTGGGCATCCGAGCCCGTAGGCAAAAGCTAGTGCAAAGGTTGACGTTCTCCCACAAGGAAAAGAGGTTGGCTTTTGCACTCGAGCACCTGGGCGATGACTTTTCGAGGTGGATGTTCACGGACGCCCACCAAATCTATCTTGGAGTGGCGAAGCATAAAGGAGCTTCCACCACCATGGTACCTCGTGGGGTTTCCCCCACCGTGGAATACACGAAGGACCCACCGCGAATCAAAGTGTATGGTGGGATCACGTTGCATGGGTTCACCCGGCTTCTACCTGTCACGGGCACCACAAGAAGGAAGAGCCGGTACATGGATGGCACCAAGAGGCGAGCCAAAGGTGTTGGAAGCGAGGAATATAGAAAAGACGTGCTCCCTTGGCTTTTCCATGAGGGGAAACGGATTTTCAAAAAGAGGAAGTGGACGTTCCAACAAGACGGTGACGGAGCTCATCGAAGCAAGGACACATTGGAGGTTCTAGGCCAAATGAGTTTGCGTGAGAACGTTGGAGTGGTCCTCGACTGGCCCCCTCTTAGTCCCGATCTCAGTCCGATAGAGAATGCATGGGCTTTGTTGGATGGGAAGCTGGCCACCATGAAGCCTACCACCCTTGAGGGGCTCGTCGAGGCAGCCAAAGCGGCTTGGTTCGAGCTCTCACAGGCCGGTATGGGCAAGGCCCTCTTGGAAAGTATGGCACGTCGACTTCAGGAGGTCATACAATCCAAGGGTGGACGAACAAAGTACTAGAGGGAACGAGAAGTGGGGATGTTTAGATCCAGCCAAAATGTGGGTATTTTTTACTAATATTATAACACAGCACCCAGTCTTTCCGCCATTCCCCATTGACATCATGCATGGCCGTGAAACTTTGTCCAGTTTGTACAAACATCTATTACAGCAATGATACAAAGTTTGAGACGATTTCAAGCCAAAATGGGTCGGTGGAGACCAATGTTTGGTCCTGCCGGACTCATGGAATATGTAGGACAGCCCCACCAGCAGACAAATCTGATGGTCTCGAGCGCTGATCTGGCCGTTTTACGCCCTGATTTTTTGCAGAGGGTGTAAAAGAATGATTAAAAATATGCTTACAAAATTACAGCATCAAAAGTGATGTACGTTGCGTTCTACGTGGGTATGTGTCGATTCAGGTTATGTGGCCAATTTACTGGTTTCGGGGTCCATTTTCAGGGTCGACACCCAAGGGGCTACAGGCACATGTACGACTTCTTTGCAAACGAAATTCCGTCATACTACTACTAGGAGCTCATTATCGATGTGTACAAAATATCAGGAGCATTCGAACGGGAATCCAGCTAGGAAGGCCTTTGTTGTACCCTCTTACCCACCCCTGTGCCACTTTTTTTGGTGGGCTGTGGGGGTACTTCTGCGTTTCCCACCGCCTTGGCCGGGGACGGCCGATCCAGGCTCAGAGTCTTCGATCAAAGTTGTTCTACGTTTTACGGTTCATCTTTTCGATCGATGACACATGTCCCGAAACGATCTTCCCTGCACGGCTCGGAGCCTTCACGTGTGGGCAGGCGCGTGGGTCCGTTGGGGTCCCATCTACTAGCGGTCGACGAGTTCGACTTCAAACCTCTGTATCTTCGCAATGACGTGTTGGATTGACTTGTCAGTACTCTCGTTCGAAAGCTCTTGTTGCGTTCTTTCGAATGATGTCCTTGGCATGCTTTGAAACGGCCTGTGCGCAATTATAGAGACCGAAATAGGCATGCACCTCGAACAAGGTCCGCCTGACCGGTGCAAAAGGCAGATTTGGATCACATCTCCCCAACCACGCCCGGGAAGGGGACGAAACAAGTTCTCAGAGAAAGAACGGAAGCGGTTTCACGGACGAGAGAAGAGAAGCGCACTCAATCGGCGTGATGGGCGTCCTCCGACGCATTCCCATCTGTGGTCCCAAACAGGCCAAAAGAGCCTGGTTTTCAAAAGTCACGAGGGTGACCCCGCACGAGTTCGATGTCAGGGGCGTGAATCCTGCACGCGAGACCCACACCACCGGAAAGAGCATCGAAAATCATGCTGAGGGAGGCCAAGCACGTGCGGAATGGACCACGAGGCGGCACGTGACCCTCTCGGACTCACACGCCCAAAAAGTGGCATAGGGGTGGGGGGGGTCGTTCCTTGGGACCCCCGGGGTACCATCGGGCGTGGAAGGGAACCCCTTCCGGGTCTGTTCCCTTTGGGGGTTCTTTTCCGGTGGGAAAGGGAGGGGAAGACGAGCCGATCGAGAAAGGGAAGGAAAGGACGTGGAAACGTGGCCAACGGGATCAACACCATGAGCTTCATGGTGCGTGTGCGACGGACGTCTCGATGCGAAGAGGGAAGAGAAGAGAAGGAAGGAGGATGACCGAGGTGGAACGCACGTCCGCGAATGCGGGGGACGGCGAACAGGAAGCCGCGGCCGAGCTGACCGCGAGACGGAACGTCCAGGACCTGTGGGAACAGCAGCAGCAGCAACCACAACCACGAAGACCGCTTCCGGGTGCGACGGACGGTGGGAAACGGGAAGACGCGTCCATCGAAACGAAAGGAATCGGAAAAGGAAGGGAAGGAACGTCCGAGGCGAGGTCGGAAGATGTAAACGCGACGAAAGAGACCAAAGCAAGGCTGTTCCAACTCACCACGCGCGTGTCCCGGTTCCGAAGACAAGTGGAAAGGCTGGGAACCACCCAAGACACCTCCAAGCTCAGAAGACGCATACGAGAAGATCGAGAAAGCATCAGCGATGAAGCCAAGGAACTCGCCCAAGTGCTCAAACAAAACAACCGAGAGACGTCCGTGTCCGCCACGCGAAGCGAAAGAGCGGGGCAAGAAAGGCTGCTGGAAGACCTCAAAGGCGTCCTCAGGGACTTCCAGGAAGCGCAGCTCGCGCGCGTGCACAAAGAAAGCAGCACCGTGCCCGTGGACGAGGAGGACCCGCCGTCCCCGTCCACCTGGCTGGAAGGACAAGGAGATCCCAGAGAAACGGAAGACACGTACCCAGATCTGGAAGAACAAGCGCTCCTGCAGCAGCAACAAAAGGCCAGGAAAGAAGAACTCGACCACCAGATCCGACAGAACGAAGCCATCATCCAAGAGAGAGATCGAGGCATACAAGAAATCCAGAACGAAATCGGAGAAGTCAACGAAATCTTCGCCGATCTAGCCGTCCTGGTCCAACAGCAAGGCGGGATGATCGACGACATCGAAGCCAACGTCGTTTCCGCGGCGGGAAGGACGGGTGAAGCCGTGGTGGAACTGAGAAAGGCCGAACGAAACCAACGCAGGTCCAGGGGCAGGCTCTGCATCGTCATGATGATCTTCGGGCTAGTCCTCCTCGTCGTCATCATCACCGCGAGACGTTGAGCCCGAAGAATCGATCGGTCCACGAGGCCGTTGGAAACGCAACGCTCGGGAGGAACGGACGAAGGTCGACCGACGGCCGAATCCCGAGCGCGAGCAGAGCCGCAATTGGCCATCCGCACTCGCACGTCCCGAAGGGTTCCAGGACGCTTCCAGGCGAGCAGTGGCGTGGAGGCGTAGGAGGAGAGATGGTTGGGACTGTACACGGAAGACCGCTCACATTGACACGGCTTTCCTGGCCATGGCCAAGGCGCCCTCGTAGGTGCGGTTCCCTCCAATGAACCCGCTGCTGTGCACGAATATGCAGCCTTCGATCCCGCACTGCTTGGACAATTCCTCGTCCCTCAGCCCGCGCCACTCCACGGGGAGCGCCTTGCGGGATTCGAAGCTTCCAGGCCGCGCGGCCAGGGCTTGGATCCTCCAGGTACGGGCCTGGTCCTCGTAAAGACAGTACAAGATGCTACCTTCCCTGCCTTGTTCTGCTTCCAGCTGTTCCATGTGGCTCTTCCAAGGACAGTACTGCGAGAGCTTGGCTATGCAACCGCTCTCGTCCACCTGGAATCTGTTCTGTATGCTATCCTGCACGATTTCCCTGGCTGGCAACCACACCTTGGCCACGTAGTACACGGCGTCCATGAACTCCTTTCCCACGAGTTCCATGGCCTTTCGAAACCGCGTCATCTGCTCGTCTGGTCCGGACGGCTCGTACCATTCGGGATTGAGCGATCCGACCCGGCTGGAAAGGCCGGTGTTGTCGGCGTACTTCGGCGGTGCGTCCGTGTCGTAGCGATTGATCCCGTTGTCGATCGCGTCCACGGCCTCCACGAAGTTCCGGTAGACGTGGATCCACACGAGGTCCACCTTTGGATCCTCCTCCTCCAGCCCGAGCTCGTTCGCGATGATCTCCTTCCCGAAGTGCTTGTAGACCAATCCTGCGCTGGAAAGCTTGGTGTCGAATCCGCGGCCGAAGACCTCGCCGAACTCCCGCTGGTGGTGGTCGAAGCGAAAGCGATCCGGTGCGTACTCGGCGCCCACGTCGAGCACGACGTCGGCCTCCTGGTGCACCTCTGGATTCCTGCTGCGCACGACGTCCGCGTCTTGGAAGCGCTTGGTCTTCCGGAGCATGAAGCAGCCCAACGCTTCGTCGCCTGGTGGGCATGTCGCGGACCGCCACCAACCCCGTTCGGACGCGTCAGTGTCGGACCTTCCCGTCGCCTTCCACGTCCTTCTCGATTCCACACGTACAGTGGAAGGTCCCGTCGTGGGTCGCGATCCGGCGAGGCGCCATCGGCATCCCACGTGCGAGTGTCGACTTCGCAGCCTTGGCGCCGCACACGAACAATCGCATGGACTCGACCTCTCGACCTTCCCACACCCACAAACACACCCACACTGGAACACACCCACACTCCAACACGGTCACCGTGGAACATGCACCCAAGCACAAAGGACAGGTCGGAGAGGATCCCCAATCAACCCTTCCTTACGCATCCATCCGCGGTTCAGGGTGTCCATTCGAGTTCGACGACGAAGGGGTCGGGCCATGGAACCTCGGACACAGGTGGAGGCGAAGGACAAGTACATTCATATGACGCTTCGTCCAAACCCAGGAAAACTAGGCGACGCTTGGAAAGACAATTCGGGATGAGAGCATCGCTTGGAAGGCGCTTGCAAGGAGGCCGAGAGCGAACGCACCCACTAGGTACATTGTCCAAGCACGCTCGAGCCCGTGGCTTGTCAAACGATCATATCCTTGACGATCGGCCTAAACAAATCATCGCAAACAAGACTAGGCCGAACGTGTAGGAAGAGATGCGAGTTGCCGTTGGAGGATAAAGAACGAGCGCAAGCAAACGAAAGAGAAAGGCAATGCATGTACGGATGGGGGAAACTCTCGGCCACCGAGTGAGCAATCTTGCCCACGGCACTTCCTAAGAACAGCAAGTTCATACGTGTGTGGCAAGATTTGATCGAAGATGGATGGGCCAATGGTCACAACGTGCGCAATATGAAGGATGATACGCTCATTTTGCACATTAGGGCACACGTAACAAGCATTTTCGGAAGTCAACCATGGGTCAAGCATTTCTTAGCCAGCGAAATCCATCCTTCACGTGCATTGGAAGAGTTGCGAAAAAAAACGCATAGCGAAAGCTTGATAGATTGCTCCATTTGCTTACATCGACTACCATTGCTCTTGCTACTCTACTCTTCGCTGCAGTTTTAAACCTCCAAAAGGCTCTTCGCCCCAAGCAGTATAGATAGGATAACGCAATGAAAGGCCAAATGGGTAGTTCCGTAGGTTAACATATGCCTGCCTTGTCAAGCTGTACTCCCGACCCAAGGAATACAAGCAATGGGAGGTTTTGAAACACAAGGCAAAAGGATCGAAGGACCCGTCAAGTTCGATCAATCCGAGAACATGTGCAACCCCAAAAGACCGGTGACCATGCGATTGGCAATTGAGGCCCAAGTGCCGGCTCCATCGCTGCCGTACGCCCTACTAGGGCCTCTTACGGGACCGCGAGCGAAGAGCATCGGTTGAGGCTACGGCCTGTGTAAAATTCGCTATTTCTCTTTCTCTCGAGAAGTGCTTGCATCCTTTGACGCCTTTCGTGCCCTTGAAACCTCCACTTCTTGTTTGCCGCACCAAGAGGTAGGGCGATCCTTCTTACGTGAACAAAAGAAGATCGCGAAACTCACCGGACGGCTAGACAATACCTCCCAACCAGAGCAAGCCAATCTACATATGCGTCTGGACAAGCCTCGAGAGTGTGCTACAAGATGGCACAATGAAGGAGACGCTTTGTGATGCGGCGTTCGGAGCGTAAGGGATCATGGTGCTCACGCTCCACTTGCTCGAGTGTCACTCAAGCACCATCACGACATAGGGATCATGCTACTCATCAAAAAGGGGGACATCGTGGCTTTCGCGATGAGCGGGATGAACGAATTGCGGCAAAACCATCCAACTAAGAGAGAAAGTCAATCAAGACAACAACGAAGAAGTTTTTCGAGGACGATTTCAAAGCTTCCGTCGTCTCTAAGCTTGACAAGAACATGTGATGAAGGTGTTGGACTACATGCCGATAGGCATCGTGACAATCTACAGCACGAACAACATTCAATACTTCATTAAACGAGCCAAGCAACTTTGAAACGTACCATAGGTAATATAACAACTACTCCCGATCTATAAAAAACGGACACCGTGCGTGGTCACACGGGGACCAATGCTCTCTACGCTCATCTACAAAAGGTCAACAACGACTTGGGGATCCCGGAAACAACGAAAACAGCACGCACGTCTATTGCGCGTTGCTCGATGAGCAACGTCTTTAGGTATCTCTTCGAGGAACGCAAGGGAGCACCTTGTGTTCTAATTCCTCCACATGTCACTTGAGGACTACCTTGTGCTGATATTGCGTAGGATGAAGAGTGTCGGGTCTGAAGATGAAGGCCTGAATAACCCATCTCTTCGACATAGCAATATCATACCAAAGCATCCCCGTTTGAACGGGGCTATCCCGATTTACCTTTGCTTCGCTTTTAGGTGGGTCAAACGCGTTGATTACTTGTCCAAGGGCAATGTGATCCACCATTAGGCCAAAATGTGGGGCTCTCCCTTGGGTGGACACAAAGTGCTTCCGCATGGAACACGATGAATTTGCCCACCGCTTTGACCACCATATCCGAATGGCTGTCCTTACCTGCAACCTTGTTCTAAATCGTAAAGAGAGGGTGCGGGCAAGCGCATTGGGGAACTCAAACCCAAGACAGGCGGATCGAAGTAGTACATCAACGGGTTGGACGATTACAAGCAAGCTAAAGGAAACAAGTGATGGCAACCGGCCCCAAGACAAGTGACCCGTTGCTCAACGTGAATAGCGATGCACATGACCGGGTCAATTTTTGCTTCACACACGATGTGCACCATTAGGAGACCAAGGCCAAGAAGTACCGCAAGAATTCACGGCGGCGTAAGCTGGTAACGGCGGATGACTAATGTTTGGCAAGTGGGAAGCCGAACCACGTGAGTTTGGTCAAAGTACCAAAGACTTCGCAAAGTTTCAGGCCTACATCTAGAAGACAAGCGCGCTTACGAGCCGGCTCACACCCTCCATCATATATACGCTCCGCAAGCTCGATCCGGGAAGCTACGAACGACAAATCACAGATGCCCGCCTCCAGACACGATTCAACGAACATTTTGGCAGCCATGACAATAGTCATATCGCCAATTGCAACTTCAGACAACGCAAGCGTCAAATGATCAAGAGTACAGGCTTCCAAATGCTGTTCCGTAAGGCGGGATATGATACATACCTGGCGAAAGAGTTCTACAAGAGCTGACGATGCAGCCCGTGCGATGGTGTATGCAAAGCATTGAAGAGTTTGAAAACCCCTGACCGTTTTATGGAGGCGGATTCCTGCAGCATGGACTCGTCAAGTGGAAGACTTGCAGAAGTTTGTGGAACAAAAACACCAAAGGTACTTCCAACATACAAACGAGATGGACTAGCGAGGTCGGCTGGGCATTGCCTCCATCGCATTTTCAACAAGCCAAAGGCTCCCTTAACGTTGCTCCACTGGCGTCACGTAATCATGATTTACACAGGTATGCAAAGACACAACAACCATCGTGAGAGCCGGGACACCATGTATGGGGTACACAGTGTTGACTGGTGCGCCCTTCAGTGCCCTAGCTCTTGCATAACGTGTTGGAATTCTTTCTGCATGGCATCTTGTTTGCTTTCCAGAACCGCGCATCGCTGGGCGAACTGCAGCGCAATGTCCATCCAAACCTTGGCTTGGTGAGGACGGTGGAACTTCGAGTGCAACGCTCCCTGGTTCCAACTTGTAGTTGCCAGCCAGTGTATTTCTTCCTGTGGATACTTTGCGGAGGCACCTTGCACGATCTGCAGTGCCTCCCTGTAAAGTGCTACTTCTTCTTCCTCCGTCTTAGAAGAAGTTGACTTCTTCTTGACGATGAGAGTTCGCATGGTCTCAGCCACGGAGGAGTAGTCTGGAGCTTCAGCGCGCAAGAAAAGTTGCAGTGCCACATACAGACAGGCAATGGCGACCTGCTTGTTTTGATATTGGTCATCACCCAAGGTGAGCGACGCCATCCGCAGGGCCGAGTCACCTGTGAAGTGGGTAATTGTTTTCGCTCTTTCAAGTACCTTTGTCAGTGCAGATGCATTCTTCTCGCGACAGGCCAGATCGAATTCCAGCAGGCAATGGTACACGTGGGCCTTGGAAGGATGCAGTTCCATGTCGGTTGATTGCGTTCTGGAGCTATAGTCTTTCCATGTGGACAGAAATCGGCGTGCACGGAGTAGATCATCGTCGCCTGTTTGTCCCTTCTTGTGGCATTCCAAAACGGCTGCAGCACCCAAAAGCATGCACATCTGTTGCCTAGACACAAGCTCGTGAAGCTCAGATTGATTCAAGGTAGCGGCACTTTTGAGAGCTTCAAAATACACATCTGCGGAGTCTACAATGTCAGGTATGTTGGTCCACAGCTCATCTTTGCCTGCTGCCAGGGCCTTGTTCCATCCAATGTGAGCAAACCAAGACAAGGAAACTTGTTTGTCTTCAACATTCCCCATAAACTTCATGGTGCCTACATTGGAAAGGCGATGGGCTGCGATTTTGTAGTACCGGGCAAACTGATCGACTTCCATATGATCATCTGCTACACGTAATGCACATCGTAATATCATGGCTTCTGTCATCATGGTATCATTGCCATTTTGCACGAGGTTGTGCAGGGCTTCAAGGGCAGAAAGGACGACGTCAAAACGCTTTGCTTCAATGGCTTCACGGCATACAAGTCGTAAATGCGATTCTGTGCAATCTTGAGCGTGTGTGATGCATTGGACAAGCTGATTGACAGCTGCAGCATCAATATCAGCACCGGACAGGACGATTTTTAGCTTTGTGAAAAGGGTTGCCAGGGATCCGGGAGAATGTTCCTCCGAGAGATGTGCATATTCAGCTGCCTTCTGTACATCCTTCATACCTAGACAAGAAAGCGCTGCCATTCTAGCAGTCTTTGCCTTTCCACTATCCTCGCCGTATTCAAGACATGCGGCAAATGCTTGTGTGCTCACTTCGAAGTTCTTTCCAAGGAAATGCTTCCCAGCATAGTTCCAGAGACAGGTCCAGATGATTTTCCTGCATTCTTCGCCATCGCTTCCCTTCAGATAGTTGGTAATTCTTTTATTGGTAAGTACACCTGCAGCCGTGGTAAATGCTGCAGGGCCATCCAAGTTGAGCAATTGAACAATTATTGAAGCTACAAGCTGCTTCTTCTCTGCTGATGCATCAAAGATAACTTCCAAGAGTTGCGGGACGTGGTCCAGGGATCCTTTCTTGACAAAGGTGAACAGCACATCATAGGCGGCCTCAGGAGCGAAACCCTTCTTCTCCAGCATCACTCTCAACATTTTATCGGCTGCTTCTAGCTCGCCAAGTTCTGCAAGACACTTTGACTGCATGTACATAATCTTACACGTTTCGTTTTCGTCCATCCCGTCTGAATTCTGAAGAATGCTGAGGCATCTCATTGCCGTTTCGTAGTTTTCGAGGACCATATGAGATGCGGCAAGTGCGGTCAAGCAACCCTGCTCCCTATCGAGAATCTGCTTCAGGAGTTCCTCATCATCGGCTTCTATTGCATCGTACTTGAGTCGTTCAATCATCTCATAGGTCGGTTGCAAAACTTCAGCAATTTGCGTGGGATCTGATGTAAATTCATCACTGCCCTCCAAAGCATACGTAATGTGAGCATCCACCACAAGAAGGCTGATCACACCCTTCTCTTCTGAGGAGCATCCTGGCAGCAATGCTCCTGGAAGCTTTCTTGCTTTTGCAAGGAAGCCAGTTGCCAGGGCCGATTGTCGCATTTGTCTTGCGCAGGTGGATCGCTGGACGTACAGGTTCAGTAATAGCCTCACCGAATCTGGAGGGAGCTGATGCGCATCTTCCAGTGGTTTCGATTTCTCAGTTGCTCTTGACAAGCAATTCTCAGCCATTTCGTATCTTGCATTTTTCATGTTGAGCTCTCCAGTTTTGCACCAAAAGGTGGTAGTTCGCTCTGCTGTGTCCAGCAGGCTTCCTCCAGGGAGTTCACCTCCAGGATCTGATAGCAAGCATGCCACATACCTCATGGTGACTTGTGCGCCTTGCTCGGGATCCTCTTTTCCGTTGGAGAGGGAAACGCAAACATTCCATAACCTAACGCACTGTTTCCATAGCTCGACTCTGTCGTGCTCTTTCAAATTTGGCTGAAGCGAATTGATTTTCTCGACGAGCTCGCTTAAATTCTCCACCTTTGCAGCATCCACTCTCCATCCTTGAGCATCTGAGTCAAGTTCCGCCACCTGCACTTGCAGTTTCTCGATGAGTTCAGCAATGGAAGTTTCCATTTCCCAACACGACCTATCTTTTCCCTCCGTTCGCTTGGTGGCAAGGGGACCTATGCTTTGCAACCGTGGCGACGCGGCAGGTTCCAGGTTCGCCTTTTGCTTTGGTAGATTCCCAAACCCGCGCCTCCAGGTGCGATTCGGAGCGCAGCACGACGACCGCAGCACGCGCAGCACGGACCTAGCACGGTGCGATCTGGTCTCTCCCCCATCGAGGGTCCTTCTAGAAGCATGGTCTGCCCCGCGTTTCGGATCCGTCCGAGGGACGCCCCGGGGCGCCTTGGGATCCGTCCGAGACGCCCCGCCACGGGTTGGGACACGTCCGAGAAAGGAGGTCAAATGAGACACATGTGTGTACAACTGGTCCAGTGTGGTTGCTATGGCTCACACGGACAGGTGGCAGTGCTTGGATAGAGGATCACCTCATCAAAAATCTGTACACAGTGGATATGGCCCAGGAAAGTGCCATAAAACACCGCAGATACCCCGCATGCGGCGTAGGGGTAGTTCTGATTGTTCCCCCATGCACCGCGCGGAGCCAAGCTGTATTGGTCGTACTTCGGACCGCAGTAGGCCCACCACTTGAGCTCCTTCAAGAATTCTGGGTGCGTGCTGGGCGGGTCCAATTCCCAATCGCTTTGGCCGTCAAACAACGAATAAAATGGATACTGAGAAATGGTGTTGCGCATGTAAAGCTCCATCTCACCCACGCTGAGGCCCTTCAATTCGTCCAGTAGCTCGGCCAACACGTGGCTACTGTTGTAGACGTTCAGGTCCTCCTCCATTCGGCGTTGGACCAAAGGGTCAGGCCCACCAATGGTAATGCCTGCGGGATGATCTTCCGATGAAGCTGTAGCAGGGGAAAAAGACTCCTCTGCCTGTGGTGCACGCCTTGTGCTAGGTGAAATAGTGACGGAGTCGCTTCCAACGCGGCCTTGTAGACGTCTGCCCTTCCCCCCGGTCCTGATCTGCTGCGCTTGCTGGTACAAAGTGGAATCACCTGGGCCTCCGTCGTAAGCAAACTGAGATGCTGCCCGCTCATGCACGAGTTCTTCTCGGTAGCTCCACACGGTAGAAGAGCACTGTCCCCCAAGTGAGGAAGCATCACTTAGGCACTGGCCCTGTGAAGCTGCAGGGTGGCCAAATCTATCAACATCCGAAAGCGGGTAGTCGGAATGATCACGCTCCTCCATCATTGCTTTGACCTGGTTCTGAATCACTGATTCCCGAAGTTCCATGTCAGTATCAGCAGTTCGCCTACCCCCTCCAGAATCAGTGCCTTTGGCAAAGCTGGAGCTGCTTCTTCCTGCCCAGGATTGCCTTGTCTCGACGTCCTCAGAAAGATCGCGAGAGTCTCTCCCACCTGCAACATTGTCAGTGTTGACATCCCCCCCTCCTACAGTCACCGGGTTAGTGAAATCCACAGCAGCAAGCCAGTTCACACTAGCAGCTCCTCGCAAAACCCCATTGACATAAATCTTTGCGAGCCGACAAGAGGCACTATATGTCGCCAGCACAGTAAAAGTCTCACTTGTTTGTGCCAGAAATCCTTCGGCTACAATGGACGGTCCTGGAATGATTTCGAGTGCCTTGAACAGTTCCAAGTTTTCATAATCTAGGTAAGGCTGTACACCAAATCTAAGCTCTCCCAGTTGGTTGATGTATACAACCAAGGCTGCAAAGATCCCATCTTCCGACTGGAAGTAGGGCTTGTCTGGAAAAAATTCATCCCACCCTCGAAGACCAAACTTGATCCGATTTGACACTGCAACTTTCAGTGGATTTTGTGGGCGGAAGCCTCCAACAGCAACGATGGTTTGAGCTTTCAGGGGGCTGCACGGATTGCAGTACCAGTCAAAGCAATTCAAATTGCAGCTTGGATCGGCCGTGTATGTCACAGTCGCCCTGATTGACGTCTCTGCTGTCTGAAGTAATGACGATGGTGGTGAGCATGGGAGATCAGTGCAGGACTCTGGAGTGTATGTAAACGTTGGTGGGACGCACTCAAAGGGTTTGCATGGGAACAGTACCTTGTCTATCACCTGGACCACCCCATCGGCTGCCAGAAGGTTGGGGACCACAATCAGTGCTGGAGGAAATCCAAACTCTGTGCATCCCTCTGGGGCATCAGGGCTTCGACAACCGCGTGGGAGACAATCCTGAATGTAAACTCGAGAAGACATCCAGCCCATGACATTTCTGTTCGAATCTTCTCTGAGACTCACAATGTTGGTTCCACGGGTATATCCACTCAAGATGGTTCGCAGTGTATCCTGATTCTCGAAAATGTCGTCTGCATTCCTGGCCCGAAAGTCTGTCACGTACTGCTGATTGGGGAGAACTGATGTCATAATGCTGTCATACAACAGCTCTGAGTACTCACTAAAAAGTTGGTTCCTCGAAATATTCATTTGTGCAAGCGCAGTGCCCCAGGCTCCGTCAGTGGGAGCAAGTAGTGTTTTGCGTCGGATGCACGCAGATCTTGAACCATCACAAATGTCTCTGTACAGATTAAGTGCATAAATCGATGCAATGTAGATGTTTGTGAGCGGATTGATCTCCAGAATATCGCAGGCCGACAAGCAAAACCTTGGCGGAATAAGAACGCGATCCACAATGCCCACGATTCCATTGATGGCAACAGGAAAGTAAGCTGGTGGCGGTGCAACAACCGTAACATAATTGCACTCACTGACAAGTCTAAAGGTTCGTGAGTACAGTGGTGCCTTTTGGCCTTGAATGCGTACTACCACCTCGAAGAATCTTCTCTCCCCCCTCTGACTCGTTGTGACCAAGGTCTCATAGTCATGCAGTTCCCAGGGGTAGAATACTTTTTGTATGGTGTGGAAACCAAGAACTTCAAGGATGAACCTTTCCGCAATCCTGCTTCCTTGCAATGCTTCCTCCAACAAAGCATCCACAGTGTTGGGAATCTGTGGCAGGATTGCCATTGTTTCCAGGATGCCGTCGTTAGGAACTGCAAAAACTGTCAGCCCATTTCCACCTCCTTGATCCTCAATGTCTGTTCCATCCACATATAATGCTTGGTTCTTGTAGAGTGCCTTGAAATCTGTTCCAAGCAAAGCCGAAACCTGGATAAAACTGCAGAAAATGCTCAAGTATGTTTGCAAGGGGTCACAAACAATATCGTACAAAGTCAGGCTGAATACCAGGGTAGGCGGCATCAAGACAGCGTCAGTGATGTCTACCACCTGTCCAAGGAGCTCACCATTCCGCAAATCGAAGACTGGTGGAAGGTCTCCAAAACTTCCGTCAGGGAAAACCCCTGCCTGCAGGTTGGGAACCAAAACATCTGCGCTGTTGAGTCGTCCAGACACGACAGTTCTTCCGACAACATGACGCGCCTTGAACGGTTCGCCACATAATCTCTCGCTGACACCCCTGTTTGACAGCTTGATTTTTAGACGGCAGTTTCGGGCATTTCTTACGTTATTGGTGCAATCAAGCCCATCATCATGGTTGGTCACTAATGCCGTGACATAAATTCCACTCTGTAAGTTGCACTTGTTCACTCCACCAGGTCCGCGGGATGAAAGGTCGTTTAGTCTGCTACCCTCTCTTCCCACCTTCACAATAGAATTGTATTGAAGAACTTCACAGATAAGCTGAGGCGAACTTAATAACGAATCCATAGAGAGCTGTGCAAGATCCACATCATACTTGTCGTACCCATCAACAACTTTCAAAAAGAGCTTCGTCATATCTGGATCCCAGTATTGAAACCAATCCATCATACCATCCGATAAATAGTGCGATTGAGAGTGGCTGACGTTTTTCCAGCCAGAAACTTCCCTGTATTCTTCCAGGGAGGCCAGAAACTCATCCAAGCTCTTCTTCTTGCTTCTGAGGATCTGGTGAAGAGCATGAGATTTTGATTTGTACTTCGCAGCAGCTGCAGACAAGGTTTGCACAAACTGCTCCCATGCCACATCGACCGGCGCAAACAATATGTACGGGGTGAAAATGGACAAGAAGTCGTCCCTGCTCTTCTGCATGCATCCAGGTTCACCGTCATCTCCAGGAATGCCAACTCCTGGGGTAGCATAAGCTCGACAGTAAATCGAAAGGTCAGGAAATGAAGCCGAATCACACACCAAGTCCAGAACTGTGGGGAAAAGATGGGCTGGCAGTGGCACCTTATCAAGAACGTGCGCGACATGATTCGGCATCAGCTTACTGTTGTTTTCATACGACTGACAAGACAAGATGTTCGGAACAAGTGCTTTTCCTGTGTTCTCACAAAGCAAATCACCAGCAATGGTCATAAGCCTAGCTCGATTCGAAAGAAATCCTTGCTGTTCCCAGTACTCGGCAAACCTAACAATTAAGTACTCTTTCCCAGCGAAATCGCCGTAACCCTCAAACTCCCCAACGAAATCAAGTGTTGTGTATATGACCGTGTCTACTAGTTGGTCTGTCGCTAGAGGACGAGGGATTAGAAGATACTGCATCAAGAACTTGACATACAGCTCATTTTCCAGTAGGTCTTCCACTGTGACACATGTTGCTGTATGTTTTCTGTCTATACACTTTGGCACCTTCACTATTGTGGTGAAATTCTTCAGCGCAGGGCCTTCTCTTACCCAGGGCAACCTGATGCTCCACGTATCTTCTGATTTCCTCACAATAGGCACTGTGATTGGCGCGTCATTCTTCAGCTCAAACTTGCCAAGTTTGAGACTGACGTTTGAAACACCCACCTCCCAAAACGGTATCTTCTTTGATGCAGAGTCCAGGTGCACATGAGGGACGAGAAATTCCCTCTTCTGACCAAAACTCAGAAACGGGACGGGAACAGACAAATTGCTTGCTTTGATGTCAATCGTAGGGATGGTCAGTGACTTCAGCCCATAGTCCAGCATGGGGCGCTTTGCATCCCTCTTCTTTATCCCCACCACAGGAACCTCCCATTCCTGCCAGGTGGGTACAAAAGCTGTCCTTCCAGGGCGCACGCGATACACGCCCACTGTTTTGTTTCGTGTAGAGAGAAGAGATATCGGAACTGCTATTTCCTTCCCTGGTTCAAGAGTAAACTGATGCACCTTGATGCCTTTCCCAGTGGCATTCAGATAAAAGTTCGCTGTTTGTTTTTCTCGAGTAGCATAATCCAGTTCGGGAATGAGAAGCTTTCTATCCTTCCATAAGAATTGGGGCACCACGATCCGCTTTCCGTCCTGGAAGCCAATATCAGGGACTTCAATGTACTTGAAGTCAATGTCGTTGGTCTTCACAACCACATCCTTGAATCCTTTAGAGACGACGGGCAGTATCATGGAACTGAGGTCAATGCCTATGGTAGGAACCTCCACGTTTTGCAAACCTTCTTTGACCATTGTCACCGTCTTCTCCTCTGGGGTCCAACCTTGGAATAGTCGAACAGTGATTTCTTTACCTGGCTCCCAGGTGCGAGCCACCACAGGAAATGTCTTTATTGGGACCCACTTGGCGTTATCCAGAGTAGGATAAGGCACCTCCCTCTCAACATAACCCAGCTTTTTCATGTCAACAAACTGGTGCCCGATGGCGATGTCTGGAATTGGAATTTCTCGCTTGCGAAAGATGGGGGCAATGCCTTGGAGCGTGAGGCTGTGCTCTGAATCCACTAGCTTCAATAGCGGTATTTTCTTCTCCACAAACTCTACGGAGAAAATGGGCACTTTCACTGCAGCCCCCCTCCTGGCCACTTTGACAGGCATCTCTATTTTCTTTCCATCTGGCAACTGCAGAGTTTCAAATTTCACGCCAGGAATAGGGACATGGACCTTGGCATAACCATCCAGCACCATGCGTGGCACTTCAATCTCCACAAGCCCAAGTCTTAGCAACTTTTCAAGTGATAAATCCACTGTCTCGAAGCCAAAATCGAACACGCTGATGTTTCTGTAGCCAAAAAGCTTTACCTTTGGCACAGGAAAGTCTTGATCTTCCACGGCCAGTGTATACAAAGTGAAATTTGACATACCGGGTTTCACTGCAGAGATCTCCTTGGTAGCCAGGTGCTTCAGGAAAACTGGAAGGCTCACATTTTTTTCTGCAAATTCCTTCCTTGGAATATGAACTTTCCCTTCTTGAAACTGGAGGTGGGGAACACTTATGTTTTTCCAGCCAGTCTGCACCAGCTTGGGTATCGCCACCGGAACCCATTCAAGCTTCGGTTTTCCAATGCTGATCACCTTGTGCTGGTGATCAACATGAATGACAGGGAACTCTTTCTTCCCCTGCAGAACTGCCTTTGGCAAAGTAACAAACAGTTTCCCTGCCAGCACAAGCTTTCTAATCGTCTCTGTCCGGAAGCCCGACAAGACTAACTTCTTGACCGGCACTTTCCTGTACGCTTGTTCGAGCTTGGGCAGTGCAATGTCAACATGTGATTCTACTCCCAGTCTCTTTCCAGTGACCTTCAAGAATTGTGTCACTAGCTTTGGGACGGGCACCTCCTCAAACTCTTTGATGAGCTTAGGGAGTTTGACGTCTTGCCTCTCTAACAGGTTAAGTACATCGATGTTCATGTATGTCAGCACCAGCTCAGGCACCTTGACATCCTTGAGCACAACTTCTGCAGTGGGCATCAAAATGTTTTTGTACGAGACTCCCAGCTTTGGTAAAGGAAGCCATTTTTGCCCAAGGACAAGCTCCGGGAGGGTGAACTCCAGCTTTTCGACACGCAGCTTGGGCACAGGCACTTCCTTGGTGTCCACCATTATTTTGGGCAACGGGATATCCACTTGTCCGGTTTTCACAAGCTTTGGCAGCCACAATTTGGCGTTCTCCTTGGTAAGCTTGGGCAGTTGGATCTCGTGCATGTATTTTTCCAGGACAGGTTTTTCTCTGGCCTTGGGTTCGATTTTATACTTCCCTTTTTTCCCAGCAGCTGCAAAGGTGACCTGCAGGGCTGCTTTTTCCCAAGCTTCGTCTACAGGCAGGAAGAACGTGAGTCCACAGAAATCCAGCTTGCCTGTGAGGAAGCATTGGTCATTGTCTGGCAAGTCTTCGCACTGGCATGCCGGTGGTGCATCGAGCAGTGGATAGGTCTCTCCAGGCACACAGTGCGAGTCTTGATAGTTTTGGATCAGCCTTTGCGTGCTCTGCAGCGTTTTAGGTTGCACTCCAGGTTTCTTTCCTTCCCATGGTTTGGTCTCTTCCACGCGTTTCACGTATTCTTCTGCGTCTTGGAACACACAAGCGTTTCGCTGGGAGGTATCTTCGGATCGAACGGCGCAGGGAGGTATCTCTTCCGCTTGTGCCATGTTTGTCCCCACCAGAAACGCCGTCCAAAAGCACGCAATCCTGCACCACGTCCTCCGCCATCGCCGCACTGCGCGTTCGCGCTCCGCCATCGCCTCCTCGACGCCTTCGACGACGCGGCCGGTCCTCGTCCTAGCTGGGCGTTGGAGACGGTTCCCCTTTCGTCCTTGGCCCGCAGAGGACAATTAAGTCCCCGTAAAGGGTGCATTTTTCTCAGGATGGGACAGAGACGCATTGAGTTTAGCGAAAGTTAAGTTCGTGGGAGGTGGATCGACACGAGGACGCGAATCGTTGGGAGGGAAAAGATGCATTCGAATCGGAAAGGGACAACCACCCCGGGTTCAAAGCCCTTCGAATTCCTTTCGAGAAGGGCGTGGTGGATCGGAAGGACGGGGAACAAGACGGAACCGTGGTGTGGCTTGACGGGAGACGAGGACAGCAGACACACGTCGGCGGGCGACCAGGCCTCTTCTGCAGGCACGTGGTGGGGACGGCATGCGTGTCGGATCCTGGACAGGTGGCCACGTCTTTTCCTTTGTCCATGATCCGATCCCAGGAACCTTCCCCTCCTTCCCACCTGTCGGCCATGGCCCTCCCCTGCCAGCCCTGCCTGCCGAGTTTTCGAAAGAATTAACCGCCCCGGACAGCCTGTTCCCCGACCCCCCCGCGTCCCCGGCTCAGAAGAACACAGGTGAAAGGGAGAAATCGCGATGTCATGATCGAGATCTTTCTTCGAGATATCGAGTACGGGTCCACCCACCAGCCTGGACGAGGAGGGTCGGTGCGACAGAGCGCACTGGGCTATGGCGGACCAAAGCGCGCCTGGACGCGTCCAAAGGGCGCCTTCCGCGGCGAAAAAGGGTGGAATGCTGCACAAGAAGGCTGTGAAGGATGGACAGGATCCAGAAGCGTCGATGGAAGGACCTGGAAGGCGCGGTGGAGCGCAGCACGAAGGTCCCTGGGAGGCGATGGACGAAGAATACAGTTCCGTATGTGCTGCCTGCGACGACGGTGGAGGAGTCGTCGTCTGTGAAGGTGGGAGGTGCATGCGTGCCTTCCACATCGAAGCGGATTGCAATCCCCTGAAACTCAACACAAAGGCCAAGAAGAGGCTCGCCACCTACATCTTTACCTGTCCGAACTGCATCACCGGCAGGCAGAACTGCTTCGTGTGCAAAAGAGAAGGATTGGAAGGAAAAGACGTCTTCCAATGCAAAGAGAAAGGATGTGGGAGGTTCTTCCATCCAGAATGCGTCGGAGAGAGGGCCGAATCCATGGAGCAAGGGAAGTTTGTATGTCCTTCGCACACCTGTGCAGCCTGTGGACAGAAGGGACACGGCGAACCCGTGCAATGGACGAAGAAATCCAATGGAGGATGGGTGGCGACCGGAGGGGGACTAGGAGAACTCGTACCGTGCGTTCTGTGCCTTCAATCCTTCCATGAAGCGCACCTACCCAAGGAATGCCCCACCCAGTACTGTGGCTGCCAGACAGGGGGGAGGTGTCCAAAGAAAGGCGGACATCAACCAAGAAGGGTCTGGTCCAGAAACTGGACCAGGAATGGAACATCCGAAGTGGAAACTTCTCTCCTGTATTGTTCGCAACACACGATCGAGGTAGGCTGCTTCACCCCAGATAAGACTCCCCTATTCAGCAAGGAACTACTGAAACTGTGGAATGAGAAGCAATTCCAGAAGACAATGCTTGTGCACGAGTACAAAAGGAGAAAAGAAATGGAACTTGAAATGCCATTGGTGTTGAAAGTGGATGCAGATGTGGTACAGGTAACCGATGGACGTGGTTGTGAAGCCTTGGAGGTGCCGGAACAGAACCGTGCCACAGCCACTCATGGGAAGGATGTCTTCGCTCAGCCTATAAGCCATGTGGACGATGAAAGGGAGGCAGTTGAGAGAAAAAAACGTGTGGAAAGAGATTTGCCCCCCTCAACAAGAAGGACAAGGGCCAAGAAACTGGATCAAGAAAACAAAGTCCTCAGGATTTCCCCAAACGGCATGGTAGATGCTTCCACCCAAGATCCCTTGGATGCTATTCACAAGGGAGAGGCGAAGACACGCAGTTTGCATCTCGAAAGCAAGCCACAAAAGGCAGCACAAGAAACCAGCCAGTCCAAAGCTGCGAAAGGTGCACGTCAAACAGAAGTCGAAGGGAAGGTGAATGGGCTCATAGTGGGTGATAAGCCTAGCCTTGATGGGGCAATCCTCGGGAAAGGGGTAGACAACGACAATCAACACGGGCCTGAAGATTGTGAAAACGCTGCATCGCTGCCAGAAAATAATGCGGCGCACAAGAGTGATAGCATGGAGAGAAAGCTACCTTTGGAGGTGCCGCATGGAGGAAACGTGCATGCTCCTAGTGAAGGCCTCCTTGCAAAGCAGACTGGTGGAGAAAAAACTCATCACAGCCAAACAAAACGGGATAGGAAAGGGATTCTGATGAATATTTTTGCCAACTTGCCTGGACAGCAAGGTACGATGAAAACCGAACAACCTACCAGGTCCACCAAGGCATCTGCTGAGTCAGGCAAGGGGCACAACTTTCCCCCTATCCCAAGCAACATTCAGGCTGTTGATTGTACAAGGTCGAAAGTGACAGGAGTAGAACCTGTCAAAGCAGGAGAACATGCCCAGGCAGAGCAACGTTTGCTAAGTGCCGGTACAGTACCAAGCCATCAAGCTAAGAAGCATGATGAGAAGGATGTTGCAGCTAAGATTACTTCACAGGACAGAGAGCATTCAGAAGTGAATAGAGGGGATTCGAAATCGGATGGTGATGGGAAAATGAGCCAGGATGGTGAAACTGCAGCAGGATCTGAAACACTGCCTGGATTTGCGAGCGGTAGCCTTTCCATTCATCGCAGCAGTGAAGCTGACCCTGGATTGGCACGCCAAGTGCATGCAACGGGTGCTTCGCGAAGCAGGGCTGGCTTTGAGAACGAAGTTTTGCGGGAGCAAAAGGCATCACCTGAAATAAGTGACAGGAAAGCCTCAGCTGCGAATGCTGTGGCTTTTCCTGCAAGTCCTTGCCAAGTTGATCCGGAGCCAAACGAGGCGAAAAATCCCCTTGATGGCGAGGGACCACGTGGCAATCGCCACCAGGTCCTTGAATCCAACGAAAGAGTATCTGGACACCAGGCAGCTCGTGAGGTAAAGATTGGGAGAGGGTCCACCACACAAAACAAGCTCCACTCTTTTTCTGTACAATTGGGAGCTACGGAGATTAGAGACAAGCTGGATGAGCGGGGCGATGTTCCTTTGGACTCAGCCGGTGTCAAGGTCATTACTCCAGATTGGGCTTGCAACAGCAGTGCTGCAGACCATGAACATTGTGCAGCGCAGGGAATCAATTTGAAAGATGTTGCTGATTCAGATATAGCAAGACCGCCGTTGTCCCCGGAGGAGGAAAAGGTTTGTCACCCACAGAAGAAATCTGGAAGTTTAACCATTCAAGAAGGAACGCAGGCTCATATCACTGGCAGTGCAATGGTTTCGAACATGACAAAATTTTGCCGTGATACCAAACCTCAAAATTGGTCTGGTGCGGCTCTGGGAGCAAGGTCAACAGATATTGGCGGCGGTGCATCAGCTGCTACTGGTGGAGAGGGCATTGCCGGCAAGAGATCCACTCCAAACATGGCTGGATCTATTGGAATTGCACAAGGAAGCTTAGAAAAGAGTGCAGGTGAGGACCCTGTGCAAGTTGCCAAGGACGAGCCCCAGCTGGTCGCCGCAAACCTGATGGCTGCAAAAGCGGATGGCTCATTTCCACATAACCCAGCCAATACGGCTCATGTGAAATCTGGTTCCTCTGGCCAGGCCAGTGTAAAATTGAAATGCCTTTCCGATGCCGGTACCTCGGCCAAGGAAGGAAAACCCAGTGGTATGAAGAAATCCCCCGAGGCTACCAGAAACAACGAACCTGGTTTTGACACTGAAGGAGCTTTCCATCAAAGTTCTACGTCAGAATTGAACGCTCCCAAGGAAACAAACCAAGTTTGTGAACAAATTGAGAAGGACCAGGCGGAGAATGCTGGGGAACCAAAGCAGGATGTCCATGACAAGATCCCAGCAGTACATTCAGGTGGAGGATTGGAAGTACTTCCAGTCGTCAATACAAGGAGAGGGCCAACTGGCTGCGGGGTAGAGACTTCCAAAAGCTGGGAAAAGCAACCCGACCAACAACGTGATAGAAACAAGATAGTCATGGAAGCACCTCTACCAACGAAGGATCCATCTCTACTTGAGAAAAGAAACGACGCCGATACCCATCCAAGCGCTGTGAACAGGATACGCGATGGACCAGAAGATTTGCTTGCCCATCAGCATTTGCAAGAGGAAGCAGTTTTACCTGATGGCGTTTGCAGGAGCTCTTCCAAGGCAAGTCAGCGAAGGAAGAGAAACAGGAGCGATCCCAGCGGACCGCCCATGGCAGCGTCTACACCAAGGCAAGGGCCAAGCGTCATGAGAATGGCAAAGTTTTTTGATTGTATGGTTTCTGGAGAGGAAAAAGCCGATGAAGAAGACCTTCGGACATCAAAGAGATTTGCACAGGAAGACAACACGCTTGCTACATGCAATACCAATGGGGAACAGAAGAATCAGGAAGACGGTATGCCAAGCGACCAACTCAAGCAGCACCCCCGAGATGAATCTGTAGTCCAGGGAAAGAGCAAGAAGCATTCCTCTCAAAATGATCCTGCTCCAGATGCACAAAAGCAAGCAAACGTTCATGAAGATGCTTTGAAGAGACCATCGCTTGACTCGGCAACCGGACCATATTCACAGGCACATAGCACTGGCAAACCACCTGTTCAAGAAATGCACAAAACGGATACCGCAGGTCATGCAGAACCTAGCACAAGCCAGGGATACGCTCCATCTTTACGCACACCCAACTCCCTCGGCCATACCCATACTAAGGCTTCTCTTTCCTTCCCACCTAAGCGGGTCTGCATGATGCTGCGGGATATCTTGCGACCTGATGACGTGGTACTAGACTTCAACTGCAAGACAAACGAGTACCACGAGGCCATGATTGATCTGACCCGTGATGCAGGCATGCATGAGGTCCAATTTCTCTCCTTTAGTGCCAGGAAGATCAAGCACAGTCACAGACAGAAACACCACCAATGTAATTGGCTAGAGGTTGTTGTCGGCAGCTTGAAGGTGCCGGGGGAGCGGCTGGTCGTTGGTTTTTGCCCCCCGCTCCAAGACGTCATGGTGGCAGATCTTTATATCAAGCATGCGGCTCGATTCCGCCCCCGACTACTGGTGATCATCGCTAAACGTGCATCCATCATACCGCATGGGTACGTGGTCACATACGAGAACGGGGTTGGGTTCGGTACAAACGATGACTCTGAAGAAACATCCAACATGAGCTTGTGCAGGAGCAGCGGAGTATCTACAGAGTCTGATGCTTTGGTTCTGCGCATCATGAAGCGCGCTGATCTGCCGCTCTTCCAGACCAGCACGTGGGAGTTCCTACCTGTTGTCTAATCAACGCCTTTCGTGACAATTCACCACCTGCCCATCGTTTCCCCAAACCGAGCACGTGCAATTACACAGAGGTTGCTTTTTCTCCCAACGTCGCGTCAATCTATAAACCTGATTGCAGATGCGAGGGAAATTTCGATGCATATGCGCATGGTCGCGTGTGGATGGAATGGCGGCTGTCGATAGAGAAGCCATCTCCACCACCACCCCCGGCGTCCATTGTGTCTTTCCTTTCCCCGTCCCTCCTTTAATGCTTTTTTTTTGCGGTGTCAAAGCGCATCCTCGCGTTTCATTGAGGCGTGTGTTTTTCGATGGCTTCGTGCAATTCCTTGGCCATCTCCACTTTGCCCAATCGGACCAGGGTCTGTTTGGACTGAGGTTGTCCACCAGTTTCGCCTTGTCCTTCCTCCACCACGTACAACACCAGCACCACGCTTTTGTCTTGCAACTTGGCCTTGAGTCCGCGGTAGAGCCTGGCATTCAGCAGCACCTTTCCTGCTTCGGTGCGGAACACGAGTCGCGACGCGTTTGGATCCGAAGCTGAGGTGCGCAGGGACAAGTATCCCACGCCACGTGTGGCCCATTCTCCTTCTTCGCGGAAGAACACCTTGCATTTGGCCGAGAAGGACGTCTTCTCGTCCTCTTCCCCATCCTCCGATCCGCCTCCATCCACGCGCGTTCGTTTCTTGCTCCTGCCTTGCTCTTCCTGCGCCTCCTCGTTGGACGTGGGCCGACGGTGCGCCTCCAGCTTCTTCGCGTGTCGCAGGTAATCCGCCACTCCTGCTTCCCACGAGGCGCACGGTGCCCTGTCCTTCTGCCTGGACACCCAGGACGCGAACTGGGCGTTCAACGCCCTCATGCTTCGCGCGTAGTTCGCTTCTTCCGATGCGCCGTTCTCGTTCCCCATCGCATGGATGGACGGCATGGACGTCCTTTGGATGGCAAGTCGAGTGCTGGGGATGGACCCAGGCCCAGGTGGGGACATGGGATGACAACCCACCACCCATCTCCACACATGGAGTGGATGTAAATGGCGACCAGGCAAGGTGGAAGGAATGGCACCTTCGCCATACGAGCTCTCCCCATGCCACGCATGCATACCACGGAGGTCGTCGCGTGACCACGTGCGCCGTGCGAACGTTCCCTTGGACATGGGACGGATGGGGATGCCACGCCGTGCACGTGGGAAACAATCACGTGGGGAACAAGGCGTCTATGGCGCCGTAAACGAGCACAAGATTGTGGGGTAGGAACGATGGGCGAACGATTCGGAAAATACAAGCAAAAATGCATGGAAGAATCAGTACGTATCCCACCCCTTGGCGCTACCAAAGCAAAAATAGCAAGGCAAGGCCATGGCTTGAAACCCTCAAGCATCCACCAGGCAATCCCACCAAGAAAGGACGTTCGCAATAAATGGTGCGAATGAGGTATGCATGGCCCCCGGTGTGAAGAAGGATCCACTCATTTCAACATACTGTTCGCATGCGTGGACGGGCTACAATGCCTATGCCGGACATCCGTTCGAAGCAATTCCTTTTCACCCAGCCATTCGGTGCAAACGAAGGAATTGCTTCCTAGGGGGGACCTTGGGCCAATCCTTAGAATTACGTGCCTACGCCGTTCCAGCATCAACGGCATTCCATGGTCCATTGATGACCGACAAGCGTGATTACAACGGTGTTTCCCCCCGCACCACTTGACTGCTTCCCAGGTCTGGAGCGATCCAAAGGGTTTGAATGCACACGGTCGAGCAACAGAACCAGCTTGAACAGTGGCTGGCGCATACATGGATGGACCCTGTCCTCGATGGCGACGAAACTCGCCAAGGAACGATGGGACGGGGATTCCTCCACGTTCGATTCCCCAGTGACCCGGGACGTACCGACGATCCCCAGGAGAATGCTTCAACCGTTCCCATTCACGCAGAGGATCGTGGGCTTCGGGAGGCTTCTCGGTGGGTCTCGATGTGCATCGATATCTTATGGATTCCTATCGATATCTTCAGAGTCCACGTGGCACGGAAGACGTGATTCCGACACTCGAGTTTCGCGACCACGATGGCCACTCGCGACGCAGAAGCAAGCGCCAAATACCACATGGAGCGACGCAGGAGCTCTGCAGAACACGTTCGGAGGAAGTCCGACGAAAGGAAGGACAGGCGATCCGGTGCGTGCTGCGGAGAGGCGTCGGAGGGACGAGGAGGAAGCCGACCGTCGTGTCGGAGGGACCAACGGTCCGTGGACGAGCGTGGTCGATCGAGGGAGGGCCGGCCTCGAGATCGAGAGGACAGGAACGCGTTCCTACGCTTCGCACGTCCTGTGTCTAGCGATCTCGTCGTTGGATGCGGCTGGGAGCGTCGTGTTCCTGGGCGTTGGACGTGTCGGAGAGACGGCTTCGCGACGGGTCGAGTTGTTTTCTGACACGATCGCGGATTCGTTTCGTTCCCTTGTTCCGACCCTCGTCTTCGATTCCGTGTCGCCAGCCACTGGACGTGACGGTAGTCCGAAGAAAGGAGGCGGGGGTGGCAAAGGCACGTGGGGACGTCCTGGTGACGAGCTCCAGGACATGGAAGAATTCAAGGAGGATGAGTGATTGTGTTTTCGGTTGTTTTCATCGACCGATCCACCGTTCCTTTCCATCGCATGCATGTAGCCCACGGCAGTGTTTCCTACCACTGGTGTAAACGTTCTCTTCCATGAATCTTTCGTCCCTTTGGCGATTCTGCCTTGCTTGGGATCTTTCCCTACCGCTTGGTATCCTGCTTTCTCCTTGGCTGGTTCCTCTTCTCTCCATCTGCACGTGCAATTTCCCTTTTCCTCCGTTGCATCGGTGTTGCTCCATCCCCTTCCCTGCAGACCGAGTCCCAGAGGGGGTTGATTGAGGCAGGGTGGGCGGGCAAGCAGCTTCCCATTGGCCCTGGTGGCATGAAGCCGGGACGGGGTGCGGGAAGCCGGGAGGGCGTCTCTGAGAGGCAGTGAGGGGGGGGGAGATTCCTTGAGAAAGGTAGGGAACGGAGAGGACGTGAGCGAGAGGATGTGGGTGGAGGAGACAAGGGGAGAGGGAACAGAGACAGAGAGGGAACAGAGACAGAGAGGGAACAGACATAGAGGGAACAGACAGAGAGAGGGAACAGAGACAGAGAGGGAACAGACAGAGAGAGGGAACAGAGACAGAGAGGGAACAGACAGAGAGAGGGAACAGAGACAGAGAGGGAACAGACAGAGAGGGAACAGAGACAGAGAGGGAACAGACAGAGAGGGAACAGAGAGGGAACAGGCATAGAGGGAACAGAGAGAGAGGGAACAGAGACAGAGAGTGAACAGGCATAGAGGGAACAGAGAGAGATGGAACAGAGGCATAGAGGGAACAGACAGAGAGAGGGAACAGAGACAGAGATGGAACAGACATAGAGGGAACAGGCATAGAGGGAACAGAGAGAGGGAGGCATTTTGGTGGCGTTGTGGCATGGGAAGGCGACGGTGATGGAGACGAAGGATTTGGCATCGCGTGCTGCACTGGCCTGCGAATCGGAGGATCTGTCGGAGCGGGCCTGGGCTTCGAGGATGGCCTGTTCGGCAGCAGCCGCGCACCTGGCGAGGTTCAGAGGAGGGATCGCCACACGAGACGAACCGCACCTCGAAGCGTTGCTGCGTGCAGCTGCACGTGCTGCGAAACGATTGGCGCCACCGCGCCCACGCGTGCCCAACGCACGTGGAGACGGGTTCGAAACCGATCCGGAACCTGCGAAAGGCGACGTGCACGGGAGGTCCTCCCTTGCGGCGGGCGGGATCCGTTCCTTCGCGCTGTTCCTCCACCACCACGAAGACGCACACTTGCGCCTGGCTTGTCGCACCTTCTGGAAGATCGCATGTGCAGGATGCCCGTGGGCTGCACATGCGTCCATGGAAGAACCAGGAGACGCCTGGGACGAACAGAACGACGTGTTGGATCGAATGGAATCCTTGCTTGGAGACGTGGAATCCTTCCCGTGGTCCTTCGACCTACGAACGGAAGGAGGCGCCATACCCGTCGACACGGAGCTGATGCGTCCGATGTGCGACGTCTTGGGACACTGCGCCAAACACGCGAGCGAAGAAACCAAGAAAGAAGCCGCCAAGGCGCTCTACGCACTCGACGCACGTGCCACCGCCGAGCTCTGTCCGGAGATGATGCTGCTGGCAGGAAGCCTCGCCAGGCAGCTGTGAAGGACAGCACGAAGAGGAAGGCTTGATCCAGAGCGTCCTGCCATGTCCTTGAGCAGTGGCATTCGTGCGTTCCCGCACCACGAAGGTGGACGTCAGGTGGTGTCGGAACCTTCTTCGTCTGCGTCCTCTTGGACGACTTCCACCTCCGCTCCTTCTTCGGCACGGTCTGTTGCATCCGCTCCTTGGACGCGCCTGGGAGGCGTCCTTCGGGAGGCGAGCTTGCGCCACACGTCCTTCATCCTCTCTTTGATTTCACGAAAGGCGACCTGCAAGGTCGGTGCACGCGTGTACCACACCGGTTGGTATCCTTCTGCTTCGAGGGACCAGTCCTTGGAATAGACGTGCACCTGGCGGGTCTCTTGATCGTGTTCGTCCACCAATGGGTATCCTTCGTGCGTCCAAAGCAACGCAGAACCAGCGAGGTTCTTGGCATCCACGCCACGTGCACGCAGCCTGGATGCGAACCAACCGCTTCGATGTCCGACCGTGCAGTAGGCGACCACTTCTCGATCCTGGAGCTGTCCGTCTTGCAGCATCTCCATGCATTCCTCCCGCGACACGGCACAGCGATGGAGACGGGACACCTTCCGCTCGTCTCTCTCGCGCACGTCCACCAGCACCAGGTTGGAGGCGCGTGGAGTACGAACAGGCGTCGCATCTCGGACCAGACGTGCGTGCAGTTCCTTGGGCCAGACCTCTGGCACGTGCATGTATCCCGAACCCATCCGAAGCTCCTGGTACAGCGCTTCCACGCGTGTCCGACGGTCGACCATGGCTGTACGCATCGATTCGAATGGGGACCCGACACAAACGTGCATCCCTCCTCGCTCCACGCCCACTCGGGATTGGCACAGGCGATCCATCGCGTCCACATACACGCAAGAGGAGGAGGATTGGGGAAGGGAGGCAGGCGCAGATGGAGGCAAGAACCGCGATACTGCGGAGGGATGGATGGATGGATGGATGGATGCAGTCAACGTTGGTTGTATTCGGTCGCCGAAGCAAGGATGCAGTGACGGGAGGAAGGAGCCCGGGATGGATCCCGTCCCACCCCTCCTCTCCCTCGTGCGTTCAATTGGTCCACACATGGACCACACCCATCTTATTCCCCGTGAGCACCTCGTTCCTCTCCTCGTCGTAAAACAGTGCAGTGACCTCCTCCAACGCCTGCTGTGCGCGAACGTCCGCCTCGCTCCCCCCCTCCGGTGCCCGGATCTTGGCCAAGCACTTGCCCGTGAGTATGTTGCTGACGTTGATGGAACCGGGAGCCTTGCAGCCACGTCCGTACGCCCGACGAAGTCGATCGTGCTCCCCGTCCCCGCTCCTGCAGTAGGAGATGATCATGTCCTGCCCGGTGTTGATGTATATGTTGTTGGTGTTGCAATCCGGATGCCACAGGAGGTGGTCCTCGAAGCTGGTGACCAGCTCTCCCTTGAAGTTCCAAACCCCCACCGTGCTCTCTCGGAAGGTCAGGAAGAGCTGGTTCTCGTACAAAAAGATAAAGGCAGACGGGGTCATGAATTCCGTGCGGTTCACCTCCGTGACCTTTCCGCTCAAAACATCCAGTATCTGCAGGTTCTCGTTCTCCTGCTTGACCAGGAGCTTCTCGTTGAACTGCTCGATGAAATCGATCTTCTTGTTCCTGTGGAGAAGGTGATTGAACGCCTTCAG
The DNA here is from genome assembly GCA_020975725.1 of Picocystis sp. L7. Classification (NCBI taxonomy): domain Eukaryota; kingdom Viridiplantae; phylum Chlorophyta; class Picocystophyceae; order Picocystales; family Picocystaceae; genus Picocystis; species Picocystis sp. L7. The sequence continues at coordinate 425,145 of QXJR01000029.1, read as the reverse complement.
CTCCGTGCCGTCCTCTATGGACAATATTTTCAAAGGGACATGGTTGGCCATCCTCTCGAAGATGAGCAACATGATGCCCGGGCTGATCTTGATTTCCTGGACCCTGCTGTCCCGGATCTCGAAGAGCAGGTTGTAGTTCTTGAGATCGAAGACCTTGTAGATGGAGTCGAGCGCGCTGAACGTGAGCACCTTGCCGTTCACGTCGTCGAACTCCACGAATCCGGGCCATTTCAAGGACTCGGATTCGAAGAGTGGGAATCCCGCATCGGGCTGTCCCCTGCGGATGAACTCGACCGGCACGCTCCTGCACTTGAGGGAGGAGTAGTTCTCCGATGCATAGACGGACACGGTGATGACGGCGTTGCAGCTCTTGTTGTAGAAGAGGGATCGTATGACCTCGTCCTTGTGGACGTTGAGGTAGCACACCCTCTTGTTGGTGGTCCTGTGGAAGACCACGCACACGCCGGAATGGGCCAGTGCAAACACCAGGTCGTTGGCGGCCACAATCTCCACGATCCTGGATCGTTTCTTCAGGAAAGGCAGCTCGAGCATTTCGTGTCCGCTGGGGTCGTGGGTGTCGTATTCCTGTTGGAGTCCGAAGTTTCGGAGCTTCTCGCGCACGTGGGTTCCGTTCCTTCGGAGCCTTCCTTTCCAGTCGCACTCCCTCCGGGCCAGCTTCTGCGCCGTGGACAGCTCCTCTTCGTCCCATTCCAAGGGTCTCCTGCGCCTGCTCTCGGCTGGCACGCCCATCACCCGTTTCCCCGCTGCGTTTCGCGCCTCACGCGTCAGCTCTGCCGTCCCGTGGACCTCTCCCTACTCTCGCTCGTCCTTCTCCACCCACCGTGCGGCCTGGGACTGCGCACGTGCGCGTCCATGGCGGACGTTACCACGACGCTTCGTGCACGTGATGGAGACGCGAAGTGTCTGGTGCACTCGCACCGTCGATGTCGAAACACTCCCTTCCACCCTGGACCTGGGACCTCCCCCGACGTGGGAATCCCTCCACCGCCGAGGAATCGCAGCGTCGCGGGTGGGAGATCCTCCGCGGGTCGCGGGAGGAGGTCCACCCTGGGTCGGGTGGGTGGAGCCAAGGGAGGGGCAACGGTCCCCCGGGATGCAGACGGGGTCGAAGGAAGGAAAGGGATCGAAAGGGAGGGCTTGATCGGGGAGAAGGAGGGGATCTCCCATCGAGATCCACCGATGGTCCGGTGGGGAGGCCCCTTTCGGACGTGGCTGGCGGACAGGCTGGGAAGGGAACGTCGACCGCGACGGCGACGAGACGTGCACGAAGGAACGGAAGGACGACGGATCCGAGGAACGGGAGGACGTCTCCGACATCGAAGGGAAGGATTCCGCGGATGGATGGATGCAGGACGGAAACAGAACCGGGAGCCCGACGCGCACGTGGGTGGATTGCGATCCACCCCCGTCTGTTCGTCCACTTTCCAACGCGTGGACGCCTCGGATCGAATCCCGTCCTCGTCCACGCCTCCCGGAAATCGCGTTCGGTCCGCTCACGGCCCTTTTCCATCGTGCGCTTTCTCCACGCACCAGGAGCAACTGCTCGTCCTCCTCTCCTGCACACCCGTTCCACGTTTTCTCGATGGTCCGGGCTTCCCGATCCGGATCTCTTCCTTCCAATCGACCCGTCCCCGTTTCCTTTTCGAAACCGCACCGACTCCCTTCTGTCCTCCCCGATCGAACCCCATCCATCCATCCACCCATGGGTGGGTGGGGAGAGGAGATCCCCCTCATCCTGGATCCCATCGTCTCAATTCCTCCCTCCCTGTGGGGGTTCGCAGCCACCCAAGGGGCGGGTTTGAGGCGATGGATGGGGTCCTGGGGCGGCTCAGGGATCCCTCTGGACCTCTCGAGCTTCCTCCTCCATCGGCGATGCCGACGATGATGCGCACCGCAATGGCCGCGAAACGGACGACCGGGAAGGTCGCGAAGGCGTGGAGGAGGGAAGGAAGGAGAGGCTGCGTGCGTGCAGGAAGCCCCGAAGCCGCTATGAGGACGGAACCCGCGAACACGAGGTGCGTGGATGGGCCGAAAGGGGACGTGCCAGCGAAGACCGACGAAGAAGGAAGCTGACGCGGTCGAGACGGCGTGACGAAGGGTGCTCGTGGTGGGATCCACCGGATACATCGGGAAGTTCGTGGTCAAAGAGCTCGTCGATCGCGGGTACCAAGTCGTGGCCTTTGCCAGGGAAAAGAGCGGGATCGGCGGCAAGCTGAGCATGGAAGACGTACAGAAGGAATTCGAAGGTGCAGAGGTGAGGTTTGGAGACGTCTGCGACGCAGATTCCCTGCGAAAGAAAGGATGCGTGGAAGGAAAGGTCGACGTGGTGGTCTCCTGCCTTGCAAGCCGCACCGGAGGGATCGAAGATTCCTGGAAGATTGACTACCAGGCCACCAAAAACGCACTGGACGTTGGTAAGGCGTGTGGTGCGTCCAAGTTCGTGCTCCTGTCCGCCATCTGCGTCCAGAAACCATTGCTGGAGTTTCAGAAGGCCAAACTCAAGTTCGAAGAGGAGCTCATGGAATCCGGACTCACCTATAGCATCGTACGACCCACGGCCTTCTTCAAATCGCTGGCGGGGCAGGTGGAGAGCGTCAAGAAAGGCGGCCCTTACGTGATGTTTGGAGACGGAAAACTGGCCGCATGTAAACCCATCAGCGAAAGAGACCTTGCCAAGTTTATGGCAGATTGTATCACGGACGAAGACAAGCAGAACAAGGTCCTGCCCATTGGAGGACCCGATGAGGCATTGACTGCCCTCGACCAAGGGGAAATGCTCTTTCGGCTGCTGGGCAAGGATCCGAAGTTCATACGCGTGCCCATCGGGCTGATGGATGGGGTCATTGGGATCTTTGATTCTCTGGCCAAAGTTTTTCCTGCATTGAAGGACTCTGCAGAATTTGGGCGGATCGGGAGGTACTATGCAGCAGAAAGCATGCTCCTGTTGGACCCCAGTACGGGGGAGTACGACGCTTCCTCGACTCCAAGCTATGGGACAGACACGTTGGAGTCATTCTTCGACAGTGCTATCAAAGAAGGGTTGGCGGGACAAGAGCTAGGGGACCAAGCTGTTTTTGGTCAAAAGTAGGACGGTGGGGAGGGAATAGCTGGAGTAATAAAAGGTACACCTATTATCGCCGTGTGCTAGTGGATGGTTGATAACATGTCTTGTTCTAATCAACCTCCCATCAGCGTTGCTACATGGTGCAAGGGCGTGGACTTCGTTTCGACTCAGCTTGCCTCCAACTCAACGTCCAACCCTGTGCACTCTCCTTCGCCGATGAATTCGCCACTCCCTTCCTGGAACTCTCCTTCGCCAATGAAGCTGCCGATTCCAATCATGCTGCCTGTTCCTTCGAACGTGACCGATCCGAAGGCCCTGAACTCTCCGTTGCAAGTTCCATTGCCGATGAACCTGAACAGCCCCTCTCCAGTGCCCATGCCAAGGAACTGGCCAGGTCCGACGTACGTGATATTGGTTCCTTCAAACTTCCCGGATCCGGTGAACGTTCCGAGAGGCAAAGAGATGGTGCCTACGTTGTCCCGGGTCAGGATTGTACCATCGCCAGAGAACGTGGCTCCTTCGCCAACGGTTTCGAAGGTGCCTTCGCCAGAGCACATTCCGGTACCTACGTTTGACGCGTGTACAGATCAGTCGTTTGTTCTAAGACTACACGATAAACTCCGTCGCAGGGGCGGTCACATCAACCGTCACGTCGATTCCTCGTACCTCGGAAAGTGCCGGTTCCGCTGAAGTCCCCCTCGCCTTCGAAGGTTCCTTCTTCGGCGAGGAACTCTCCGGTTCCTTCGAAGATGCCAGCTCCTTGAAAGGTTCCTTCTCCGGTGCATGTACCTTCGCTTCCGATGGTGAACGTCCCTTCTCCGGACTCGGTGTTGGGCTCTTGGGCCAGGCCGAAGGTCGCCATGGCTACCACTCCGGCCAGCACGCACATCTTGCTGAATCCCACCATCCTCTCTTGCGACGTTCCTGTCCTTCTCTTGATCCCGAGCGCGCGCACTCGTGCGTGGCGAAGACGATTCTGAGGCGCATCGTCGTGTGGGCCGACGCTTGGTGCGCTTCGTTCCCCTCCCTCGGACTTCGGGTTCGTCCCGGTTCGAACCGGATCGCAACCGGGTCTAGACCGGAGCCATCCCGGGTTCGTAGGGGTCGCGAACCGGGGACAGAAGGGAAGTCCCACGTGTCTCCCTCGGGGGTCCGAGGGAGGGACAACGAGGATGGGCTGCAGCAAGCCTCGTGGGGTGGGGAGAGGGGGTGAAGGTGGGCAGTGATGTGGATCCAAGAGAATCGACGGTTTATTCAGGGAGAACGGTGCAGGCATGGATCCAGCCTCCCCCTCCCCCGTCCGAGGGAGGAACGAGGCATGCACAACTGGATGGCAGATCTTCAACGTTGCCCTTGCAGAATACCAGCGGGCACCCTTGGACCCACGGGTGGTGGAATGCACTCGCCCGGGGCTACCAGGAAACACCCCTTCCAAATGCTACACCCTGCTGTAGCGGATGAAGAGGCAGAGATGAACCCAAACCCAAACCGTCCAATCAGATTCCTGCGCCGTCATCGCCCAACTCTAGCTCGCTCTGCAAAACTTCTGGCTCCCGCGCTCCTGCCTGCTTGGGAGGCGGTGAAGGTGGGCGCGTAGGCTCCTTCCGCACGTATGGAGCCGTGCTCACCGTGGCAACCGCCCGGGATTTTCGTGCCTTGACCTGATTCAGCGTGAATGTGTACACCCCCACCCCAGCCAATGCGATGCTTGTTCCCACCTTGCTCATCAAGTTCATGTTCGTCTTGAAGAATATGATGGAGATGACGATCACCGCCACGCGCTTGATGCAATTGCCTACCGAATGGGTGACTGGCGACACCCGGCTCAGGATGAGGTAAGAGACCAAGACGTCCCCCGCCCGGCAGAGGCCTGCCGCAAAGATCTGCCACAGTAGCTTTGGAGTGACCGTGCCCGGCAAGAATTTGAATCCTTCCAAAAGCATTGCGGCGGGAAAGAGGATCAATGTTGCACACATGGTCATGACCGCAAAGAGATTGAGGTTGTCCAGGGCTTCGCAATTTTCTCCACCCATTTCTGACGAATCGAGCGAAGCCGCTTGCATGTATCTTTTGCTGAGGACGTTCCTCGATTGAAAGGCAAGATTCGATCCCATTGCACTGACGAATCCTGTCCAATTGAAGGAAGCTTCCGAAACCGAAGCCAATACCACTCCGCCTACGATGGGCAAGAGCGACGCTACGACCGCTGGGCTGGGCATTGTGCCAAGGAACGACCACGAGAGCATGACCGAGAAGAAGGGTTCCAAGGCTTTGATGGTGTGTGTGAAGGACACCGCCACCGACCCCAGCGAGATGTTGGTGGTCAGGAATCCCGCCGAGTGAAGGAAGGCCAGGGGCCACACGGCGGTCCAGGTGGATTTGGAAATGCGTCCGGGCTTCTTCTTGATGTTCGTGGACCAGAGGAATAGCATGACCAAGGCCCCCACGGCCACGTGTGCTGCGGTGCAGGTGGCCGGATAGGGGAACACTTGCAAGGCTTGCTTGTTGTAGATGTTGAAGGCGATGTTGAAGACGTACCAGGATCCGAAAAGCGTCCCCAGCACGATCCCTTCCTGCACTTTTCTCCAGCTTCTACGGACCACCACTAGTGCTTTGAGGACCTGCCTGTGGTTGGTCTGGGTCTGCACTTGCACCCCACCCGCGTCCGCAGCCGCCTTGGTCGCGATCCTGGGACGTGTCTGCACCCTCTTCACGCATCCCTTGCCCTTTTCCTTCGCTCCAGGACGCGTGCGTGTCGTCGCAGCTGCGGTCCACGCCTTCATCGCCACCGACATCGCCTTCCTGGCGGTCGTTGTGGTAGGGTTAACCACACGTACAAGGTTAAAAGTGAGGCACCAACCCCTCCCAGCTCGGGGGGAGGTCCAGGGCGACCCCTTTCTACCGCCCCTGTAGCAATCGGGGGGTTTCGTGGAGGGTCGACGGACCCACGTGCGTTGAAGCAAGGGTTGGCGAGGTAGAGCATGGATGGACGGGTGCATTCGTCTTTGACGAAGAAGCACGGCCAGGCGTAAGGCGTAGATGTCCGGGCGAGGTCCTCCGAAGGAGATCGGGTCCGCGTGAGATGGCATTCCCTTGGGTACGTGACGGTAACACCGTCCCCAACCGTCAAGGTGGAAACCTTGGGGAGCCCTACGAAAGCCTTCCATACGTCCTCCCGTGCCTTGACCTGGATACGAGGTGTCCGCTGATTCTCCTCCGTCCATGTGGAAGGGTGAAGGGCGAGACAAAGGGACGAAACAAGACGCCTTGACGTGTACGATGGGGTACACGTGCCTAATGGGTTGTAATAACAAGAACAAAGCGTTTTGCACCCCTTGGTCCGGACTCGTCCATTCCTCGACTCACGATCGATCTCTGGACCGCACAGCCACGTCCAATCGAAGTCGTTCATGCAAGGTCGCACCTTCTTCGGGCTGCTTCCGCGATGGCACTCGACAAGCACCGGGCATAGTGAATTGCATCCGCTCGAAGTTCGAAACCTTTCCCTTGGCGTGCGCATCCGCGTCAGCATTAACACGTGCCATTGTCGAGGAGCATCACATGCATTGCAGGACCTGGGTTCGTCCGTGTACACGTCCCCACGACCTATCCGAACCCGCCCATCTTGGTTTGGAAGGAAGGTGCTTGGTTCGACCCCCACCTCGACACGTTTCACAACTCTGTGGGTCGGGTTCTTGGAGGCAAGGTCACAACCCTCCGAGTCCCCTGGGGGATCGGCTAGGGTTTGGGCGGAGAGGGCGCCATTCTTCGTGCTTCGAGATCGCGCACTTGGCCGCATCACGTCGCACGAGTCCGTCTCTTGCCTCGGAACGAGAATCCAGGAGCGAAACTGGGCGACGGGGGTAGGAATCGTGGACGGGAAACCAGAGGTTTGTGGATGGCTTTCCACGTGGCGTGTCCATACACCTGCTTGGCGGTGTGTCGATGCACGCAAGGGACACCGTCCGTGCTTCGCGATCCCAAGGCGAATGCACGACACAGACGCCAGGCGAAAATGCTGTGGGAGTTTTGGAAGGACCCGGAGAAGCTCCTGATGCCAAAAGAAGACGTCCAGCTCTCCCTTCCGCCGCTGGACCGCAGGAAGATCTTCGAAGAGGAGAGGAGAATCAGGAGGCAACTGGACGACATGATGCCAGCGGAAGACGAAGGAGACACCGAGACCAGGCTTCCGAGCCTGCCCAAAGCGAAACAAAAGCTGCAAAGGACGGAACGAGAAGCCACCACCTATTGTTCGAGGGCCCTGCGTGCCGCGCAGGAAGCGGGTGTCTCCTGGAACGTGCCGGAAGATGCCGGCATTCACGTCCCTCTCCCGCCTCCGCTGCCGGATGCAACTCCACAACCGGTCGAAGGGAAAGAAAAAGAACAACAGAAACCGCAGGCACAAGTGGAGGAGGTTCCCGCCGCGGTTGTTAGCTCCCCAAGGGAGCATGGTGTTGGAAGAAAAGAAGACGCTCCAGCACCAAATCAGGTTGAGGGAAAGCCAGAGCTGAGGGAAAATTTGCCTGTCTACTCCAATCAACCTGAAGTACCCGACAAGTCCCTGATGCTCAAATTGAAAGATATCCGCAAAAATCTCGTCGGGAAACAGCTGCTGCTGTTCTGGCCGGACGAAGGTGCTTGGTACAGGGTGGAAGTACTCGAAGTGAACGCAAGAAAGCGTATTGCCATGGTCTTATATGAAACTGGGGAAAGTGAAGAGCTGGAATTGGAGGACATCGTCAAAAACCAAGAAATCGCCTGGAATAGCGAAGCTGGTATACCTGCAGATGTAGCAGAAGAAGGCGCGGCAGAGGATCCAGTGGAGGAGGCTCCCGAGTGTGTTGCTATGCCGCGGATAGAGCAAGAAGAAGGTACTGGGGCAGATTATGACAAACGTGCAAGTCGGAGACCCAGGAACGATGCACGAGCAGAGAAGCAAGAAGAGCCTGCTCAGCCTATCAAGAAGGGAAGAAAAAGAACCATACAGAAAGAGGGAAAGGTACAGGGAGCTTCGGAAACAGAGCGCCTGCCGAGCGTTCCGCATCCTACAGGAGAAACTGCACGCAAACCTGGAAGGAAGAGGAAGCATCAGCAGGTGCAGGAGCAAGCCGTAACTGAGCAGGAAATGGAAGCTACGAGGTCCTTGAAGAAGATTAAGATCAAGATGCCCACACGTGGTCCACTCAAGAGAACCAGATCCCGTACGTAAATTTGGCCAAGCTAATTCGTCTACGTGTTGAACCTGTGAGTCTGACATGCGTAAAGGTGCATGGGTAAGTATTCGTCGACTTTCCTTTGACGGGTGGGCAGTGCCCAGGCAAGGTGGTGGAGATCAACACAGATGGAACATTCATGGTGGTATACGATGGCGTAGGTCTGACCGCTAAGAGCATTGAGGAGATGGTCGATGTCAGACACGTGGCAGTTTCGTTGGTATAGCGTGGTTATTGGGATGGCGCACGTGAGTTCAGTTCGGTGCTCGGTCTTGCATCCCCCGGTTGAAATAAACAACGATCTCCTTTGTACCCACAGTTTTGCGCTTTCAGGTGCTCTCCTTTGTCTTTTCGGTGCATCTGGATGAACGAATGGACGCAGGAGGTGAAGTTTGCATCCACGTGGATGGTTGTACAAGCCATGGCTTTTCACCGTCAATTCGACCAGATCATCAATGACCGTTCTGGCGGGACACTTCCAGGCGCCTGCACGTCCTTCCTTGCATCGCCGCTGGGCGACCAGGTGCAACATGGCCGACACCCACGCCGTGCAGCGTCCTGAGGAGCTCGTGGACGTGGTGGACGAGCGCAACGTGGTGGTGCGACGTGAAGTTCCTCGCAGGGTGGTGCGTCAAGACAACCTCCTCCATCGCTGTTCCTTCGTCCTGGTGTTCCATTCCAATGGCGAACTCTTCGTGCAACGGCGCGTGTCCTTCAAGGAGACCTATCCTTCGCACTACGATCCTGCACCTGGTGGTGTGGTGGGAAGCGGCGAGACCTATGAAGCGAACGCGAAACGGGAAGTGGAAGAAGAGATGGGGATTCGAGGAGTCGAGATGGAAGCGCTCTTCGACTTCCTTTATCAAGACGAAGTCACGCGTGTATGGGGAAGGACGTTCAAGTGCGTGTACGACGGGCCATTCGTGCTGCAAGAGAGTGAGGTGGAAAGCGGACAGTTCATGGACTTGAACCAAGTGAAGAAGCTGCTGCAGGAAGAAAAGGTGTGTCCGGACAGCAAGGTTGCCGTACGAAAGTACCTGGAACAGCTGGACGCATAACCAATGTTCCCGGCCTACGCCGTGGACGATGTTCCAAGAAGATCGTACACAGACCTTCCTCGTATTTATCCGACAGAGACCGAGACTGGACCATACGGCTATAACAACCACGAGAAGGAGCGGAATCAGTTCTTGACACGAAAAAATGGGGAATTGCTACAGGACGCAAGCACTAGCCACGCTGTGGACAGCTCAGTCAGATTTCCGCAGCTTCAGCTTGGCCAAATCAAAGTTCACGTCTTCCAGCTCGTCCCTTCTCTTGATGATCTCGAGTTCTTCTTCCATCTTCGTCTTGATTTCATCCAACATGGCCTTGGCAGAGTCCATCTTCGCCTTTTCTTCCAAACCTGGCGCATCCAGCTTGTGTTTCTTTTTCAATGCACGGGTCTGCTCACGGAACAGCTTCATCCCCTCCTTATCGCTCTTCATGAGCGGTCTCCCAATGGTCTTCTCCACCTTGTCCAATGCAGCCATGAGGGCCTGATGCGCACCCAAGTTGTCTACGATTCCTAGCTCTTCCCGCCTGTTGTTGGCTTCGACCAAGAAAGAGCGTACATTTCCCCCAGCGTAGTTCATGGTGGCACCAAGATAGGCATCCATCTGGGAAGTCATGCTGGGCACTCCCACCTTCTTCCTGGCCGCATCCATGTCACGGACGAATTTCTTCACCTTGGACTCGTCGGCGCTCCCCCATGGCACGTCCATGTTCTTTAGCGCGTTCATCATGCCTTCTACCTTGGCCTGGTGCTCTCGAAATGTTTTCACCACGAAGTCTGGATGTGGTCCATCCGTTTCCTTTAGAGTCAGCTTGGAGGTCTTTGCGTCGCAAGGAGCACCTTCGTCCTCGCAGCTCTACGGGAGCTCCCACCTACCTTCTTTAACGTCCGTACTCATGCCACGTGTGCGACAGAGGGCCATCGCCTGCATCGCACCGCAGCCATGTGCGTCAGCACGACCTCTTCACAAACCCTACCGATGCGCCACGTCCGCTCCATTTCCTCCACCGCACGCGCGCCGACCCCTCCGAGATCGCCCAGGCGGGTTCCAGGTACACTGCAGCACCTTCTCGATCGCACGGACCTGTCGCATGACGCGCGCACGTCCGGCCATGGCGTACAGACGGTGCGGAATGCGCGCTTGTCCACGTTCCTTTCACGTCGAAATGCGCCTGTTCCACGGCCATGGACACGCCCCCGAAAAGATATCGAGAGTTCGCAACGAGATCTCGATCGGTTGCGGGACGACCCTGTGTTCTTGTGAGGAAGGAAGGTAGAGGGGCTCCAATCCTGGGAAAAGCCAGGGAGAAGGGGATGGAAAAGGTGGACGGGATGGAACGGGGTCGCCTCCACCGAGCAAAGAACACAACTCATGTGTTGGACCGATCCATGGTGGGCCGCAGAATACTCCATCCGAGAGTCTGATGCTTGGTTGCACCGGGACGTGATCGGAGCAGCACCGTGGAAGACGGAGATCAGAATGGTCCAGCTATCCATGGAATGGATGGGATCGACGACCCTGTCAGAGAGTGGCACCCCGGATCCCAAAAAGCTTGCATAGGGCATCCGGTCCCCCAACCAGAAGACCGGTAAATCGAACCTGTATCCTCGCCCCGCCCAGGAAAGCGATAGGCTGAGGTCCAGTAGGCGACATCAAACACCATCTGCTGCCTTGTGGGCAAGGATAAAGAGGCAAAAACTATCCGGGGATTGCAGGGCGGGCACAGCAAGCAAGCCCGCTTGTTCAAGATTCACTACGTCCAGCTCTGATCGAGCCGTTGCCCCTCCAACTGATAAGTGGCGTACATCTTCCAGGCGAAGGAAGCGTTCGAGTTTTGTGAGAAGACGCCTTGTACGAGGGGATGCACAGCCAGCTCTGCAAGCATGAAAAGTCAACACCACCGGGCAGGGAAGGAGGAATCTTCGACACCGCCCACTGGAATATTACATCTCGTCCATCCATGCCGCTGCATCGGTGGCGGAATAGGTGAGGATCAGGTCTGCACCGGCCCTTCTCAACGAAAGTAGAGATTCCATCACCGTTTCACGTTCGTCCAGGAATCCAGCAGCAGCGGCAGCTTTCAGCATGGAGTATTCGCCGGAGACCATGTACGCTGCGATGGGGAGGGTCGAGTTGTCTCTCAGGATGCGGATGATGTCCAGGTACGGCAGGCCTGGCTTGACCATCATGATGTCTGCTCCTTCGGCCTCGTCGGCCTTGCATTCTCGGATGGCTTCTCTCCAGTTGGCTGGGTTCATCTGGTAGGTCTTCTTATTGGGCGGGATGACGCGTCCTTCCGCCCCCGGTCTGGGCGCACTGGCCAAGGCTTCCCGGAAGGGTCCGTAGAATGCTGAGGCGTACTTGGCTGTGTAGGACATGATGGAGACTTCGCTGTGCCCTTCTTGATCCAGTGCCCTTCGGATGGCACCGACGCGTCCGTCCATCATGTCGGAAGGACTGACGCAATCGGCACCAGCTTCGGCCTGGGACACGGCCTGTCTGCAGAGGTATTCGACGGTTTCGTCGTTGAGGATGACGCCGTCGTCTCTCACGATTCCATCGTGTCCGTCGCACGAGTAGGGGTCGAGGGCCACGTCGGTGTACACGTACACTTGGTCTCCGAAGGTGTCCTTGAGCAGTTTGATGGCTCTTTGTGCGAGTCCATCTGGGTTGAAGCTCTCTTCTCCCGTCACAGTCTTGAGGTGTTCTGGTGTCTTTGGAAAGAGCACCACTTGATTCACTCCTCTTGCCATGGCTTCTTGGACGTCTCGGATCAGTCCTGTTTTCCATCCCACCCGGTTGCATCCAGGCATGGCTCCGATGGGTACGTCTTCCTCTCCATCGTGTATGAACTTGGGCAATATGAGGTTGGCCGGCGAGATCTGCGTCTCTGCGAACGCTTCCCTAATGGCTGGATTCTTCCGGTTCCTCCTTGGCCTGGAAGGCAGCACCTGGGGGTGCGGCGCAGGGGTGCCTGGTGGAGGTGCAGGACGCCTCCATTTGTTCTTGGTTTGGAGGGGTGGTTCGGCCACAGCCACGATGCGACTTTTCATCGATACCATGGTGCTTTTCACGTACCAAACCGCCAACACTCGGCACCTGGCTGGTGGTCTTCCTCGACACCACCGGACGGGCCGACGTCGGTCCCCCATCTCCCGTCTCAGATCCTGCCGTACAGCCTCCCCCATCCATTGCGTGGGGGAGGATCTGAGACGGGAGTCGATCCTAGCCATCCCCGAACGGATCCGGAAGGGGGGGACGAGGGTGCTCCAGGGGCGGGAGAAAGGGGGGAACGGATGGGTGGGAAACGGGAACGCCACCGGATGGCTGAAACGGTTGAAAGGGAACCTTGAAAGGGAAGCCAGGGGGATCGTGCTCGACAGGGACTCGAGAGACCGCGTCCTGCAGGAAGAATTCAGGGCCCCAACAGAAGTGGAGAATCAGGCTACGACCTCGAACGGTCTTGAACGTGGCTGACAGAAAGACACATCCTGGGAAGGTTCAAGGGAACAAAGGGGAACGTACCTGGCCAACAAGCGAAGATGCATATGCATGTCGCTCCGTGCCGCACGCTCCACCAACGATTCGTGGACCAACAACCAACCAAAGAAGACGTACGATGAAAACGACCGATTATTCCCAGGGTTGGGTGGGCGATATATGTACAAAGAGAGCAAGTTCGGAGCTGGAACCACGTTTCCCCTCCAAACGCCCCCCCACCGATCTTTCCTGTTCGCATGCCCAGGCATGAAGTAGGATGTTCATTCGGAGGTCCGGAAGGTTGGGAGCCCCATGGCCTGAAGCAATTCGTGGTAAGAAACCTCCTGAGCAGCGGGTGTTGCCTTTTGGTGCTTCCTCGACTCTCCCAACAGCACCCTCATGTTTTTCTTGACGGTTGATCCGACCTCGAAGCTCGCAAGTGTGTCGGGGTCGTTCCTTTCCACTTCGAAGTTGTTCCAAAACTTGACCTGCTGGAGCTCCTCATCGAGGTCCACCTGTTTCCCTATCCCTTCCAAGATGTCTGGCGTCTTGGGAACTTCCTCTTGCGCTGCTTCATCCACCCTTTCGCCTTCTTTCGCCCAGTTCGTTTCGTGCCAAGGTTTCTCTTCCTGGACCCATCCGTTTCCTTCGTTCTTGGCCTCGTGTGCGACCTTGGATGCCTTCCACAGGGCCAAGGGGGACAGCAACGCCATCACGAACGCCAGTGCCGCGCAGGAGGCCGCGAAGGACGCGAACGCACGCACCGCGCGTGCCACCTCTCTCGCATCCATCGTCGCTTTCGTCGGTCTCCCGCCAACCGGTTCCTATTTTTACTCGTGTTCACCGACCCTCCCCTCCCCTCAGACCCAGCAGCCCTGGAGATTTATCCTCCAAGTTAAGCCCAACTGGGGTGATGGTTGCAGCAGCACCCATTCCCCCTCCTTGGAGACGAATGTAAGGGAAGGAGTTAAGTCCACCTTTCCTCAGCAGCAGCCCCGACTCCCCCCTCCTTGGAGACGAATGTAAGGGAAGGAGTTAAGTCGAAGGCGAGCGTGGTGGTGGCGGCGCGATGGCGGAAACGATGGCGAAAGAGCGCGCTTTGGAGCTCCTGAAGGACGCCTCGATGCGGGAGAAGGACGTGCAGGAGGCTCTCGAGTCGGTGGAACGCGCCTTGGACGCGTGGAGGACGACTGGAGACGCACGAACCGTTCCCACCGACGTCCGAAGGCTGCGAATCGACGCGTCCACCGAAGCAAGCGATGCGTTCTGCGCCACACTGGTCGTTTCCATGCCGAAGAGCGCGTTTCGAGGCAAAGATTACCTTGATGGGAGGTACTTCCGAGCGCGCAGGAAAGCTTTCGAGGCGCTCCAGACGCACCTGACCGACGTACCGACCGCCATCGTCGGCGGATGTGGCACGAGAGGACGTGCATTGCGCCTCACCATGCGACATTCCAACGTAGACGTGGTCTTCAGACCGCAGGAAGGATCCGTGGACGCGAACAAGGCGAGAATGAGAGCGCAAGAAGGATGGCGGAGGCGATGGAATGCCCGTCCCGACGAGGCGTGGCCGAGGTGCAGAGCCGCCATGGCGTGCGACGCGAACGCATTGCGATGCTTCGAAGCCGAAAAAGAAGCGATAGGAGTTGCAGGAGAACTAGGAAGGCATGCAGGAGCGCTCCTGTCGCGCTGGGCGGTTCGAGCAGGCGCATGTGAAGGCCGAGATGCCCTGCCCTGGGATGCATTCCGAAGAGAAGCGCTGAGAATTGCAGCCGAATGTGTCGATGCGAGGCCAAATGCTTTGCAAGTGGCGCGTGCAGCGATGAAGGGATTCGCAGAAAGAGGAAAAGGAGCATGGGAAGGTACCGCTCCTCCTGTAATTGCCCCTTGGGATCGCCCAGAAGGTGCCAATGCACAAACCAGTGGAAGGGAAGAGGACCCCCTGTCCAAACGCGGACGCACAACCAATGCAGAGGATAGGACGTCCCTACTCCAGCCTTGCGAATGCGCTTCTCCTAGTGCAGTTTCCTATGCGGGATATCTATCCGAGTGTGGGCTTGCCCTGTTAGACAGCCATCTGGTGGCCCAACAGTCTGTCGACGTCGTGGATGCAGCGTTTGCGAGCGGGAAAGTGCATCCGGTCACAAGGTTCGATCTGTTACTTCGAATCGGTATACCTTCGGAGGATCACCATTTAAGGATGAGTCCAAAGAACAGTGCAACCTTGGAAGAGCAGGTCTACGATGAAAATAGGCAGGATGCTGTGGATGATGTAGACGATCCGGTCAGAAAGGAAGAGGACGAGAACCAGATTCCCGACGAAGAGGAGATAGACGAGAACCTGCTGTATGATCAAGGAATATCCAGGGCCATGGAAGATGCAGTGGAGCATGTAGTCCGGGTGGCGCTCGGTCAACGTGCCAAAATTGTGCGGGCAATAGGAAGAGATCACGCTCATCACCGCAGAGGAACCATCACTGTGGGTGTGGTGCTGGATCCTAAACTAGCCTTTGCAAGAGTGGAGATGGGACCCAAGGCAAGTCAGACCGAGCTGGCAAAGGCTTTCAGAGAGCGACACGGACCCAGAGCCTCGTTGCGCCGATTTGCAAATGGAACAGTGTGTGAAGCAGTTGTTTGGGCACAGAAAGACTGGGAACGTCACAGATGCCCTTCTCGCATGGCAAAGGCAGCTTTGCGCCGGGCCTTTCCTGGGATCCAGTGTGCCGCTGTGGGGAATGCGTTGGACGGGGTCTTGGAGGAGTCTGTTTCAAAGCCTGTCCGAATGGCAAGCGTAGAAGGAGGAAATCCCTGTGTAAACAAGGGGCAGGTGGATCCGCGAGAAGTTGCGCTGGTAGGCGATCGCTTGTCCCATGTGCTGCGCCGGATAGAGGGGTTGCCTTTGCGAGTATCTGGCGTCCTGATGTTGCCCCCCTCAATGCATATCTTGCAAGCCTTTCCCACCAACAGGCATGAATTGTTAGGAATGAGAAATTGGGACGAGTCGGAAGCACACAACTCCAATGGTAGCTTGTCGAGTAGAAGCAGAAAGCGTAGAAATCAAGAGGAAATGATTCCTCTGTGCATTGATCCAACAGAGGTGCACGTAGTGCTGGAAGGGTCTGGGCGATGGCCAGCTCATCCAGAAGCTGCGGCAAAGGCCCGATCCGCCTTCCTGTTGCAAATTGCTGAGCGCCTGTCCACTGACATGGGGATAGATAGCATTTCGTCAGAGAGCTTTGTGGATGTACTGTTTGAAGGTTTTGCTTTCCGTTTAACACTTGACCCACAAGGGGGGCAGGAGCCTTCAGCAGGGACAGAAGCATCAAACTTCCAAATAAGAAATAAACACTACAGTGTCTTGGCAGTACTTGTGGACGAACAGCCTGAGTTTGCGCCTGCCGTACGTCTGGCCAAGCGCTGGATCGCGGGTCATATGCTCTCTGGACATATCAAAGATGAAGCAGTGGAGCTCCTTGTTGCTAGTTGTTTCACCAGGCCGTATGTGTGTCAGGCGCCAGCAACACGCGTTGCTGGCTTCTGTAGATTCCTGGAGCTTCTTAGCACGCACCCATGGAACAGCCAACCGCTTCTGGTTGATTTGAATGCAGAAATGACTAAATCCTCCATTGATTTGTCCATGATGCAATTCGATCGTGCCCGGAAGCAGGGCACTGGCCCTCCTATGTGTATAATCCTCCCGGACGATGTTCAAGGGAAAAGATGGACAGCATCTCACCCTTGTAAAGAGGTGCTCAATAAGGCCAGGGAGCTTGCTAGGACAACGTTTTTGAAAATTGTGGACATGTACAATGCCGTGGAGGTCAACCCATCTAAATGGAAGTCCTTGTTTGTTTCTTCCCAGGCTGGCAACGATGTTGTCCTGGTGCTGCGGCAAGAAGCACTGAAAGCGCCCCAGCAAAGTCTCTGCCCGGCATATGCACTTTTGCCACAACAGGAGCGTGCTAGCTTGTTGGAGGCTGACTTTGCCAAACCACGGAAGCAGGCAAGGGCAGCAATGCACATGAAAGCCGAAAGGTTGTTACATGCCGGAAGGGATGGCGCTCTTAATGCACTGCTCATTGGCTTTGATCCTGTGAAAAGGTATGTTTCTCTCCTAAGGGATCGGTTCTCTACCTTTTGCTACATATTCGTGGATGAATACGGGGGTTGCACCATTGGCATAAAATGGAAGGCGAAAGCGTTTCTTCCAGGCAAGGAGAACGACACAAGTAAGCTTACCAGGACATCCCCCGAGGAGGTCAAGGCTGCGACTGATGTTTCCGAACTAGTCTCAGAAATGCTTGCACTAGGTGAAGGACTGGTGAAGGGAGCATTCCTTTTGTAGAACGAAACTGGTTTGGATACCCAGCAGGATCGTTCTGTAGTTTGCAAGGCTGCTCGCACGAAGAAGGCTCAGGGGAGGGATGAAAATGCCATGTGCTTCTGGAGGAAGCAAGATTTGAGTAAATACACTCGACCAAGGGAATAATGGGACACCTCCGCCCCTTGATCATTCGAATATGGAATGAAGAGGAATTGTGCACGCGTTTCCCAAAACCTGCAGGCCTTTGGTTCGACGTTCCTTCATTGTGGACCTCACGTCGGGAAAGCCCCTCCTCGCTTCCGTTCCTTATCCCATGGCATTCGTTTCAGTTGGGTATCCAACGTCCGATCCATATTTGTACCGTATCTCCCTTTGACCCACACAGAATAACGGATTGCTTTTGGCGCATGCAATTCCATATGTCGATCGCGGTGCTGTGATCCCGATTGACAAAGTTGCATTTCGTTTGGTTGGTATGACAACACCATTGCAAGCTTGGACCCAACGTATCGTGTCGTATCTTCTGACCACTTCTATAAATGCGAGCATTCCGTGATGGACGACCGCCGTCCAAAACTCGTCCGTGGTGCACTTTGGAAACTACATGCACATTCCTTAAAGGCACGTCTTGTCGGCACGCAAACCTTGCCTCTTCCACTAGGTGCAAACTTTGCCGAGCCATAGGAAACTTTCAACGTCTTAGCCTTTCCAATAGTTGTTCGCATGCGATGAAGAATTTGACAAGCAAGGCGTGGTCGGCGCTCGTCCATCCTAGCTCACGAAGCACCTCGCACAAGACGTTAGTGTCAACTTCGCAAATTGGTTTTGGATTCAAAAGAGGGGTGCGAGGTCGAGTAAGGGAGCAAGCAACTCAGTTTCGAGGTGATGGTTGATAAAGCACGCGCCCTTGACCATCCCTTGCAAGGATGATGGCTCCACAAACTATATCTTCTTCAACGAGGCAGCTTCCCCGAGGATCCATTTCTAAGTTCGATTCTCCGATGCCAGATCTAAAGGCATGGCATTGACAACGATGCAAGAATCGTCCGGAAGGAGCCAGCTGTGCAAATGGTACAACAATGGCAATACCTTGGTCGCGTTTTGGTGTTCTGAGGAAGGGGACGTCCTTGCCAATCGCTTCTTGAACGCAGATGAATATATCCACTGTTTGATCCTACGCTTCAATTCCGCCATGTGGTGGGTTTTGAGATTGGTCAAGTACTTGACGGCACCAAACGAGTAAAGGCTACTATCGCCCGCGTACTGTTTGCATGCGTCGACCGTGGCGCACGGATTGGGGTGGCTTTGGTGGAGCGCGACAAATTTCGTGGGCGGTTTGTGCCTCCTACTCACACTCAACATCAATTGGTGAAGAAATGTTTGATCGAACACATTGGGCACCTTTCGGTCGCCCAAATCATGTGTGACTATGCCGTGAAAGATTTTCCGAAGCAACAGGTTCAAACACGCTCTAGTCAAATGCATGCGGTTCGAGTATGCGCTAACCCGGCTTTGAACGACCCGCATGAAGTTGTTGTTACACAGGCCATCCCTGCGAAGCAACCCACCCGATGCGCACTTGAGAACGGTTTCTTGCACGGTCTTCTGACCTTTGATCCTTTGAATGCGATTCACGTGTTTTCGCTTTTTGTGGACCGATGACTCCGAGAGGTCGTCAGGCTCCATGTGAAAGGAAGTCCCCTCAACTTCTCATGAGCAAATTCTTACGTCTCTGCCATGCATCCCATGGACAAACTTTGCTACAAGAAGGCATGTAGGTGCTTCTTTCATACGGATCGAAAGATTTCTTCCACGTCTTGGAAGTCATTGTAATGCCTCTTCACGATCGAAAACACACCTTCGATGAGGCTGAACCATGGGAAATACGGCGGCATCAACAAAACCGTCCACCCTTTCTCCATAGCGATTTGGTGCGCGACTTTCGAACGACGAAACTTCGCGCTGTCGAGGAGTCCAACCGTACCCTTGTCCAATTCCCGACGATTCAGAAACAAACCAAAAGACTCCGTCTCGTACGAACCTTCTTTAGTTTCGTGTCGGAGGATGTGGTCGTGTGGTGCGACCTCGTGGTCGCGACTGGACGTTTTCTCCGTCTTGATCGAGTCTTTCCCAAGGGAGCATGACCCCTCGTGCTTATCCCGTTTCTTCCAAAAGAGCTCTTGTCCATGGACACGAAAGGTTGCTCTTCTGAGAACTACGCATCTCGTGTTTGCAAGAGCGCCTGGCCCGCGTGTCGACACGGTTCGACGGCTCAGAAATCAGGTTTGGCTTTCTTCTTCGTCCAACCTTTCTTCTTGAAGGCTTTTCGAACGAGTTCATGGGATTCGAGAGTTCCGAGCGTCTAGTGGATCCAAGTTCGTATCTTTCGTACAGACACGAACGGATCGCTCGACGCGAGAGCGCGAACCGTCTCGATCATCACATCGCATTTGGACAAGGAGGCCCTTGCGAACGGTTGTCTTCGTGGATTGCGAATCCAACGTTGCGTGGCAAAAGAACTTCCGCACGAGAGGAGCGCTACGTTTTGAATGCATGGAACCAAGGAGTACATGCCTCTGGCACTCATCCTTCGATCGATCGGATACGTATCTATCGAGTCTACGGTCGATGTATCAAAGTGTCCCCGTATTCGGTCTCCGGTAAATAAGTTTATTTGTAAACGCGTAGTCATGCCCATACGTCGCTATCAATTGATCATCTGGGCAGGGAGTCAATCTGTTTGCTCCTCTACCGTCTTCAACAATTCCAGCAGCTCCCCCTTCCTTAGCTTGGAAAACCCACGTATTTTGTGTCTCCGGGCCATTGCCTGCAGCTCAATCAAGGAATACGAAGGTCCATGGTAACTGATTGTTCGGCCGTTGAACCTCCCCTCCTCCAGCTGAAGACCATTGCATTCGACCCAGTCGAGCCAAGCAGACCATGTCTGGTCGCTCCGTAGTGTTGCCTTGTTTCCAACAACAACAAGCCCACGTTTCGCCCGAGTAATAGCCACATTCAGTCTACGAGCGTCGGCAAGGAATCCTACGGCATTTCGTTTGTTGGATCGTACTGCAGAGAAAAGTACAACTTCTGTTTCGCGCCCTTGATATCCATCGATGGAAGATATCTCGACCGCAGAAAACTCTTCCATGCTGGAAGCGACGGCTTTCAAGAGCCGCACCTGTCCTGCGTAAGGAGTCAAAATGGCTGCCCCCCTGGGTTCTCTAGACACCCCTTCCTGAATCATCTGGTTGAGTATCGTCACCACCAGCTTTGCTTCTTGAACATTTTGGTATGATGTTCCACCCTCTGCGTGCTTCTCTTCTCCCAGGGAGCAATTCACAAAGCACACTGGCATACTCTTGTTCGGCCATGGAAAACCACGAGGAGGAGGACGATCTGCATCTAGGATGCCACTCTTCAACTGCCCTCCATAAAACTGCATGGATGGAAAAGCCTGGATGGATGAGTGCATACGATATTGCGTGTCCAGCAAATGTGGTTCTAAACCAATGCGCTGGATCTTCTCAAACAATGTCTCCCCCAAACCAGCTTCTAGTGCAGCTTGAGAAGTGACAGTGGGAGGTAGCTGCCTTGGATCGCCTGCCATCACGACACATTCCGCCCCTTTCGTCAGAGGTATCAGAGTCTGTGGTTCGGTGGCCTGGGTTGCTTCGTCCAGGACTACAATCTTGAAGTTGTGGTGCATCAACCTTGATTCACCCGCACCCGCACATGTTGCGGCAACCACTTGGACTGTTTCAAGGACCTCCTTGGCTGCTGCTTGCTCCAGGGATTGAGCACGAGCATTTAAATCCCGTGCTTGGGCTTCAAGGTTGACACTCTCTTCTTGGCTTGTTCTCATGGCCTTGAAGATGTTGAATTCCGCCTCGTTTCGCAGCTTCATGGCCTCTCTTCCGGCATTGGTTTGTGCAATACGGGCCTCGAGAGATGCCTGCCTGACGCTCGCCCTGATTTTAGCTGGCTGGCCCATGCGAAGCACGTCTATGCCTCTTGCAAGCAACCCCTCCACGATATTGTCCACCGCTGCATTCGTACCGCTGCTTGCAAGAACAGGGCCTGCTGTCTGAAGGCCACACACCACCTCAATAAAACCAAGCAATGTCCTCGTTTTTCCTGTTCCTGGAGGACCTTGCCACAACGTCATACTAGCATTTAGAGCAGCTTGAACCGCAGACTTCTGTGAGTGGTTCAGTTCGAGTGCCGAAAGGCATTTCACGGCCTTTTCCTTCCAGCCAGCTTGGGCAATGGAAGGAATGATAGGTGTTTTGGCAGCTGCTCTGGCCGGTCCACACAGATCAGGGAACTCCTCATCTGCTGCAAGAATGAGCTGGATGTTCTTTTCTCCATCTGATCCAGTCCTCGGAGCTCCCAAGCGCTGCACCGCATCCACAGCTCGACGGTACGTCGCAGAATCTGAACCTCTATCAAGCCTCCACAGTGTCCCAGCTGGTATGAGACTGAGTTCCCTGGCAAATCCGGTCGGCACGGTCACTTGTAGGATCTTGGCCTTCACTTCCAAGACGATGCCTTCCACGACCAGTTCGTCCTTGGCTCCGTCCTCCCAGAGGCTCCCCTGATTTTCTATATCTACACTCATCCCTTTATCAAGCGTCCAGCCACGATGCAGCCCAGTCTTCGGCCTGTTGAGCTTCCCTCCAAATGGACGCAAGGCCACGTTGTCTCCTTGGAGGAACTTGTGGTAGGGGAGATCTGCCCCGCCGGGCAAGCTCAGCTCCACGACGGCTTCCCTGAAAAGCTGTCCCTTCACACGTGCTTTGATACCTGCAAGCACCAGTCCATTGTTCTGTAGCTTTTTGAGGGGCCATTGTTGCTGTTCTCTGGCTTGCGCGTCTTTCTCTTCCGCTCGCTCAAGCTCCAGTGCGGCCAGGTTCCTGGCCCTCCTCTTTCGCAGCGCTTCTTCCATGGCATCGGCCATTGCTGTGTTACTGAATCCAGGTCTTCCTGCTAGCCTGCTTCCTCTGCTTCTCAGCGCTT
Source organism: Picocystis sp. L7 (assembly GCA_020975725.1). Lineage (NCBI taxonomy): Eukaryota > Viridiplantae > Chlorophyta > Picocystophyceae > Picocystales > Picocystaceae > Picocystis > Picocystis sp. L7. The sequence goes on along the minus strand of QXJR01000029.1, from coordinate 402,969 downwards.
CTGCTTCTTCCTTCTCCAGTTCCTCCCTCCTGGCTTGGGCCCGCCTCTCGGCGTCGAACTCCTGGGCAGCGTTTCGGAACTGGGCGTCGCCACGGGCGGCTCGGCTTGCGCTTCGCAGCTGCATCAGCGTTCGTGGGTCCAGCTTCGCTTCCTCTTCCACGTGCGCGCTCTTGGGATCGTGGGTCATTGCACGCAGCTTGTCGGCGTCGGCTCTTCGCAAGGCCAGTCTCAGGTCGTGTCTCAATCCGTCTTCGTCCCACTTTCCATGGCTGATGTAATGTTCTTCGCGTGCAGAGCTTCCCGAGAGGCTCCTGAGCGCTGCGAAGCACGAGTACGCGTCTGCATCGCGCAGCTTCTCCAGCACTTCTCTTCGCAGTTGTTTGGCTTCCTCTCGTCGTGTGCGCTCGTCTTCCTTTCTGTTCGATCCCGTGCTTTCCTGACGCTTCTTTGGATCCGTGGCAGCCTTCAGGACCTCTTTTTCCCTCGCTCTTTCTCGGCTGCGCATCAGCAGCGCTTCCCATCGCTCCTGCCTCGCTTCGGAAGGATCACGTGCACTTGCACGCGTCGCAAGGCGCCTTCCTTTCCCTTCTTTCCCTTCCGACCTGCGTCTTGCGGTTGCCAGTGATCCCACACGTCCTCCACGATGCGCCGTCGTCCACGAAGGGCCATCGCCAAGCGCACAGAAGCGCGCTTCGACGTGCGCCATCACCGCCAGGAAAGGGACGCCAACCTCACAACCACTTCACAACCGAATCCCACCGGAGGATCCCCGAGGGGTCCTCTGGGATGGGGAGGGCTGGCCCTGGCCCCACACCCGACCGGACGGATGCGAGGGCGATAACGGTATGTGTATACGGGTATGGGGACCAGGCCCGGGGGAACCGTTGTGGGGACGGTAACCGGGTGAAAGATCGGTTGTGGGATCCACAACGGGTTGGCTATGGCGCATCGGCGCGGCGCACGCGGGCTCTTGCGCGGAGAGAAGGAGCGCAAGACGGCTCTGGTGGTGCTCAATCGACCCTTGTCGAGGTGGACGAGGCGCCTGTGGTGGAACGGTGCGCGGAAGGGACCTGGAAGAGGCGTGAGGATCGGGAAGAAGGAGGCTGACTCGCGTCCACGTGTCGACGACGACGGGAATGCAACGCGTCAGCGGAATTGCGCGTCCTGGCGGACGGAGCTGCCAATCGGATCTACGACGGACCCGAAGAAGTGTCCGTGCGATCGAAAAGCAAAACGGAGGCGCGAGAAGAGGTGCTTCCCGACGCCGTCGTGGGGGATCTGGACTCCATCCGGGAAGACGTGAAACGATACTACCGACAAAGAGACGTGCACGTGTTGGATCAATCGGACGACCAGGACAGCACCGACCTCATGAAGAGCCTTGCGTTCGTCAAGGAAGAGATGGAAAGAAAAGGATGGAGGACGAAGGAATACACCGTGGCCGTGGTGGGCGCCTTCGGAGGAAGGTTGGACCACGTCCTCGGCCACCTCAACATCTTGTATCAATATCGGGACATGGACCTGGTGCTCTTGGACAACTGCAGCCTGGCCATGCTCCTCGAGGAAGGAACGACAACCATCGACATCGACGAGCAATGCGAAGGGCCCACCTGTGGCCTCATCCCTCTGGGCAGTGCTGAAACCAGAGCCAACACCACCGGACTGGTCTGGAACCTCAACAAGGAAAAACACGTCCTGAAATTCGGAGGCCTCGTGAGCTCGTGCAACAAGCTGGACGGAAAAATTGTGACCGTCGATGCGGACGGACCCCTCCTCTGGACGTCCGAACTAAGATGCGATGGCTGTTGCGAGTAAAGGACATCCTGTGCACCCTCCAACATTCGGTTGGAACGATCAAACCAAGGCTAGGTGTTCAGAGTTGTGGAGTCCCGGGGGAAGCAATGTGCAAACAGTACAAGAATGCTACTGCAGAAAGATCTTGCTTCCGATTCAGAGCACCGAAGAAGAGGCAAGGTGAAGAGAGACGGATCGTCCCTTTTACCGTTCGGTCCAGAGAGGCCATCGCCAGTGCGACGTTCCCATGGAGCTCCATGCCAGATCCAGGCAATCATGCTGTTGACCCTTGTTGAATTGGTAGCAGTCCCTCCAATGCAACCGCCTGCTGAAGAAAAACGATCTTCTTCTGTTGGCTGCAGGTGGCAGCTATTGCAGGTGCGGATGCGCTATCTTGCTGCAGGGCCCTTGCGTACTTCTCAGCCACAACCGAGGATGCGCCTTTCCCTTGGTCTTGTGGTCTGGGCAGTGGCATATGTCGGCAGAAAAGTAGAAGCAAGACACCGAAGCGCGCGACTGCTTCCGTTCCTGCTTGGTTCTTACTGTGCATCGCGAGGTCAAGAGGCACGCCTTTACGGCATAGCCTCAGCGGCCTGGAGCGTTCCTTGCGGCGTTTGTGACCTAATTTTACCACGGTTGGACGTTCCCTTTGGCCATCCCTGCTGCTTTTTCCAGCGAAGAATGCGTTGTGTTGCGTCGACTCCGAACCGATGGTGTCCAGGTCCGCCGATCCTTCCATCCCTCTCTCCTTGTTCTTGTACCAGGATCTCCCCCCCCCCAAGGCCAGGGACCCTCGATCCGTATCGGGTCCACGTGGCAACCGTACCCCATGCGAACGGGGGGGATCGCCCCGGGGCGAATCGGTGGCCACGTGTCCCGGATGGGATGGACACGTGTACCTGGCGGGGACGTACGTGTCGCAAGACCGTACGCAACTGCCGGGAAGATCGCAGGATGGCGTCCAAACAGAAACGAAGAAACCATGGATAGGCACGGGCTGCTGGTGTTTCTGGTGCTGCTGATGGCCATGGCCATGTGGTCCACGGGATGGGCCCAAGATCCCAGCCCAGTCAAGGCACTCACGTGTAACGAGAATGGGCTGCAGATCAACCAACCGGATGGTGGATGCCGGAGGCTACGGAACACGCTGGAGGGAAGGACGCAGAGGAAACTCAAGGCCACCTGTGAGCTCGTGGAGAATCATTGCAGAAGGAAGGCCGTGGGAGGATTCTACAGGTATCGGAAGAACTTCTGCAGGAACAGCATCGAAGGATGCGGATGCTGCGTCTACGCCCCGCGCTGAGAACGTGTGGATCCACTGCATCCCGGCTCTCTTTGCTCCAATGTGGCGTGATCGTAAAGGGTAGATGGCTTGCAGATTTGCATGAAGGGCGAAGATTGGCCTGAAGCTTTGGCTTGAGACGGAATACTGCTTGACCGGCAGCATGTAATCTTTTCTTGCCAACCACTTGAGAGACGGCCCACAAAAGAAAAGCGCGCCGCTTTCTCTGGATCGTTTTAAACCTTGCGTGCATGTTCGTCCTGCCATGCCAGTATGTATGTAGCCAGCGGGTGTGACAAGACACGAACTTTCATTCGATCAGGTTGTTCCGGGTGAAGCGTTCGGCCACACCCTCTCTTGGGAACCGTGCAGGTGTTGGGAAAGAATTCTAAACACCAACCAGAAAACCTAGCGCAAGGTGTTGACGTATGGGACAAGTAAGCCGGCAATTCCCGTGTTCACGCGCAGGAACGCCTCCTCCTGGAACGAGTGGACCTGGGTTTGGCATTGCTGCATACATTCGTGGTTGTTCTTCCCTTCCTCATTTCTACCTTCCACATGGCCGATGGCGTGCGTTTTCACCTGTGCCCTCGCTGCTTGGCCGATTCTTTCCACTTGTGGTGCTTGGTTCATTCTGCAGACTCATCCGTTCGCTCTGCAGGAACCGGAGCGCTTGTGCACTGTCCTCCTTTTCCGAAGTGGATGGTTCAAACCCTACCATTCGTTCTGCTCCTCGCGTGGTCGCGTTCCATCTCCTTGTTTGCGCCACTTTTTTCCATGGGACCGCCTTTGCTCGGGATGGATGGACGGGCTCACCCCATGTGTCCCACCAGGTGCCTTGTACATGGTTGTGTTGGGGCGTGGTCCATACCTTGGGATGGTGGTCCATGCCCCCCCAAATTCTCCCTTTCAGGTGGATCTGGATCCTCGTCGGCACACGTTCGGCGATGGCGGAAGGCGCGTCGGACCAGACGCGTCGTCGCGCGCAAGCAGCGCAATGGTACATCGAAGAGCTCTACCGCACGCGTCAGGAGCGGGAGGCGGATCGTGTGGCTCGCCTGAAACGGCTGGAGGAGGAACTGCGCCTTCAAGGCGCGTCGGAAGGACAGGTGCGAGAGCGGATGCAAGCTTGGGCACGTCAAGAATCGCAACGGAACCGACTCCATCGGCAGAAAATCAAAGCCGACGACTTCGAACCTTTGGCACTGATTGGAAAAGGAGCCTTTGGAGAAGTGCGACTCTGTCGAGAGAAAGCCACCAGTGCAGTGTACGCCATGAAGAAGCTGCGAAAGGCAGACATGTTGCGGAGAGGACAGGTGGAACATGTCAAGGCGGAAAGGAACTTGTTGGCCAGCACCTGCCATTCCAGGCACGTGGTCCAACTGGTGTGCTCCTTCCAAGACGCAGAGTGCCTGTACTTGGTCATGGAATACCTTCCCGGGGGAGACCTCATGACACTCCTCATGCGCAAAGACACGCTAGAAGAACAAGTGGCCAAATTCTACATCGCCGAAACCGTGCTGGCCATCGAATACGTGCATCAGAACCACTACATCCACCGTGACATCAAACCAGACAATCTCCTGCTGGATCGTGAAGGACACCTCAAGCTGTCCGATTTTGGGCTCTGCAAGCCGGTGGACCAACCTGAACTGCCACCTCTGTACGAAGGCGAAGAGGCCAAGGATGTGGCTTTGGCGATGCACCTAGACGCAAGCGCCAAGACAGAAGGAGAAGGGACCTCCTGGGAACCCAGCCATAAAGGCAAGCAGGAAGTTCAAAGATGGAAACAGAACAGGAGGGCATTGGCCTTCTCCACTGTAGGTACCCCCGATTACATCGCCCCAGAGGTCTTGCTCAAGAAGGGATACGGCATGGAGTGTGATTGGTGGTCTGTAGGAGCCATTCTCTTCGAAATGCTGGCTGGCTACCCGCCTTTCTATGCCGATGATCCTATGGGAACCTGTCGAAAAATTGTCAACTGGAAGACGTACCTCAAGTTTCCGAACGATGTGCCTATGAGTGAAGATGCCAAGGACCTCATCGGCCGACTCCTCTGCGACGTCGACAACCGATTGGGGACCAAAAGTGTGCAGGAAATCAAACAGCACTCCTTCTTCAAAGGAATCGATTGGGATCACATCTATGATGGCCCGGCAGCCTATGTGCCCACCTGCGATCCGAACAACGAGCTCGACACAAGCAACTTTGAGTCCTTCGAAGAGTCCGACTCAGAGGGTCATCCCCCGCAGAACAAGAGGCATTGGAGGAAGGACATCAACTTCTTGGGGTATACGTTCAAGAACATGGAAGTTGTAGACAAAGAAGTGAAGAAGAAGCAAACCCAAAGGCCATCTCTGAAGCAGCTCCAGGAGCAGTGGTACAGCCGGGGCAAAAGCAACGACGAGGACCAAGTGGAGCAAAGGTAGCAAATGCATCAAGTCAACAGGCACCAAAACATCGCCATTGCACCAACGTTTGTAGATAATAAAAGGGTCTGCGTCGATTCCCAGGATTTATTCAGTCTTTGCTTGTTTTGCCACTTGGAGGGCATCGGCTCCCTCCCTGCCGTAGACGAAAGTAGAACCTGCGGAAGCAGTTTTCCTTTTCTTCTTCTTGCTCGTCTTTGCGTTCTCCAGCTTGGCAAATGCAGCACGGCCTTGCCGGACCTTCTCTGCAGTTTCAATTGTTTTCCAGGATTCTTCGCCGTTCCTAGTCAAGAACTTGGTGTCAAAGGATCTTCCAAGCGGTTCAGCTAGAAGATTGGCTAGTGTTTGTTTCAGCTTGGGCAATTGCGACTTCCTAGCACCCATCTTGGACCTTGCATCCCCTTCTTGCTTTTTTTTTGGTAGTTCGTCCTCGTCGAGCTCTATTCCAAGTGCCTCTGCATTGCGTTCGAACCAGCTGACTTTCGACTTTTCGGATGCTGCCATGCGCTCTACCTCGTCAATCTGAAGTGCCAACTTAACGCGCTCGTGGACTGCGGGCAACACTGTTGCATCAATGGGGAACGGCTCCAGGGCATCTTCTCCTAGACCTTTACAGAGGGATAGAAATTCCTTGCGTTGAGAGGGAGCCGCCAAGATGATGCTCAAACCTTCTCTCGAGGCCCTAGCTGTCCGCCCCGCCCTGTGAACATAGGCATCAACTGACTTGGGGATCTGATAGTGGATGACTGTTGCGACCCCATCTATGTCGAGCCCCCTAGCAGCCACATCCGTGGCCACCAAAACGCTAATCTGCTTCTTGGTGAATCTATCAAGCACCTTCAAACGCTGCCTCTGCTGCAGGTTAGCATGCAGCCCCCCAACCGGCATCCCTAAAAGCTTGAGAATTGAAGTGAGTCTTCTGATAGATGAAATTGCATTGCAAAATACCAGCGTCTGCCCTCCGTGTTTGGCAAGCAGGTAGTATAGGAACTCGTCCCTCTGCACCTCTGTGCACTCTACGAAACACTCCTTCAATCCTTCAGCAGTAATTTTTTTGTTCGTCAGGTCAACAATCTTTGCCTTGGGACGGAATTTGATCTTCCCCAAGATAGCAACAATTGGCGAAGCGTTCTTTTTCTGCTTGGGCCGACGTTTTCCTCCCCTCAAATGTGGGGGTAGGGTGAGTGTCGCCGAAAACACAAAGGTCTGTAGTTCCGGTCCAGAGGATGCATCAGCAGTACCGCCCTCCCCAACTCCCTTCGATCTTCCGGCAAACGGCACTTTTTCAAGAATGCTGTACAGCTCCTCAAAGTGTCCCTTCTCCACCATCCTATCTGCTTCGTCTACAACAAGGAAAGCAAGTTCCTCAAAGTCATTCAGGTGTTCTTCCCCTCCTTCCATCAAAGCCCAGAGGCGTCCAGGCGTGCCTACTACAATCTCTGGTCGTGTCCTCAGTAGTCTTTCTTGCTTTTGCACTGCCATGCCTCCCACGACAGGTACCACGCGAATCCTGCATGGCTTGGCAATCACCTCGATCATGTTATGCACCTGAATGGCCAATTCTCTTGTGGGGGTCAAGATGAGGGCTCTGATTTTTTTCTCTCCCTTGGCTTTCGAAGGAAGATCCTGCAGGATCCTGTTCAGGATAGGCAAGCCAAACGCTAGCGTCTTCCCAGACCCCGTCTCTGCTGCACCGACCACATCTCTGGATTCTTGGATGGCAGCTGGAAGACACTCTTCCTGTACTTTCGTGGGTTTGACAAATCCTTGGTTAAGGAGAGCTCTCTGGATTCTTTTGTCCAGCAGATAAGTCTCCCATGCATTGCCGGAGACATCTACGTCCGCTGCTGCTACTCCAGGCTCGATTTCTGGCCTCCCTACGTCGTTTTCCTCGTCGTCCACCTCCTCTACGTCGCCTGCATCCAAGCCTTCAGGTGGTTCATCTTCTTTGAAATCTTCTTCTCGGACTATTTCTGCAGCCACTTGGATCGGTTCGTTGGCTTTGGACGCTGTCCAGTCCGCCAAGCTGCCGTCGAACACCTCCAGTCCCAGGAACCCACCATGTTCCACCTGTCGGTCCAATGGAAGCGGCACCTTCCTCCACGCCTTCTCGGTCTTCTGCACCTTCTTTCGACCGGCATTCTTGCCACGTGTCATCTCTCTCCGATAGGAGGTGCCGATGGAAGCAGATGCAAGCGCGAATTCGTCGCAGCCGACACCTGAACGTTGCCGACATCCGAGCACCCAGGTGCAGCGGGGTGGAAGTTAACACGATGGTTAATTTCGGAGGGGGAATGAGCGGCGCGTGCATCCAAGCGCGGAGGGAGAGCCAGGGACGGCTTGGGAGATCCTTGCATGCTTACGAAGGTGGGCGCGTGTTAGCAATCGCATCGGACAAGCCATTGGCAAAAGTCGGAAAAGCATGGTCAAAATCGAACATTGAACCCTTGACAACACTCCAATCTAGCCGTATACACCCTCGTGGTCGGCCGTCTTGTCCCTATTGTTTGCATGGCCCATGGCAACGATGCTCGGAAGAACCACGTACGATGCATTCGCTATTTCTCGGACGTGGAGAACGATTCTCAAGCCAAAGCGTCGTCGGAAAGACTTTCAAGGTCCACCCAGTTGGGTGGAGGGCTGCTTGTGGCAAGGGGCGTGGACGAAACTGATGGTATGTAGCTCCTACCGAGGTCTCGCTCCGTCCGTTCCATCACTCCTTGCCCACGTGGAGAGTGCTTTTCAGCTCATTGGTTGCCTTCTCTTTCGCCATCCGAAACCCATTTCACCGCACGATGCCATTCCTTCATGCCCCACTACCCACTGTGCGGATAGGCATCCTCGTGTCATTCGTTTGGTGAAACAAACAGGATATCACCTGTCGCCCATTGAACTTTGAGTGAGGTGCTTGCGGAAGCAGCGGTTGGACATCCACCGCATGCCAAAGTAGGTGCGCACCTTCGACATTCGGGCAACTTGCTTGGACGTTCCATGATGTAAGTGTCCGTGTTTGGACAGACCCGCGATCCCTAGCCGCTTCATTTCTTTGCGCTTCACGAACCACCTAGCATCCCCAACACGGGATGCATTCGCCCGTCCACCACGCGCTGCACCGCCAACGTTGCTCACATCCTCTCCTTCCACTGCAAGCTATTGACACGAAACGTCACCTCGACCGCGCATCAATCGATGCTCGTTCCACTGATGACGTGTCCATTCTCCGATCCGATACGGCGTGGATGCGTGCCACGTGTACACAACGTTCCGATGGGAACGTCGCCCTCCCATGGATCAGAGTCGGTCCCATCGGACGCTAGGATGCCCCCACGCCACGTCACGATGACGTGGCTTCGCATCTGCCCCGGGATCGGCATGGATTCGGCGTCGCGTGCATCGAGGGGGCCAGGCCCGCGACGCCAATCGAAGGGCTTCCGAGACGAGGAGGCGGATCTCCCGAAGATTCGGCGACGTGTCGGATCTGCATCCTGGCCTCTCTTCGGCTGGGTGGTCTGCGTCCAAGAGGACACGTGGCCTGGACGAAGCCTGGAAGCGTCGGATCGACAGAATCCGATGCGTGCGAGGAAGAAGAGATTCGAAGCCCAGCCCGAAGGTTCACACGTGTACGGTCCGATGCGAAGGGCTTCGATCCACGAGGGTCCCTCGTTGGAGAGGGGAACGAGGGAGGAACGATCCGAATCCACGCCCCAAGGACGGGTTCGAAAGGGACGTCGATCGGGTTCAGAAGGAATTTTCGTGCCCGATGGAACCGAACGTACGAGCCGGACCGTCCGAGGCAGACGAGCCTTCCGACGGTTCGACACGTATCGGCACCGAGGTCGTGCAACGAGGGGGAGGCGGTGAGTGAAACGAGGACAGTCTGTGGCGTGCTACGAGCATCATGAGGACGAAGGAGAGCTTCCTGGCGTTCCTGACGATGTGGTTCTTCGTGGTTCGAGCAGGAAGCGACCACGACACGAGGATCTACGAACCCACAGCCACTTGCGAGAACACGGTGGATGCCCCTTGTGCCCTCGAAAAAGACAAGCTCGTGGACAGCAACCTCGTCGGAAGCGAGCTGGAATACGCTTGCGTCGATGGCAAGGGAGAATGCAAGAAGCTTGCCTCAGGGTTCTATCGTTACTTCCCGTACCTTTGCAAGGCAGAGGTCAGGTTGGGTACGAGTGACACATGCGGTTGTTGCGTCTACCGTTGAAAGGACCTGGTTCTTCTGCGATCGCATCTAGCACTGAAGATGCAATGATTCCTGAATGCTGATCAAACGTGTTGGATGGTCGAAGCGAAAATGTCGCAGCGTAGAATAGCGACAAGAACATTTTGCATGGTCATACCCCTAGCGCTGGTTTCGGTTGCATGGCTTGCGGAAGCCTTTTTCCTGAGTGTGCTTGTTCCATGGATTCTACATTGTTCTACCCAAACAATGCCGAGACAATATGTAAGAAAACGACACTTGCCCTAGGCATTCTCCTTGTACGCCGCGTGTGACGGCCGTGGAGGAACTTTCACAGGCTTTCGATGAAGCTGTCTCTGCTTTTGCTCTCCCTTGGATTCCTGCATGATCGATCGGGATTGCCTCTTGCATGTCCTGCTTCGTCTGTCCTTCGCGAGATGTGGGCTAGTGCTGGCACTTCATCCTGATGGTGCAATGTCTGTTGCTTATCCGTGGACCATTGCCTCTCCCCTGCACGCGACCGGCAGGTGCACGATGGCACGCGGCTGCGTCAGGTCCAACGTCCCGGCGTCTCTGTCCACTTCCGTTGCACCACGTCCACGTGCAACTTCGCGTCGTGCGGTTGCAGCTGCTCCTCTGCTGTGGTGGACGAGCTGCGGCGTGCTTCCTTCCGTTGCTTCGTCGCAACCAGAGGTACCTTTGACGTCCTCGTCGTGGGAAGTGCCGCGTCCATTGCAGGATCTGTCTCAGCAGGTGGGCTTGCGACGTTTGGAGATGTGGTTGGAGAAGCAATTCGGATTGCAAGGAAGGAACTGGGGAACGTACTGGGTTGGTTTCACTGATGGAACCTTGCTGGGAAGTGCGCTCGCCATCGCCATCCCGAAGCTGGTGCGCGTCGCAAGTGGTCGGAACGACCCATCCGAACGCTGAAACGCGCGTCTGGTGATCCTTGGTGCTCGCAAGAACGAACGAAAGCCGTTGAGATCGTGCGATGGCCAGGAGGAGCTCGGTCCTCGCCACCGACGACGGACGTGCCACAGTAATTCGAACGGCTTGCACGCCCTTGTTGGGAACCCTCGCTTCGCACGTGCATCCAAGGCGTTCCACGACCTCTGCAACGATGGAGAATCGACCTTCACGGCCGTCCTGCGTCTCCTGTGGCGCGCAAGTGCGTCGCACAGGTGCGAAACGGAGGCGTCGGAAACGAATGCGTTCGACACGAAACCCGAGGTATCAATAGTTTAGAATTTCCCATAGCTACCACTGTGTACTGTGTGACAGCATGGCCGAGCGGTCTAAGGCGCCAGCTTCAGGCGCTGGTCCGAAAGGGCGCAGGTTCGAATCCTGCTGCTGTCAAACCCGGGTCCGATCGGAATGACCCCGATTGGCATTCCTCTTTTGTGGCGGACAAGGTGGGGTATCAGGGACGATGTCAGGGAAACGTCGGGGAGGGAGCGAGCCCTGGGATGCACAGGTGGAGGGTGTGTGTGTTGGACGCAGGCTTTTCCTTTTGGATGCGCTGAACTAAATCGGGAATGTGGGAAGGATTGTTGCTTGCCAGAAAGTGTGTTCGTGACATGTGCTTTTGGTTACCTGAACAGTCTTGTTGGCCCAAGTGCGCAGCAGACAGGTTGCAAGGTCAGATCCTCTGGGACACACTTCCTTGTCGTGACAATCATCGAACGACACTCGTGGCATCCCACGCATCCGTGTCACGAACGGTAGCTTCAACCGACGACCACGTAGGCGGGTGTCCAATCCCTCGATTTCCCTGATCCGTTGCATCGCTTTTAGCCCATGATGGCTCCTTCCCGTTCCTGTGCACCGCTACTGCTCACCAACCGGGCGTTGGGTTGGCGTCCTTTCGTCCTCGCACCTTCCCTTACGCCTTGTACTGGCTGCTGAGGAAGGAGATACTCTTCCGGTGCTTGAGCATCAGGTACGCGAGGGGAAACACCTGCTTCGTCCACGTTCGGAGTCAGCTTCATGTTCGACCTTCGTTGCCTTCGAGTCGACCTTATGTCCGTCCTTCGGGACGCACCACGCCACAGAGCATCACCGCGCATCCCAGGAGGTAGCGACCCGCGCTGGGCGGTTCCACTCCCTGTTCGTTCCGTCCTCGGTCAGCCACGCGTCCTCCACGCTTTCCAAACCCCTCGGAAAGTCGCGCCTCACGTTCGCCATAGCCGACGCGTCGGTCTTCGAGCTTCGGAATCGACCCACACTTTCACCTGGGTTAAGCCTTGGGTGCACCGAGACTTCCCAGGTTGAAAGGAAGGTATTGACCGGAGAAGGGATGAGGTTCCAAGACTGGTGGTGAGTGGATGCACAGCCATGCGAGCTGGTTGGTCGCGATTGGCGACGCGATACGCAGCTGTTGTGGCCGCGTGCGATGGGATAGGATGCACCTGGTGCAGAGAGGAAGGGACACCTCCCGAGAAAAGGACCTACTCGCTGGATGAAGCCAAACAGAGCGTCGGAAAGACCTGGGAAGGGATGCAGGCGGAAACAGGAAGACTGGGCCAAGTGCCTGAACCGAAGTTCCTGAAACGAGGGAAACAGCTGGCCGTGCGCATGGAATTGGAACAGGGACAGGACCTCTCGTCTCTGGTGATTGATGTCATCGCCAAGCTGGCACACATGCACGATCAACCCTTGGAAGTCCAGGCCTACAGCAGCCATGTGGCCAGGCACTTCACACTCGCCCCGAGAGAAAGCGATGCAGAAGGTAAAAGTATGCTCTCAGCAACTGTATTCGTCCCGCTCATCGGCGAAGGGCCGCCAGAGATCGAGTTCATGACTCCAACGGTGTTCACAGAAGAAGATATCCAGCTCATGAAGGAAGTATGTGCGCGCATATTGCGGGAAAAGGCCTTCCCGCAGCACCGTGAACCCAGGATCCACCGGAATCCTGTACCGCGAGAAAGAAAGCCACCTGAAATACCGGAGGACACGGAGGAAGAGCCCATGTTCGAAGACCAGGCAGCGAACGAGGCCAAAAATAAACTGGAGAAGCTTGGTGCACAGGTTTACTATGTGAAGTCCACGACAGAGGGAAAGGACATATGGGAGCAACTTGCAGGATACGATGAACAGAAACGGGAAATTGAAGACACTGTACTCCTTTCCCTAACCAGGCCAGATGTGTACGAGAAAATTGCCCGTGGTACAAGGAAGAAGTACGAATCCAACCGCCCCCGTGCCATTCTGTTCGAAGGTCCTCCTGGCACAGGGAAGACAACCAGCGCTAGAGCAATTGCAGGCCAGGCATTTGTTCCGCTTGTGTACATTCCCCTGGAAGCCCTCGGCTCCAAGTTTTATGGGGAAGCAGAGAAGCAGCTCTCGGAGGCCTTGAAGAGTGCAGAAACCATCGGCAAAAGCTCTCAGGGCTGCCTCCTATTTCTTGATGAGATTGACTCTCTTGCTACGAGCAGGTCATCAGAGCTCCACGAGGTCACGCGCAGGCAGCTGGGGGTGCTTTTGCGTCACTTGGACGGTTTTGTGAAGGACAAGCGGAGTGTTGTCATTGCTGCTACAAACAGAAAGGAGGACCTGGACCCAGCACTTACTTCACGCTTTGATAGCATCGTCCACTTTGGGCTCCCAGACGAAGTAACAAGGTCAAAGATTCTCGTATCATTTGCACGACAACTCAATGAAGAGGAGATTCGCAGGCTTGCTGGTCTCACAGAAGGCATGTCTGGGCGTGATCTTCGCGATTTATGTGAAAACGCAGAGCGCAGATGGGCATCCAAAGTCATTAGAGGCATGGTGACCGAGGGGACGCTGCCTTCTGCAGCAGAGTACGAAGAATCCGCAGTCCAGCGGCGCGCAAGCGCTCCTGGTTCGGGGGCGCACTTCCGGAAATAAAGGTATGCCCATCTTTGAACCAGCTCGTTTTCCTTACAACCTATTCTTTGATACTTCCAAGCCTTTCATTCTCCTTTTTGATACTCGAAAGAAGATCGTGGGAGCTTTCCAATATGTTTTGGTATGCACTCTCGGCTTGACGGATGGCTTCATCACATCCTTGAACGGCCTTCCTGTGACTTTCCAAGCCCTCTTCCAACTCGTTTAAGCGACGGGTAAGCTCACCGGACTCAAGCTCCATCTTGTGCTTTTCTCCTTCGTCCTTCTTTATCTTTCGGACCATGATTTCTTTCTTCTTTCTCAGTGCTTCGATACCTGCGCCCAGGGGCACGCGGTCAACTCCTGTCCATCCCGGTGGTTCGTAACCACGCCGTCCTGTCATCCACCATCGCACAGCAGATGCACAGGCATGGTATCCGTTGTGTGTGCACCTACTTTGCACCAGATCTTGGCAGTATCCTTCCAGGCTGCTGTCGTGCACACCCATTCCTTCACCACCAGCTCTTGGTGATTCTGCGACGGTCCGTCTTCACAACGAGGACATACCACTGGGGTCGGGTCGCCCCCACATCGGTTCTTCAGCCGATATGGTCGATAACCGTGCAGGTGGACGGTTGTGGCGGGTGGGGTGGGTCGAAAGCAACGGGGATCGCTCCGGCGGGGCGAAAGAGATCGACCCAAACCCCCCCGATCGAACCCGGGCTCGAGTCCCGATGGCACGGCGAAGCTTCGGGTCAACCATTCCCCGATCAAAACGCCGTTCTCATCGAGGAATCCGGCATCGGACGTTCCTCTTCGGTTAGCTGCCTCGATGCCCTTTCCATGGGCATGTACCTCTTTCCGGGGGGTTTCGCTTTGTCGTATGCCGTCGAGGAGTTTTGCGCCTTAGGGTTTGGCTGGGACGGAGAGAGTGCGACGAGGCATGCGACAAAGCAAGCACGATGGAGGGATCGCACGCGCCCGATGGGACCGCAGCTGCAGCCTCGACCGGTTTACGTACGTGTCGAATCGACGGTGGATCGAACGGATCCGTCGCTGTCGCGAAAGAACGAGGCTGACCGACGTAAAACGGCCTCGAAACGCACAGAGCAAACGGCGAGGAAGAGCGTGAACCGCAGGACGGTGGACTACATGGGAGGAGTGGTGAACTTGTTGCAGCAGCGCCTTTGGCTTAGAGCTCAACGAGACGTGCGCACGGTGATGCCCATACGAGCAGATGCGATGGAACTGCTCCCACCGGAAGGCTTCCTACATCAACCAGCCTCCAACTTCACCACCAAATTCGTCCATGTCAGTACCAACAAGATGAGGTGTGCAGTGAACGTTGTGCGTTGGACTCCGGACGGTCATAGGCTGCAGACGGGTTCGCAAACAGGAGAATTCACGCTCTGGAACGGGATGTGTTTCAACTTCGAAACCATCTTGCAGGCCCATGAAACGGCAGTGAGGGCGATGTCTTGGTCCCACAATGCCAACTGGCTGGTTTCCGGGGACGATAAAGGCACGATCAAATATTGGCAGACTAGCTTGAACAATGTGAAGATCAAAGAAAAGGCCCACAAAGAAGCACTGCGTGGGCTTTCATTTGCGCCCTCGGACCTGAAGTTTGCCTCAGGATCAGATGATGTCACGGTGAAAATCTGGGACTTTGCACGCTGCTACACCGAGCTAGTGCTGACTGAACATGGCGGTGATGTCAAGTGTCTAGAATGGCACCCACACAAGGCTTTGCTTGCTTCGGGGAGCAAGGATTCGCTGGTGAAGCTTTGGGACGTGAAGTCTGGGAAGTCAGTGGCGACGCTCCAAGGACACAAAAACACAGTGACGGCAACCAGATGGAACAAGAGTGGCAGGTTATTGCTTACAGCTTCACGCGATCAGTTGCTGCGTGTGTTTGACATCAGGATGAACAAAGAATTGAGATCTTTCAAAGGTCACGAGAAGGACATCACCGCTGCCATCTGGCATCCTTTCCATGAAGATCTATTCACGTCCGCAAGCTACGATGGGACAATTATCTTCTGGTTGCTTGACCTGGAAACACCGCAGGCAGAAATAGAAAGTGCACACGAGTCGGCTGTCTGGACAATGGATTGGCACCCCCTTGGCCATATCCTTTGTACCGGTAGCACAGACAACACAACTAAGTTCTGGTGCCGCCCTCGGCCTGGAGACACATGGAAAGATCGCAACAAGTTGGCAAAGCAAGATATGGGACCTAGTACCATCGAGGAAGCTAGGGAAATGGGTGGTTTGAGTAGGCGCCCCGAGAGAGAGCATATACCAGGCATTGGGCGAGGTGGGAAGACTGCCTTCAGGCACGGGGGCTTTGAATTCGAACGTAACAATACTAGAGAGGAAGGGCAGAGGTACGGCAGCGATAGAAGAAGCGGCCATGGGGAGCATAGGGATCGATCAGGTAGAGGGTATTCAGGCCAGCCGGGGCAACAAACAATGAACAATCGAGTTGCGAACGAGGACGAGAGGACACTGCCGGGTCCACCTGGCCCTCCCCCAATGCACGACATGAGAGGTGGGCAGCAGATGCATATGCAACCGCCGGGTCCACCGATGCACCCCGTGCCGCAGCATGGTAATGCCACTCCCGGCAATCCTCACATGCACCCGATGCCACCCCCTTCGGGAGTGCCACCCAACAACAAACGCCCGAGAAATTGAGCAGTGCCCTGTTTTGCACTGATTCATGATCATGCACTGTTGGATATGCTTTGGGTTCCGTGGAATAAACCCGAGGACAGATGCCTTTGACGTTGGATGTTTGAGACAAACATGGGTTATTTGCTGATGCATTGCTTTTCGATTCAACAAGATCATTTTCGAGCAAGATAAGGAGAAGCTTCTTCTTTTTGGTCGAACAATAATGGTGCTTTTCCGTCTATTGGCCGGGAACGGTTCACTGGTTGGGAAAAGAGCTTTTCCTTGGCGGCCGCGACCGCCCCTGGTGCATTTCTTCGAGGATTCGCGCTCGCAGGTTCCGAAACTTAAGGCTCAGCAAAGTGTGTCTTGCTGTTCGCCTTGGTAGACAGTCGCTGTGTTGCCATTTTCGCAGGCAAGGCAAGCGCACCACCGCACCAACTCCCGTGGATCCTCTTCTGCTTCCCTGTGGCTGGTGCAAGGAACAGCACCGATAGGAACGATTGATCAGGTGGCCGTTCCACGACTCCTGCAAACCTTGCAGAAGATTTACCACCGGTTTTCTACGTCCTTGGTTTATGTACTCACGTATTGGATGCGCATCGTTGCTCCTCCATCCCACGGTTCCTGTCTCCCAGCCCATCCACGTCCTATGCCATCGAGCCATCGACCTCCCTTTCCTCTTCGATCTTACCATTCGGGAAGGAATCGAGGTGCCTTTCTCCCCTTTCAACACCTCCTTTTCCTCCCCGGTTGAAAGGAAATGTCGGTCCAAAGTTAAGTTCGAATAGGAAGGGGAATTTCGACACTCCATGGCCATCGTGCGTCGGCTGCGCGTCGGCGCACGTGCATCCTTCTTTCTGGCGATGGCCTCTCCGCCTTCTCGCGTGCAGGACACCTCCATCAGGTCAACGGGTGTCCGAAGAAGCAGGGTCATGGGCATCGAGACCAGCTGCGACGACACCGGCGTGGCCGTGGTGGACGAACGAGGAAAAGTGCTTGGACAAGTGCTCGTGACACAGCGAGACGTACACGCAGGATACGGAGGAGTGATGCCACGTGCTGCAGAACAAGCCCACTGCAACGCCCTCGGAAAGGCCGTGGAACAAGCGCTCGAACAAGCCCAGATGAAGGCGTCGGAATTGGATGCAGTGGCGGTCACGGTGGGACCAGGACTGGCGCTCTGCTTGGCGGTGGGTGTTCGTCAGGCACGTGCCATCGCAGCAGCCAACAGAATACCCATTGTTCCTGTCCACCATATGGAAGCACACGCGCTCATTGCGAGATGTGAGGATGCGAGCGGAGAAGCCAAGCCAGACTTCCCCTTCTTGGCGCTGTTGGTGTCCGGGGGACACAACCTCATGATGCTCGCGCAGGGCATCGGTGAATACCAGCAGATTGGTACGACCATCGACGATGCGCTTGGAGAAGCATACGACAAAGTGGCCCGCATGTTGGGACTGCCGGTGGGAGGAGGAGGAGGACCTGCATTGGAGGCACTTGCTTTGGAGGGGGACCCTAAGAAATACAGGTTCTCTCGCCCACTGCAAAAACGCAAGAATTGTGACGTGTCCTATGCAGGACTCAAGACGGCAGTGAGGTTGTGCATAGAAGCAGAACTGAAGGACGAACCTCCGTCCAAGGAAAACAAGAAAGTGAGGGCAGACATTGCTGCCTCTTTCCAACGCGTGGCAGTGGAGCATCTGGCTGAACGCACGCAGAGGGCTGCCGTTTGGGCCAAGGAGATCGATCCAAGCATAAAGCACATGGTTGTGGCAGGTGGAGTTGCCTCCAACCAAGTGGTACGGCGTTCACTGAAAAAAATTGCCAGTGAGGCTGGCTTTGAATTTTGCTGCCCTCCTCCCAAGTTCTGCACAGACAATGGGGTGATGGTGGCCTGGGCAGGATTGGAACGATTCCAACTAGGCTTGCACGATGCTCCACCAGAACCAGATTCTATCGTGGAGGATGAATGGGTGGATGTCCGTCCTCGATGGCCTTTGGGCGAGAGGCATCCTAGGGTGGGAGAGGATACGGTCAGTCGAGGAATGAAGAAGAAACGGTTGTTCCCACCACTGACAGGCGTCGCGCATGCATCTTGAGATTGTTCATTCTCAACCAACGGCACAGGCGCATTCACTGGGCAAGCCGCACGGCTGAAGCACGGTTTGAGCATTGCAGGACCGCTCATTCCAGCAGCTCTCTTGTCAACCTTTCCGTTCTCGCACCCCAAACTCCCCACGTGGGGAGTTTGGGTTGGTTCGGAGGTTCCGTAAATAAAGTAAAGGCACCCCTATAGAAATGCAAAGGAACGATCTCCTCGGAGCAGCTGAGGTGCTCTTGTAGTAGGGCACGGTGGGAAACGACATATCTTTGCATCCATCCGGTGCCGTTTCGAGCGTTGGAGCAGCTCGCGTTTCTTCCTCCCATCCGGCGCGAAACTTCTTGCACTTCTTCAGCACGTGCACAACGGACGGTTTCTGATTCCAGCACGACCTTGCCTCCGGCGCTCTCCCCTCTTCTCCATTTCTTCGCACCAGGTGGAGGCACCCCGTCCCCTGGCGAGTCCCCATCCCCCCGATCCCAATCGTCCCCGTTGTGTGGGGCGTTGTGTCGGTTCACGCCCCGGGGTTCATCCGTTCGCCCCAACGGGCAGGAAGATTTACAAGGAATTCGAAACGCTTGGTGGTAGGCAGTCGAAGGGAAGCGCTTCGCTTGACCACGTCGAAGAAAGCGCGTGGAGCTGGTGTCGACGTCGACTGCGATGTCGGAGGGGACGCACTCGAGCATGCTCATGGCCCAGGCGGAGGAACGGTGCGCCAGGATGAGTTTCGAAGCGCTGGTGGAAGAGGTGCAGGAGCGCCTCGGGATTGCCGACAGTCGGCAGGAAGGACTCATGGCCATGGCGCAGCTGATGTTCGAAAACCGTCCGATGGTGAATGTGATACTCGAAGAACTGAAAAGAAGACACGGCAGACTGCTGGACGCCAGAAAATCGGAGAGGTGCGAAATGGAAGACCTCAAGAGGCAGCTGGAGGTCCTACGAGCTTGTCTCGACCAAGAGAAGCAAAACGCATTGCCGGCCTTGGAAGAATCCTCCAAGTGGAAGCAAAGGTGGGAAGAAGCAAAGCTAGAAGAAAGAAAGATGCAGGAAGGACTGAAAGCCGCACAAGAGGAGGCAGAGAGATGTAGGAAGGAGGCACAACGAGTGATAGAGGTAATGAAAAGGCAGGAAACGCGACCAGTGGCTGTGGATGCTGCTGCGGAGAAGTTGGAAGCATCAGAAGCACAAAACCGAGTCTTGGAGGAGGAGAAAGCAAAGATTGAGAGGCAACTTGCAAGGCTCACCTTTGAGCTGAGATCCTGTAGCCGGAACTCGATCGAGAACAAATGCACAACCAACGTAGAATCTCCAGCGAATTCTGCTGGAGAAGTTGAAGGGCCTTTTCGACAGCCTTGCAAGGAACTGAATGCCAAAATAGGCAGCAACGTTGCTGGCGAAGGGATACCGGAGCTGGGCTTTAATGGTCCAGAACATGAAACACGCAGGAGACAGCCAACCACCAATGCCCTTCATGCAAACAAAGAGAGTCAAAATGAGGACTTGTTAAGGAAAGTTGATGAACTGAACTCTTCAACTGTTTCCTCCTCTGCTGAAAGATTGGCGAATGATGCCGCAAACGAACAAGTTATGGACTCTGATTACTGCAGCGCTTATCAAGGTTTTGATGCATCGACTGCTTTGTGCGACGAAGGCAAGGCACATGATAAAGAAGCATGGGAAGACAGACACTATACTGAATTCAAAAGCACACTTCAAGCATTGGTGGGAGATGTGGTGGACCTAAGATGCAGCGCTTCTACGGGGCAAGAAATTGGAGCAGGTTCCAAGCTGCCTCATCAATCACTGGGTAGCCTAGATTTAGCATTCTCCCCTCCTGCAGACTCCTCCGCAAGAACGGTTCTTCGCCACTCATTGTCAGTCCTCCGAGCCATCCATGAGGGATTGGTTGAAGTGAAAGGTACTCTTTACAGTACCAGTTACGAAACCAGGTCTGCCGCGATCGTCGAATGCAGTGGACAGAAGGAAAGCGATTCTCTTTTTGGGGAAAGAAGATCCAGAGAACAATCCCCAAGGGACCTTATCACAAGCCTTGGAATGGCGTACAATCCAGAAGGGGGGGATATATTTCAGTACAAGGAGCCCGAGGTAGCAGATCCACTTGTGCAAGAGAAGTACACCATAGAGCTTAAGGAATCACTAGTCGCCGACTTGAAGCACACATTGGATTTGCCCAACAGCGCCCTTCCTCTCTGTGCCATCGAGACTGCCATAGCTTTTCTGAAGGGGGAGGTGATTCATGTAGACGAAACGAGGCTGGATGTCATCCGGACCATTTCTACAACCATTAGTAGCACTGCAGATAGGGAGCATACGTTCAAGGTATCATTCTTGAAGCTAAAAGCAATCATTGTTGAAATGTCAGGAGAACAGCGCAGTGGTGGAAACTGGTCCATCGCCGACTCGGTCATTCGAGAGATTGCGAAATCCAAAGACCTGCGACACAAGTTACTATCTAGCTTGGTCTGGCTTGTGGTTGCCTGGGAATGCATGGACCTAGAAGCAAAGAAGCATCTCCTTACAGCCTCGGAGTTTTTAGCCAATGCACACTGGTTGGTATTGCTGGGCAGGGTCTGTGTGAGCGGTGTTCCTGTGTACTTGAACTTGCCATCGAGCTCTGGTGGCCCACCTTCACCGCAACCAAAGAAGAAGCGGTCATGGCTGTTTCGGTCTCGCCATTGAACTTCTGGTGACTCACAACAAATACATAGCAACATACACGCCCGTATCCGCCGGCATGTCAATGCTCTCTTTATGGATGTACAAGAGACGGGGCACTGGTCCCGGTTTCGAACCGTTGAACCTCCCACTTTGTTCTCTGCAACATGTCTGTTTCTACCTTTAAAGAGATGACATACACGGCGGGGAGATGGCCTTGTTTAGGTGCGAAGCCAGGTTCGAATTTCCAGCTACCTCCGACCTTTACGCCACGACTGCCTGGGGCCGGTCCTTTTGGGACAGGAGGGAGCTTTGGAGGAAAGACAAAAGAACACGTGGCCAGCTTCCTTCGTTTTCCTTGGATATCCTGGTCCTTCTCGCTGTGAAGCAAGTTTCGCGGGTCGGTTGAGCTCACCACCGCTTGGAATTAGGAGGGGAATTGCCGTGAGGACAAGAGCGTTAGGACGGTCGATGCACCCATCGTTCTGGTTTCCATCCTTTGCCAAGCAGGCCGGAAGAAACGATGGGATGAGTTCCTATGGTGTGGGAAAACACCAGGGCTTTGGGTGTGCATGCTTGTCCCGGATGGAATTCCTTCCCCGATCTTTCTTGGCCCACCACCTCTCCTTGTGTGTCCACACACCCTCCCTTCCCCTCCTGGCCGCTTGTTCCTCGACCCCGGACCCCAACCCGACGTCTCCTTCGATGGAACCCCAAGGCGATTCCCTTTCGAAAGGGAGGATGCCTTCCCATCGAATCCCTTGGGGATGGGCATGGAGACGTGGGGGTCGACACGCGCGTGATGGCGCGCGATGCGGATGCGGCGCTGAACAAGGCGATCCGCGCTTGTTCCGAGGCGCAGGAATCCATGGCACGAGGTCGCATGGCGCGTGGGAAGGAAGCCCAGGTGCTGCTGAAGTCCCTTCGCGAGCTGGTGGAAGGATGCGACGCCATGACGGAGGAGGTGTCGGAAGCGGCCATCGCAGCGGTGGACGAAGGACGCGATCCTGCAGAAAGCACGGTGCATTGGATCCTGCAAGCGCAGAGAGGGAAGGGGAAACGAGTGGCCATGGAATCGCTGCGAGACGCGCTGCTGGAAGAGGCGGAGAAGGAGTATCCACGCACGCACCAGGCCTACCTCGACGCCAAGCGAGGACACACGCGATCCTCTTCCAAGTGACTCGCGCATCTGCACGCACGAGAATAAACCGCAGTTGCACTCGACGACCTCCTGCGCACGCGACCAAGCGCTCCCTCCTTCGAACACGTGCGCCTGGTCGCTCGAAACCTCGCCATTGCGACGCATCCGAGCTCGTCCGTCCGCGTCGCGCGCGGGTCTTCGCGATGTCTTCGGCGCGCGTGGACGCCTCCTCGACGCGCAGGCGCGTCCTGCTGGCCATGTCTGCGACGCAGGTGGTCCCGCGACGCCTGGCGCGTGCGACGGACGCGTCCACGTGCACCATCACCCATCGCGTGTACCTGGACTTCGGCCGGTGTCCGAACCTGTTGCGCAACGAACGCAAGCTGGGAGACAAGTCGGCTCTGTGCGGTGCAGACGAGGTGAGAAGCATGGGACGCGTGGTGCTGGGACTGTACGGTGAATGTGCGCCGAAGACCGTGCAGAACTTCGTGGCCATGGTGAAGGAAAGGGAAACCGGTGCAGGATACGTCGGATCCACCGTGTCCAAGATCATACCGGGAGAGTATGTGCTGCTGGGCAGGCAAGGAAGTGCCAAGTTTGGAAAGATAGAAGGACCCAAAGTGACGGACAATCCAGAAACCGTGTCCATGGAAGCGTTCCGACTGAGCCATCTACGTCCTGGGACCTTGTCCTTGGCCATCGGTGCCAACGATGACGATGTACGGACCAAGACATCCAGAGGATACAGGAACGTGGAGTTCCTCATCACCACAGGACCAGGACCGGCCCTGCAGTTGGATGGGGAAAACCTGGTGTTCGGACGCGTGATGGAGGGCATGCCCGTGGTCGCAGACATCGTCAAGGTCCCCAGGAACACTCCCTCCGAAAATATCCAAAAGTTCAACGCATTGGCCACGTTTTTGGGTGATTCGAGGGCCTCTGGTGCGCGGAACGCCTGGAATGCTCCACTGCAGTCCATCGTGATCACTGACTGTGGCATCCTGGATGATTCCCAAGGGACTTGATGCCCGCGTTGGTGGAGACCGACACTGGCTTCCGGCAATCACAGCCTCGTACCGGCAATAATGGAATTTTACGTATCCGGCATCTTTTGTACACACCACTCAATCACCATGCTGCATCCGCAGCTGCCAATATATCGATGCAGGGACCGCAAAGAGAAGGTCTTGATCCTGGCTTCTGTACGTTCATGCTTCCCGCACGTGAAACCTTTGCATGGCATCTTTGCCTCAACATGCATGTTCCTGTTCCTCTGTCGCGAACAACCTCCTTGCATCGTACCTCACCATCTTTCAGTGCTGCTTCAGGTGCTTCCGTTATTTGCCCGTGCCAACCAGATTCGCATGCTCTGGCAACCGCTCTCCTTCTACGATGCACTAGACTGGCACATCTGTTGCTTTGAAAGTTGCCAAAAATCTAGGTCACATGTCTCAGGATTTGCTTGAGGATATCTACCACTTGACATCCATTATACCGATGACTGCATATCCTGCAGTTATTGTGGATGTACGGAGTGAGAGTATGGCCGCGATAGTCAATCGACACAAGCCTGTGATGGCATTGCAATGTCGGTTTACCTTCTTCACACGTACAACCACCTGGCTTGAAGTTTGTCAACCATGAGAATCGAGGAGTTCGGTGGGAGGAAAGCTACTGCTTGCAAATTGCATTGCCGCTTCATGTAAAGGCTGCTGTGCAAGCCGTGGAATTACGACACAGGCAATGCGTGGACACTTGACCTGCTTTAAATTTTTTCTTGGCCGTCACCGAGGATTTGCTCGAATGGATGGCCAATTCTTGCCTTGGGATGATCCGTCACTATTCTAGCGGCCTCCAAAAGCTGATATTTGGATCAGGTAGCCACCTCTCCACATGTCCTGACACGAGCGGGCTGTACGGTTGCCATTTACCTTCATTGTACCTTGGCCGACCCAGTGGCTCTCTACACACCACCCGGATTGGGTGGAATGGATCCACACATGGGTGTTTATAGGCCCTCCTTGACTTATCCCATGATCAGCAGGGTCTTCATGCATGTGTTTGTGCAACAACACCGACCTCAAGTTCCTTCTGATACAATGGAGTTCGTACCATGTCCGAGGGACGACGGGGCTTACCTACCCGATCCTTCCTCGTCGGCTCATGGATCGAAAACCGGACATTCCCCCAGAAAGAGTTGACCCTTCGTCCCATTCAATGCCGGGCGCGTGGAGGCCAGGGACGGATCCGAACTCTTTTCGCCCCGGTGTTCCTCCGGGATCTACCGGGTCTCTACCGGTTTCAAAGGTGTGCTTTGAAAGGAGAGATCCCGGGTCCATCCAGGTTCGAACTCGTTCCCCTCCCTCGTCGGAGACGAACCTCCGATCGATACTTGTCTCCCCAAGATCTCGAAATCGACTTCGATATCTAGGAACAATCGATCGATAGCTTTTGATTCGGGATCACGTGGGTGTCGCCAGAGGTCGCCACTTCGACGTTCGTCGACGTCGCAATGGCGCACATGTCGCTTCGTTCGACGCTACTTTTGGCGGTCTTGTGCGCGTCTGTGAGATGTTCCACGCACTGCACGGTGCAAGGAAGGGAACCCAGCGTCCTGACCGCACCGGTGGGACGCGTGGCCGACGGAAGCGGCGACGGTGAGAGCTACCTGCCTGGCAGCAATTGCACGTGGCATGTCCGCCCAGCTGGCGACTTTCGGAGTATCACGCTTGTCTTCGAGAAGTTTAAAATAGCCACCAACCGAGACTACTTGTTTGTGCGCACCCAAGCATCTGGGGAACAAGAGGCTCTAGGCCTGTACACTGGGATGCTGCCCACTCCCATGGCGGTTCGTGTGGAAGCGCCGCACATCGAGCTACAATTCGTTTCCGGAACTGGACATGCCATGGACGATGGATTCGATATCCTCTACCTTGCTGGAGAACAATGCTACAAGAACTGCCGTGGAGCTTCTGGGGCTAGGTGTGTGCGAGGGCTGTGTGAGTGTCCTCGTGGACACTACGGAGCAGACTGTTCCATCCATGCATCTGAGCTGGTACCAGGACAAAAAATCTCCGATCAAGTGGGTGTTGGGGACAGGGAAAATATCAAATACTTCCAGGTGGAAGTACCTGATGGACAGCAAATGAATATGCTGGTTGAGCTTGCGGTGGTTCAAGCTGAAGGATTTATCAGGCCAACACTTCTGTTAGGTAATGCCACCGGTGCTTCAAGAAACGAACCAAACATGTATCAATACAAAATGCAAAGACCAGGAGAATGCGGGGATTATCCCGGATGTTGGTGGAGTCCTGAAGAGGCGGCCGAATCATTCATGGGAACGGCGTCCATTAACAAGCTGTTAACTAATGACCCAGTCGCGGATTTCGAAATGGGAGGAACTACTTTACTTGATCGCTATGCTCCTTTCCCTCATGCAATCACCAGGATGTCTGCTTTGCCAACATACACCTTTTTCTCCATGAAGGACTATGAGTCGTCCTTGACCAATCGGGATCATCACTCCGTGTATGTCGGGACAGGGCATGATAGAACGGCTGCAGGATCAATGCCACGGTTGACACCGGGTACATGGATTGTGGGCGTTTTGAATGCGCCCAACATGTATTCTGGCATGACTGGTGCTGTGCATGCGTTTGATTTTGAATTGGTCGTCCAACTGGAAGAAGCTGAAGAACCAATCTGCTCTTTTGATTGCTCCGAGAAGGGCACATGTTCAAGCGCGAAGGGAAGCACGCCCCTTGTCAATGCATGCAACTGTTCCACCGAGGGGGAGGATCATTTGTTTCTTGGAGACTCGTGCCGGGACCTTGCTACTTTGCTGGATATAAATAATGCATTCCTCCCTGAGCCCCTACCCATTGGTGGTTGGGACTATTACTACATTGACATTCCAGAGAACGCGCCGAAGAATCAGAGCATAGCTATAGAGATTGCGTATTCTAACTCTCCCTTGGCAGAGCCTCGTATATACCTGACCAAGGAAAGGGATGGACTGCCATCGCCAGAAGTGCTCTGTAAGGATACTCAAGGCAACGGACCCTATGACACCCTTTCCTGTGATGTTGGAGGGTATGGTCCTGTCCTGAGCTATAGTGCGGATGGAACACGTGGGCCCCGGCTAGACTACTCCTCCATGATGATTTATCCAGAATACAGGTATTATGATGAAAGGCAGCAGCGTGAGCCTGTTGAGCGATTTTACATAGCTGTCCACAACCATCACAGTCTTTCCCAGGAGAAGCTCCAGTATGCCATCATGGTCTCTTGGGTAGAGCCAAATGCAACACCATGCCCTTTCAATTGTGGAAACCACGGGCAATGCGGTGAGGATGGAAAGTGCACCTGTCGTAGTGATGCTGCACAGTCATGGGTTGGTGACTTTTGCCAGAACACAGCCCCTCTTCTTCATCTGAATGTGCCCATGCACGAGGTATTGGGCTTGGGACATTGGCAATATTACAGACTTGACATACTCACAACGACGGCTGTAGTTCTCGAACTCATCAAACAAGAAGAAGAAGCTTTCCCCTACTTATTTGTTTCAGCACAAGGCGTGCCAAAATTAAGCGCAAGTGGTCAATTGGTGAACGAAGAAGATGTGCTGGTTATACACGATGATTCGTCATACTTTTGTGCCGGCACAGAATGCTTCACCCAGTTTGTTCATCGTTTGGCATTCAGGGCCACGCCTGGAAGGTACTTTGTCTCTGTTCACAACGGTGCTTTTGCTGCAAGGCACACATCATCCATGCAGAGTTTGAGCCAGGCTGTGACTGCAGGTGGTGATGAAAGCTTGATGACCTACAGTTTGATTGCAAGGGTAAGTAACTCAACAAATCAAATCCCGTGTTACGGAGGTTGTTCTGGACACGGGTCCTGTGGACAGGATGCTCCATCTTGCACGTGTGATGAGAACTTTTTTGGACCTGACTGTGCTATACAACCCGTGCACCTATCTCTTGCAACGTGGCCGGCAACCGTGCGACGGTCTGGAATTATTCGTGGGGGGCACTTCGACTACTTCCACGTAGACGTGCAAAACGGGACTGCATCTTTGGTTGTGGAAGTTAGCCAACCGTTCTATGACGAAGGAGAAGGATTGCTATTGCTCGCGAAGGACCGGCTTCCAAGCTGGTGCAACCCTGCTTCGGCGTGCCAGCGAGAGTACGACATCATTAGTCATCCTGTACATGCCGATTACAAGACACTTCACCGTGTGGTTGTAAAGGAGGGTCTAACCACGAATAGCTACCATGCAGGCAACCGAGCTTCAGGTATGGAAATGGTGCCAGCAGGTAGATGGTATATCGCTGTGCATAACAGGGCCTTTGGACGCCAAACGGTGCACTACACGCTCAACGCATATGCAAAGCAGGACGAGGTCGCGTGTGCTGATCCAAATTGCAGTGGGCATGGGGCTTGCAATACTCAGTCAGGACAATGTATGTGTGAAGATGGCTTCTTATTGGAAGATTGCTCGGCTAATGTTGTGCAAATCGACAACGCTTCCACCTTCCATACCAAAGAGGATTTGTACCCGCGGAAGGCGTTGTATTTCTCCATTCCCGTTACATGCGCTGGACAATCGCTAGAGGTCCATGTCTTGGATCCATCAGGCAGGCCTTTTGATGGCACCACCATCTATCATAAACGGGCAGAACTGCCCTGGATTGGAGACTCTGCAAGTTATGATCATGCAGAAGCCGGTGCGAAGGCAATGGTAGTGCCGAATCTGGGATCAGGAGTTCATTTCATCGAAATCTACGTGCGTGAGAATGCACTACGTCCTCTGCCTGCAGGATCGGCCATCATGGCAAGCCTGAAGCCTTCTGGGCGAAGGAGCGATAGCAATCAATGCGAATTTGACACAGGGACTTACTTCTTGAAAGCAATGGGCAGCAGTGATTCGTACGAAGTTCTCGATCCGGGCAGCAACGAAATGGTAGAGCAAAGGGGTCCGTTCGAGTGGAGTTACAGCTATGATACCATGGCGGGGAACATCCATGACGGACCCATCGGAGAAGTTGATTATGGCCAATGCGGGAAAATGCAAGAAGGTGGTAAAAGCTGCTACTTCTGGAAAGGCAGAGATCAGACTTACCCTCTGCCTGCATATGGTGCGGTGGAAGGAGTCGTGAAGGTAGGCCTTACAGAAGCAGCTAGTGCCACCACGGCGTACCACTACCTGGCCGGGCATATGCACAAGTTTGCCGGGAAATTTCAAGACACAAACTACAGCCAGGCGTATTCAGGAGTTTACGAAGATTTTCCGTTGTTGTATGAGTACGACCCGGATATTGAATCAGAGGATCCTCCCATTGATTTCCAAGGATGTGCCCCCTTGCTGAATGCAGAAGATATGGTGGGAAATGTCTGTTTGCTAGCAAGGGGTGGGTGCACTTTCAGCACCAAGACTAAAAATTGCGAGGACGCTGGGGCCATTGCTGCAATTATTGTGAATGCAGATGCACACAATTCATGGACTTTGTTGAATGTCGCTGCTGGTGCAGGAATCGATACAAGCCAGATACACATACCAACCCTCACCACAGGTGTTTATGTAGGAAACAAGCTCTTGGCCATGCTGGGTAGCAACGACCTTCAAGCACCTTATGACGACGAGGTGATCATTTCGATGGGCCAGTATGTATGCGAAGATGTGGACTCGTGTACTGAGTGTGCCTTTGGGCATTTTGGGGAAAATTGTGAGCTTGCATGCCCTGGGCTAAACAGCGATTTCACTGAAGTTTGTTCGGGTCAAGGAGAGTGTGTGCTTGATTCTCAACTTGACGAGCCTCAATGTGATTGCATAGGAGCATATACTGGCCGGGGGTGTGAGCGCCCTCTACGTCCCCCAGAGTTTTTGGAGTTCCCAAGACAAGAGGTGCACGTTGCGAGCGGCGATGAGACCCAAATACCTCTGAAGACTTTCAGCGAGAATGGAGATGATGTTCGGCTCGAATTGCTAGGATTACCGGAGGAGATGAAGGGATACATTTCCCTGGACGAGTCCTCTCAGACCATACGCGTCAGTGCACCACATGTCGGTGCATTGGAGATAATACGGTTGGTTGTCACTGCCACAGACAGTGTTAACCAATCGACTTCGAAGTTCTTAGACATTGTATTCGTACCGGGCTCTACTGAAGAGGGGGACATAGAAGAAGGCAACAACAATCCACAGGTGCAAAATCCAGCCCAGCTTGATGGATCAAGTGAGGGCACTAGCAGTGGCAGCAGCGGTCTTTCAGGGGGAGAAATTGCTGGAATGGTTGTTGGTTGCATTGCAGCGGTTGCGATTGTAGGGACCTTGACGTTCTTCTTCATTTCAAAGAAGAAGAAGGTGGCAGCCCTGCAGCATTTAGAAGACAAGCACAACCCAGTTTCTCCACAAGGTCCATGATTGGCAAACTGCGAATCCGCAGGATACTCAATCCTTCTTGCGCACTAACAGCTTCATTCCCTCCTCAACTAGTATGATGGGGGCAGAGAGTGCAAGGACCGTGATCCACTCATGCCAATTCAAGGGTACAGTGCCAAAAATCCTGGTCAGTGGCGGTATGTACAGAATCGATAGGTGAAGTCCGAGGGCACCCAGGACCGAAGCTAGCAGCCACTTGTTTGACCAAGGCTTAACTGTAAGTATGGATGATCTTTCAGATAAGGCGTTGAAAGAATTAAATAGCTCCGAGCAGACGAGAACTGATAAGGCCAAGGTGGAAGCTTTCGCTCTACCTTCTTCCAAGTAACTGCATGCCATGGGCCCCGTGTAATCATATAGTTTCCCAGTCCCATCCACGTACTGGCCTCCTGCAAAGTCTGCCCACCTCCCATCAACCGACAGGGACGACGAGCATTTGGCCCAATTGGTTATTTCATAAAATGTGACCGTGCTATGTCCATCATGCTGCAATCCGGAGAGAAACAAAGGATTGTTTGGCCACACATACCAGCCAACAAATACAAAAGCACATGCGAATCCCATATACCCACCAACTGCCAAGTATCTAGCAAGGGTCTTTTTGTTCACAAACGGATCACTGCGTTGACGAGGTTTGAGCTTCATCAGCCCTGGCTCTGCCGGATTAAAAGAAAGTGCTGTTGCTGGAGGCCCATCTGTCACCAAATTCACCCAGAGCAGCTGAACTGGGCTGAACATCGAAGGCATTCCGAGGCCAGAAGTAATGAATATTCCTAGCACTTCGCCAATATTGGATGAAATCAGGTACCTGATGAAAGATTGCATGTTCTGGTAAATAGCCCTACCTTCCGCCACAGCTGCCACAATAGTACTGAAGTTGTCATCCGCAAGAACCATATCTGCAGCGCCTTTGGCCACCTCGGTCCCGCTGATCCCCATAGCAACTCCAATATCTGCCATCTTCAATGCAGGAGCATCGTTGACACCATCCCCTGTCATGGCAACCACATTTCCAGATTTCTGCAAGAGTTTGACAATTTCCTGCTTGTGCACAGGCTCTGCCCTTGAAAATACTCGAGATCCGGTACCGCTTACAAATGATAACCGATCTTCCTCATTAAGGCTCATAAAATCCCTACCCACGATCGATTTCCCTTCCAAGTCCTCAGTAGGATCAAACACGTTGATACTCCTACATATGGACTCGGCGGTCAGCTTGTTGTCCCCTGTTATTACAAATAGACGAATACCTGCGCTTTGGCAATCTTTGACTGCTGCCGCAACTTCGGCGCGAGGTGGATCCTTTATTCCGACAACTCCCAAGAAAACCATTTCACTTTCAATGGCCGCATAATTTTCCTGGTCCATCAGCATCTTCGAGGCAGGATGATCCTGGCTACCATTGTATCCTACAAGATCTTCGAGTCCATCTACTCTGACGGCCAATGCAATGTTCCTTAGACCTTCGGCGGACATCTCGACAAGAGCCTTGCTTATTTCTTCCCTGAGCGTTTCTGTGAGTGGTACGACACTGCCGTCTGGTAGGAGTCCACGGCTGCACCTTGGGACCAATCCGTCAGGAGCTCCTTTGGCCAGCAGGTAGTGAGACCAAGGTGCATCCAGGGTACTGCCACTCTGGTCAGCCTCATTGAGGGGGCCTTTATCCTCCTGAGGTTCGTTCAAGATGGGCGTGACAACCCCTTCACTATTCGACATGAACAAACCGGGTAAAACACCTTCACACAACACAGACATGGATTTTCTATCTCTATCAAATTCTAGTATGGCCTTCTGCTGCAGTTTCGAGGAAAGAAAGGAACAAGCAACCAGCTCAGAAGGACTCTGTTCCTTCGACTTTTGCATCTGCCGCTGTAAATCTGTTCCCGGTGCCCCAATTTTCTCTGCAAGTATCTTCAATGCTGCCTCTGTTGAAGTGCCGATTGCACTAAATTTTCCATCTTTGTACTCTATCTGTGCCTCATTGCAGCTGTTTGCTACCCCGGCAAGGGCACGCAAGTTTAGCAAGTGGATCATCTCCGATGGATCTAGGAGAACTCTCCCATCTGCTGGATCATAGGAAGACCCTGTCACGTCAATCTTCTTCAGCCCCCTATTGGACTCCACAACATACACATGACTAGCAGACATCTGGTTCGTTGTCAGAGTACCTGTCTTGTCTGAACATATCACATTCGTGCAGCCAAGAGTCTCCACCGAAGGGAGATTACGAATGATGGCATTCTTCTCTGCCATGCGGCCAGTTCCCAAGGCGAGCGAGGTAGTGATCACGGCCGGTAAGCCTTCAGGAATTGCCGCCACTGCCAGAGCAATGGCTACCTTGAAGTAGTAAATCGCGTTGTCAAAATCGAAGCTTACAGCGCCGTCTTGAAACATTACAAAATATTTGTAATTGATCAACCAAACTAGCAGGCAAACCACACCAATCCCCTGAGCCAGCACCGTCCCAAATTGGTTGAGGGACTCCTGCAAGGGGGTTACTACCTCTTCCTTTCCGGCCCTGCTGATGGCAGCCTGTATGTTCCCAATCTCTGTATCCATTCCTGTTGCGGTAACGACAGCGGTCCCACTTCCCTTGACCACTGCTGTACTGGCGAAGAGCATGCACTCTTTCCCCACGATGTCCGCATCTTCCTCCACTGGTTTCACGTCTTTCTCCACCCCGTCCGATTCTCCAGTCAATGCGGATTGTTCCACCACCATGGTGGCAGTATCCAGCTCTACCAGCCTGCAGTCTGCAGGCACCCTTTCTCCCACGGTTAGCCGCACCACGTCTCCAGGCACGAGTTCCCTCGCGGGCAGCTTGGATATCAGCTCCCCACTGCGTACCACCCTTGCCGTGGCCGTCTGTAGTGTCTGCAAGGCTTCAAGCGCATCTTCAGCCTTTTGTTTCTGGTACACGCCAATGCCTGCATTCAAGAAGAGGATGAGGAGGATCACCAATGGCTCGGTGTAGCTGTTTTCTCCTTCACTGTAAGCCAGTGCGGTGTCCACTGCCGCCGCAGCTAGCAGGATGCGCACCAGCAGATCGTCAAACTCGTCCAGGAAGAGTTTCCACAGCGGATCCTTGGGCTCTGGAGTCAGCTCGTTCGCTCCAAACGTCTCCATCCGCCTTCGCGCTTCGTCCGAGTCGAGCCCTTTTCCGACGTTCGTGTTCCAAGCCTCGAGCACCACCTCGGCGTCGCATGACCAGGGAGCTTTGGCGGCGGATCGAGCCAGCTGGATGTTCCTGGTTCTCGTTGCACGCCTCCTGGAAGGCCTTGAGACGCGCCACGTGGTGCAGCACTTGGCCATCGCCATGGCAGCGGTGTCGCTTGCGTCGGATTGCGTTCCGACTGGACTCGACCCGACACGTCCCCTTCGAATAGGAATAGAAAGAGGGAAGCATTCCCTTCTGGGAAGGGGCGGAAAGGAAAGGCTTCGGGTTCGTACAGCATTTCGACCCGGAAGGTTCCTTGGCTGGAAGACGGACCTGTGTCCCAAGGAAGGAAGCCCGGGGGGGAGGAGAAGCGGGTGTCGGTTGTGCTGGGGTAGAACACACAACACGACAACGGAAGGGTCGAATGGCGCACGGTGTGAAGCCTGATCACCTCGTCTACTCGTCCTTATGCATCTGTTACGTCTACATGCGATGCGACAGAACATCACGGCAAAGCTCCCTTGCAAATGTTTCCATACCGCGCGATGCAGGAGCAGGCGGATTGTGTCAACCGCGTTTGATCAAGGGCAATTCAAGCTCTCTGCGTAGAAAGCTTCGGAAGTTCAAGAATGAACGCTCTACTGAAAGAATGGCAATGGATGGTCTGCGCTAAACGAAGCCAGGTTTTTCCAGACACGTCTACCTATTGCGCACATTCCCTGTTGTACTGCAAAACATTGACATTTGACCCGTTCTCATTCGGTGGAGCGCAATCTCGGTCAAAAATGCCACGAAAGCCATCGGCTACAGTCATGCATGTTCATCTTCTTCTTGTCGTCTCGGTGCTGACAGCAAGGCCAACCAAAGAATGTAGAAGCATAACCGTGCCTACAGGCTTCGGGGACGATGCTTGGCTTTGAAAATAGTTGCAAAGTTCGTGAACTTACCTCAAAGAACATGCCTGTTTGCGGGATCGAAACATTTCTCTCGCCCGAAACCAATAGAGTATGCGCGCGAAACCACAGTGGAACGGAAGGGCAATCTCAAAGCATGTGTTGTTTCGACAACCCAAGGGTGGCGCACAAATTGCATGGTTACGCGGATAGCTGTCAGTTGGTTTCCAAACATTGAGCCGGTGCCTGGGCATGCATTTTGAGAACAAAAAGGAAGAGCTCATTTATAATTTT
Source organism: Picocystis sp. L7 (assembly GCA_020975725.1). NCBI lineage: Eukaryota > Viridiplantae > Chlorophyta > Picocystophyceae > Picocystales > Picocystaceae > Picocystis > Picocystis sp. L7. The sequence continues at coordinate 369,041 of QXJR01000029.1, read as the reverse complement.
GTAGTTCTATCCTACCGTAAATCAACCTTGCTTCACGTAATTTGTTGGGAGTAAGTCTTGCTTGTGGAGATGGTTGTTTCTGGTATGGTGTTCGCGGTTATCCTGCACAAGGTTCTGTTCGACCCTCGGTAAGTGGACCTTCCTTCTCTTCCAGCCTGCGGCGGATTTTTGGAGAAATCCAAGCTCCCCTGTGAGCGGCATGTGGCCGTACATCTGCAAAGGGCTGCAATGGAAGGGCGTCTGCCAACGCTGCATACTCCTGCCTCTGCGCATCGTTCCTCCCCAGCTTTGTGAACCAGATTTTCCGAAGCCTTCTTTTCTCGTCCTCGTCTATGTCTCCTCGCACTTCTGGGAAACGACAGAGCAACGCATACAAGACCATTCCTGCAGCTACGCTTAAATTCAGCGAATCAGTAAAACCATGAAGTTGCAAGTAAATTCTGCGATCAGCTACCTTCAGGAATTCCGGCGAGACGCCCGTAGCTTCCCGTCCGAACACAACAGCAATGCGCTGTGGCAGGGGCTCCAGCTTTGCAGTTTCCAAACATTCGGCCATGGAGGAAATGTCAGTGGCCCAAATATCGTATCCTCCATCCTTGAGGGCCGAAATGCAATCCGAAGTCGTCTGGAACGATTTGACTGTGAGCCATCGGTAGGTTTGCCTTGCGACCCCGATGCCTGCTAGGCCAGTGAGCTTCTCTCTCTTGCATTTCTTGTCTTCCTTCTGCTTCGAGTCCGGGTTGCGTCCGTTGGGCTTCTTCTTCTCGGAGGGTTCCACGATCCAGACATGCTGCACTCCGAGACATTCGCATGTGCGAAGAACAGCTTCGTGATTGCGGCTCTCCGAGCACCTCTCCAGCACGGCCACGATGCGCGTGCACCTCCTCCGGAGCACTGTCTCCGCTCGTCGAAGGGCCCTCAGCGGCACTCCAGGCGCGTCCCACTGCTCCTCCTCCGCGTCTTCTTCTCGGCATGTCGTTCGCCATGACGACTGCATCCACCTGAGATAGGCGTATGCGCCCGCAACCATCGCAGCTATGGCGGCTGGCCATCGCCTTCCGCCGTCCATCGCCGCATGCGCCAACCTTCGACCGACGCCTGGTGCAAGATCTCGATGCACGCCGCCCATTTCATCGATGCGAAAGTCCCTCTATCGATATCTATCCCCGGGAGATATCGATCGGGTTGGATTGGGGGCATCCCGACCGCGAACCCCAGGTTTGAACCGGGGCTGTCCTCCAGTCGATCGGCATGTCTCGGTTCAAGCTGCCCCAGTCTCGATGGGTCTACACCTGCAGTTGGCCAGAAGGAACCGAACCCAGGTGAAGGGGAGCACCAAGCACGTGGAGAAACGGAACCAACGAAGCCATGGCCAAAGGCTGGCCGCCTTTGCTGCGCTTCGCGTGGCTGATCCTGCCGATCCTGGCCATGGCCGTTCCCAGGGAAGCAGGAGGGACCGCACTCGGTGCAGGACGCGAGGCGGAGCTGATGGCGGCGGACGGAGGAAGATCCGCGGGTGGACGCGTGCACGTTGCCTTCTGCACGTCCTGATCCTACCGCGGCGCGTTCCAGCAGCTCTCCCAACTCCTGCAGCAAAGGTTCCCTGGCTTGGAGGTCGTTGGAACCACGTTCCCAGCTGAACCGTGGAAGGTACGCGAGAACGGCAACGCACAGGGCAAGAGGAATGAAGTCCAGGGTCAAGAGACTGACGGGAGGTGGCGCTCGACCAGGTGAAAGTTTCGAAAGTCATCTCCACGCTTCAGGTGGGAATCATTGCACTCGCTCTTGGTGGAGATTCCATCTTTTCCATGCTTAATTTTCCACCGCCTCTCTTTTATACTCAGTACATCAAACCGAACAAAATACAGTCTTGCCTTGTGGCTTGGGTGGTTGGAAATCTCGTCGGCGGCAGCATGATGAGCACGGGGGCTTTCGAGATTTTTTACAACGAAAAGATCTTGTTCAGCAAGCTATCCACTGGCCGACTTCCGGACATGCGCATGGTCGAGGAGATATCCAGGAAGATTCAAGATTTGAGGTAGAATTTCGATACTGCCGCTACAAGCGCGACAAAGGAAGCACCCATGAAGGCCTCGCGGGAAAATGAAAACCATCATCTGCGAGGCTTGAACGTTGGAGCGGCACTTGCCAAAGATTTGAGCTGCCTTGTGGCAAGTGCCCTCTTGAAGCTTCAGTATGTTGCGATTGCAGCCAGTGACACCACAGCACCCAGTGAATAGATGCCCAATGCTGATTCAACCAGACGACCATCGTTGTGCTTCAGGGAACCCGCTCTCTGTGCTTCCAAATCTCTCCATCGTTTGCAACCCTCGAAATGTACGCTCAATTCCGGTGTTTTTGACGACGCGCCTGTCTTATCCGCACCTTCGCATCCAACATGTAGAAGAAGGCTCTCCAGGTGTTGAGACTCGGCCAGTCATTCTTCGCTGCGGGCGCTGCCCTCTGGATCTCCGTTCACTCTTGCTGGAACGAGTGGAAGCAAGGGGCTGGTGTGCAAGCTGCCTGGAACAGGAATGCGCGTGTCCTCGCTGGCCGAGGCGGTCCGCAACGCCGCTCGCGTGCGTGTGCTGGACCTGCAAGCGTCGGTGGACTTGCAGTGTAGGAATTTACTGTGCGCGAAAGTCGGAGAGGCATGCCTGTGTAGGCTCAGCCTTATCTTGGAAAAGCTGGTCGAAGTCGAATCCGTCGTCTTGTCTCACAACGGCTTGGACGCTTTGCCGGAAGGATTGTGGAAGCTGGACAAACTCAAGGAGCTGGACGTGAGTCACAACGAGCTACGGTTTCTGGACAGCGGAATCGGTCGTCTGAAGAGTTTGGTATCCCTTGGCTTGTCGCACAACAATCTGACGGATTTGCCGGAGATTCTGTGTGCTTTGGAACACCTTGAGGCTGTGGATGTCCGAAACAATCCTATTCCAGTGGAGTCCGAAGCCTTGGCGCATCTGAAAAACAAACTGGGCGAGCGGCTGGTCCATTGACAGCGCCCATGCCCGAGCTCGCAACATCACAGCACAGAGAGAAATCAAACCTGGAAATAAACGAGATATGCTGTATTCACAAGGGCCGCTTTGTGCCACGGCAGGGTACAATGCGCCAGCCAAGGTTGTACATGTACCAGTGTAAGGTGCAAACGTGCTCAAGTGGTGTAATCCTTGAGGTCTTCCGACATGATGCTCGTCGAATGCCTGACAATTGCACGTCCCACTGCGTTGATCCAATCCTCTTTTTCCCTTTCGGTGTCGGCTAGGAAGTACATGGTTTCTTCTCCGGTTGAGATTTCGAAAGCATTCGCCTTGTTCAACACTTCTTCGGCTCCTTTGATGGAGAGGCACAAGTTCACCTCGATGACGCCACGTGGTTGCGATGTGGAGGTCACGTGATCGTCCTTGAACCAGAAGAGCTTCCCGCTTTTCAGCACGAACCACCTGCGTCTCCAGGTCTTGATGAACTCTCCTTGTTTCGTCAACCAACCGACCCGTTCCGGGTCTCGCCAGAACTCCACCTCGATCCCCTGCTTCTTCGCACGCCATTTTCGCCGCACATCACGTCCGTCGTCCAGCACGGGGTCAGTCTTCTCTCGTTCCTGCCTCGCTCGTGGCGTGGCAGAAGGGGTTCCTTTCCCTTCGTTCTCCATCCGTTCCTTCGTCTCCCGCGCTCGCGTCTTTCGCGTCTCGTGTCGTGTCTGTCCTCTACTCTCCCACGTCCTCCCGGACCGTCCCTCCCACCTTCTGCAATGCGAGCTTTCGGCTGCCGAAGATGTCCATCCCGACGGTTGGACACGCCGTTTCTGGTCCCGATGGACCGTCCCTGACCGGGTCCCTGCCCAACCATGTTCCGCCCCTGTGGCAGAGGGGGACCCGGTCGGCTCGGACGAGCTCGTGTACATGTGTTTGAGCGTGTATGTGTCGTGCCTGTGTGTGTGTGTGGGGGGGGGTGGATGGGGACAAGAGATGGGCATTACCACACGTTCTGCTTGGACAATACAAACACGCTGCCGCCGTCGCCACGGGCGATGCGCAGGGTGTCGTCCAGGTACGTGGTGAGGATCCAGCTCTGGGCCTGCTCGTTCTTGATGGGGATGCGCAGATCCGGACGGTCCGAAACCATGCGGAAGGCGCTCCTGGCAGCGTCCGCAATCGGAGTCAGCGCAGGACGCAAGGGGGCTATGTCCACCCGTTGGCCGAAGATTTCCAAAGATCCGGGGATCTCCAAGCTGTCCACTGGTTGAGGGGTATACAAGGTGCTCTCGTTGAATTTGATCTGTAGCCGGGTGGGGCTCCTGATCTCAAAACTGGCCGTGGCTCCCACGCTTCCCGTCACCACAGGAGTCTTCAACTCCGCCTTGTTTTCCACGGTCATGGTGTTGACATCGATGGTCTGCAAGATATCCCCCACCTCCAGGAGAGGCAGATTCTGGGCAGCCAAGATGAAGAACAGCTCGGAGTTGGAGGTGTACTCGAGTTTCCACTCGCCGTTCAGCTTTTCAAGCGCCTCGGTCGGGTTGGGCGTCGGATTGCGCGCTTCCAGTTGCGCGATCAGCTCGCCGACCTCCGCCCGCGTATCGGCGCTGGCTTTGAGTCCGCGTTCGGTCCCGTAGAAGGAATCCAGCAGGCACGCCTTGAGGTCGGCCAGTGGCATCTGTCCGGTGACAGCACTGGCGACGTTGTCCAGCACTTCGTCCGCGGTCTCCTGCATTTTCTCGGTCTTCATTTCGTCGTCGAAGGACGACCATCTTTCGAACACGTCTTTGCTTTCCGTGGTCTCTTCATCTTCCTCCTCCGCCTTCTCGGTGCGATCGACGGTCTCTTTGGTCTCGTTCTCGTCCTTGGGCGGTTCGTTCGTTCCCGCTTCGCCTTCCTCGGAGGCCCTGGTCCTCCACACCCGCCTTGTATCCCATTTCTGCGTCCCCCTCGTCCTCCCATTGGCGCGGTTGGGCCGAGCACGAGGCACAGCACGCAACGTCGTGGCCATCGTGGTCGCCATCGTCACCCAGTCTGTCCCCTCCCCGTGTCTCCCCCTCACCCCCCCCCTCTCGCCCTGTGTGGCCCTGGTCTCTCCTGTCCTCTCGATCCTTCCTGGGAGAGGCATGGACGGACACGAAGGAGCCACGAACCCCGACTCGAAAACCGAGCACCGTCACAACCCTCCCCCACGGAGGGGGGGAGAACCCGGAAGCGTCACAACTGTGCAGGTCTCACGAAACGACCCGGGTCGAGGTCACAACGCAGCGACGTCGGACGAGGGTCACAACCGGGGGTTCAAGACACCAAGGACGGTTCATGGGGGGCGAAACGCCTGTCCAACCGCACCAAGGACAGAGCTGCATCCACATGGGCATGAAGCGCCTCTGAAGGATGGAGGTTGAATTCCCCGGGAACTCGGACGTGGCGCTCCACGTGCACGTGCACCGTGTAACCTGCCATGCCGGCGTCCGAAAGTCGATACACAAACCGACTTTCATCCGCCAAATCGAAAATCACACCCCCCTGGGTGCACACGCTACCGTCCACTGGATCCGTGTAGGAAAACTCCCGAGCATGCAATACCTCCATGCCTCGTGCTACCAGTTCTTCGCAGGAGTTCAATGCTTGCAAATCGCGCTGAAGGACGACCAGGCGTTTCAACAAACCATGGGCAACGATGCTTTCCACCTCGTCGTAATCGTACCTCAGAGTGTAGTGGCGCCCATACCTCCTCCAGTGCTCCTTTGCAATGTCTTCGACACCAATGAGCAACCCTGGCGGTACCACCCGATTTCGGTGGGCCAAGATGGAGAGCCACGCTAACACCGCCCAGATCCCATCCATTTCCCGAACGTGATCGCTCCCAGTCTCAAAAGACTCCCCACCAACCAGGTTGCATTTGTTGCTGTCCATCAACTTGGAAAAATAATTCCGCCCGGCTGGCACTTCGAAGTGTGGTACCCCTAATGACCTTGCGACAACATCCACCGCTCTACTGGTTGGCATGCTGCGTGCAACGCCGACCAAGCCTTTGGAAAAATGGGGAATGGCGTCTTTTGCATTGGCAGCAATGATTGCCAAGCTGTCTGATGGCGTGATGAAAAGTTGCCTACCCAGTATAAAGTTTTTACCTGCATCTCCATCAGTTGCAGCTCCGAGAGCTGGATAGTTTTTGTTTCTGGTGTTTTGAAAGGAGCTCGTTTTCAGGCCCATCATTCCTGCCAACAAGCTCGTATGGATGAGTTTCGGATCTGGGCGCTTGTTCCCGAAATCTTGTTTGGGATCACAACGAATCAGAGATGAGGAATGGGCACCAAGTTCCTCCACAAAAATGCGTTGGGCATACGGCCCAGCCACTCCATTCATGCCATCAAAGACCATGGAGAAATCCTTCCTTGCGACAAACTTTTGAAGGGCGGCAAAGTCAAAAATGTCCTTCATGCGTGCCGTGTATTCCTCCGCAGGATCCACAACCTCAACCGTGAAGGTGCCGAATGGACCAGGAAGTTGCACCATTCCGAGGATATCTATGTCTATGTCCGGTAGGTTCTTCGCAAATTTGAAGGCCGTGATCGAGCGCGTCCGGATACAGAGTGCACTTGTGAACGATTCTGAGGCAGGTGCACCATCAGACGTATTGAACTTTATGCCAAAGTAATGATCTTTTCCTCCAGGATCGTGAGAAGCGGTGAGGATGAATCCACCCAGCATATGTTTCTCTTTGCGTGTCCGAATCAAGTTGGATATGGCTGGCGTAGAAAGGAGGCCTCCGCGACCCACAATCACCTTCTTCACCTTGTTGGCCGATGCAATTTTCAATACGATCTGCAAGGCTTCGGCATTGTAGTACCTGCCGTCTCCGGACACCAGCAATGTGGAACCCTTCAGCTTCTTGGCACCCAAACAATCGAAGGTGGCCTGCACGAAGTTGTGCAGGTAGTATGGTCTTTCCAGGAAGGCGCGCGTCTGCACCGTTTTCACAGGTTCGGTTTGGTCAGCTGCTTATGCACGCTTTAGATCGCATGTGTATAGGCCTGATGACCGTAGGCGGTCCGGCTCACCTTCTCCTTCAACCCCGACGGTCCCGGTGTTTGGTCCTCGTAGGCGCGCGTCTCGACCGCGACCTCCCCCTCTTTCTCCCGCATGCGCTTCCTGCGTCGGAGGAGCATCAAAGACGTCGACACCACGGCCAAGGCCGTCGCAGTGGCGGCGGCTTGGCGCGCCATTTCGACACGTGCGCCTTTGCATTCACTGGTGCGATTTCTCCGACACGTGGAAAGGAAGAGGGGGAGGGATTCCACCGCCAAGATGCAGGCCCTGCCCGAGCCGAGTCGGAACGGGCATTGGACTGGGGCGTTTGAAAGGTGGATAGGGTGGGATATGTAAGAAAGCTACCCAGTCCGCTTCATTGCATGCAAACACAAAGCATCACGTGAGATGGAGGTGGCGGAAACGTCCAAGGAAACATACTACGGCGGACTGGTCAAGGCCCACAGGACGTCGGTCAGGGTCACTACTCCTATCGGACGGAAGTGGCCGTCCACTTCATACACTCTATGCACCTTGTTGGTCAGCATGAGGCGGATGACCTCTTCCACAGTGGTGTAGCTCCGACACGAGACGGGGACACGGTGCGCTTTACCTTCGGCATGGCTGGCGGGTGCCTTCGTTGCAGCGGCTTCTCCATGGTAAACTTGCGGTGGAGGAACTGCGCTGTACTCCTTGTGCCTCATTTCTTCGAGCTTGGCCATCCTCAAGCGTTCTTGGAACGCTTGTTCTTGCTCTTCCCTCTTCAGAAACTCTCCCAAGGGCAAGGCCAAGCTTCCAAAGAGGGACGGCGTCAGTCCACGTAAATCAGAGATGCTGAGATTGGCCACCAGCCTTCCATCTACACTGTCTACGACCGCTACACCGGAGATCTTCTCCTCGTTCATCTTGCGGAAAGCATCCAAGGCGGGCAGGTTGGCTTGAGCGACCAGCACAGGTTTGGTGGAAAGCTCTAGTTGATGGACCGTCTGGTACCTGAGCCTTCCTAGGCTTTCCACGTGTTTGTAAATGTATCTGATGACGTCCGTTTGCGAAATGATGTTGGTGACGACGCCTTTTTCGTCGAAGATCAGGATCCGATGGTTGACTTCGCCTCTGCGTGGCAGCAAGAACCCTTCTTCTACCAGCGTGAGTACGTCGGTTTCGAGGTTTCCACGATACAGCACTTCTTTGTCTCTCGTCATGGGCAAGGTGATGACTTTTCGAGTGAAGAAGTCTTCTGCCGCCTTCTGCAACGCGAGCACTTGTTCGTTTTGCCTGTTGACGTCTTCGGTTTCGTCGACGAAGATGGCCCTGGCGTTCTGCTTGGCCACGGCTTGTACGAGCGTTTGCAGCACCGTTCCCACGTCCATCACGCCTAGGAGCGCATAGGGTAGCCTCTCACCTTCTTCGCTGTCTTCTTCTTCGCTCACCACCACCACGGGTGCCGAGAGCACCTTCCTTTCCGCCATCCGCACCAAGGCTTCTCCGACGCTTTCGTCGTGTTCCAGCACCAGCACTCGCTTCTCTTTCGCGCCCACGAGCTCCTTCACGGACATGTCTTTGAGCATGGTCCTGGCGGGTCCTTCCAGTTCCTTCCAGGACGCCCTCCCTTTGTAGACATCGTCCACGTCGCACGAAGCGCACGTCGCGTCCATCCCGTCGAAACGCGTACGTGTCGAGACACCCAGGTCCACGTGGCGTCGGAAACCTCCACCAGATGCACCCTTCCCGGCAGATACACCCCGCTCGGGAGGGAGGGGGTCGAGGGGGGGACGGCGTGTCCCACCCGAATGGATCCCCGTCGGGCTCTCGGTTGGAACCGGGGGACTTCTGCCTTCTCAAAGGGAAAGGGAAGGGGGGTCGAAAGGAGACCCTGGCGACGGGGGAATGGGGACCAGCTGGGGTTCCCCTGAGGAACCAAGGAAAGGGGGGGGGCACCCCTATGCCACTTTTTGGGCGTGTGAGTCCGAGAGGGTCACGTGCCGCCTCGTGGTCCATTCCGCACGTGCTTGGCCTCCCTCAGCATGATTTTCGATGCTCTTTCCGGTGGTGTGGGTCTCGCGTGCAGGATTCACGCCCCTGACATCGAACTCGTGCGGGTTCACTCTCGCGACTTTTGAAACCCAGGCCAATTTGGGCTGTTTGGGACCACAGATGGGAATGCGTCGGAGGACGCCCATCACGCCGATTGAGTGCGCTTCTCTTCTCTCGTCCGTGAAACCGCTTCCGCTCTTTCTTTGAGGACTTGTTTCGCCCCCTTCCCGGGCGTGGTTGGGGAGATGTGATCCAAATCTTCCCTTTGCGCCGGTCAGGCGGACCTTGTTCGAGGTGCATGCCTATTTCGGTCTCTAACATCGCGCACAAGCCGTTTCAGAGCATGCCAAGGACACCATTCAAACGAACGCAACCAGATCTATCGAACGAGAGTACTTACAAGTCAATCCAACACGTCATTGCGAAGATACAGCGGTTTGAAGTCGAACTCGTCGACCGCTAGTAGATGGGACCCCAACGGACCCACGCGCCTGCCCACACGGGAAGGCTCCGAGGCGTGCAGGGAAGATCGTTTCGGGACATGTGTCATCGATCGAAAAGATGCACCGTAAAACGTACAACAACTTGGATCGAAGACTCTGAGCCTGGATCGGCCGTCCCCGGCCAAGGCGGTGGGAAACGCAGAAGTACCTCCACAGCCCACCAAAAAAAGTGGCACAGGGGTGGGTAAGAGGGTACAACAAAGGCCTTCCTAGCTGGATTCCCGTTCGAATGCTCCTGATATTTTGTACACATCGATAATGAGCTCCTAGTAGTAGTATGACGGAATTTCGTTTGCAAAGAAGTCGTACATGTGCCTGTAGCCCCTTGGGTGTCGACCCTGAAAATGGACCCCGAAACCAGTAAATTGGCCACATAACCTGAATCGACACATACCCACGTAGAACGCAACGTACATCACTTTTGATGCTGTAATTTTGTAAGCATATTCTTATTCATTCTTTTACACCCTCTGCAAAAAATCAGGGCGTAAAACGGCCAGATCAGCGCTCGAGACCATCAGATTTGTCTGCTGGTGGGGCTGTCCTACATATTCCATGAGTCCGGCAGGACCAAACATTGGTCTCCACCGACCCATTTTGGCTTGAAATCGTCTCAAACTTTGTATCATTGCTGTAATAGATGTTTGTACAAACTGGACAAAGTTTCACGGCCATGCATGATGTCAATGGGGAATGGCGGAAAGACTCGGTGCTGTGTTATAATATTAGTAAAAAATACCCACATTTTGGCTGGATCTAAACATCCCCACTTCTCGTTCCCTCTAGTACTTTGTTCGTCCACCCTTGGATTGTATGACCTCCTGAAGTCGACGTGCCATACTTTCCAAGAGGGCCTTGCCCATACCGGCCTGTGAGAGCTCGAACCAAGCCGCTTTGGCTGCCTCGACGAGCCCCTCAAGGGTGGTAGGCTTCATGGTGGCCAGCTTCCCATCCAACAAAGCCCATGCATTCTCTATCGGACTGAGATCGGGACTAAGAGGGGGCCAGTCGAGGACCACTCTGACGTTCTCACGCAAACTCATTTGGCCTAGAACCTCCAATGTGTCCTTGCTTCGATGAGCTCCGTCACCGTCTTGTTGGAACGTCCACTTCCTCTTTTTGAAAATCCGTTTCCCCTCATGGAAAAGCCAAGGGAGCACGTCTTTTCTATATTCCTCGCTTCCAACACCTTTGGCTCGCCTCTTGGTGCCATCCATGTACCGGCTCTTCCTTCCTGTGGTGCCCGTGACAAGTAGAAGCCGGGTGAACCCATGCAACGTGATCCCACCATACACTTTGATTCGCGGTGGGTCCTTCGTGTATTCCACGGTGGGGGAAACCCCACGAGGTACCATGGTGGTGGAAGCTCCTTTATGCTTCGCCACTCCAAGATAGATTTGGTGGGCGTCCGTGAACATCCACCTCGAAAAGTCATCGCCCAGGTGCTCGAGTGCAAAAGCCAACCTCTTTTCCTTGTGGGAGAACGTCAACCTTTGCACTAGCTTTTGCCTACGGGCTCGGATGCCCACGTCCTTGGTGATTCGATGGAGGGTTCTCAAGGATATCTTCTTGCCAAATTGGGCGTGCCAAGCGGTTTGGATATCCGCGCAAGAGGTGGGCTGCCCTTTCACGGCCGCCTCACGGACGAATTTGTCCAACCATGCCTCGTACTCCGTGGCGTAGCCCACGCTATGCCTCTCTCTCTTGGGCTTTGAGATTTTGGGCACCGTCGCCACCCATGCTCGTATTGTGGTGGGTGACCGTTTCATGACCTCGGCTGTGGCTGTCACATTTTGATGCAACATCTCGAACACCACTTGGGTGGCTTTTCTGGCCGCCTCCCGCTTCATGGCAAGTGTGGGTGTTTCCTTGCCTCGCGCAACCATCGCCGCAATCCGTGATACCTCACTCGTACCACAGAGAGTTTCGTCGTTCCTCTTTCGATTGGTGTGCTGGACGTGGTGATCGCCCCCTCTCCTGTCCTTCTGTACCCTCCTAAAAACACCCCTCTTTCACAGGCAGAGGCACCCTGGATAGGGGATTCGAGGCTAACCCTGTCCTTCTACGAGGAACTGCCCTTCGGCCTTTCCTTCACGTGTTCCTCATGCACCGGGCCTGCTTCCATCGGAATATCAAGATCTGATTCCCCGTCGTTCGTACGTGGCGATCGATGACGTGCGCCGGTTGAATACCCCTCCCAGTTTTACCCACCCCTATGCCACTTTTTGGGCGTGTGAGTCCGAGAGGGTCACGTGCCGCCTCGTGGTCCATTCCGCACGTGCTTGGCCTCCCTCAGCATGATTTTCGATGCTCTTTCCGGTGGTGTGGGTCTCGCGTGCAGGATTCACGCCCCTGACATCGAACTCGTGCGGGTTCACTCTCGCGACTTTTGAAACCCAGGCCAATTTGGGCTGTTTGGGACCACAGATGGGAATGCGTCGGAGGACGCCCATCACGCCGATTGAGTGCGCTTCTCTTCTCTCGTCCGTGAAACCGCTTCCGCTCTTTCTTTGAGGACTTGTTTCGCCCCCTTCCCGGGCGTGGTTGGGGAGATGTGATCCAAATCTTCCCTTTGCGCCGGTCAGGCGGACCTTGTTCGAGGTGCATGCCTATTTCGGTCTCTAAAATCGCGCACAGGCCGTTTCAGAGCATGCCAAGGACACCATTCAAAAGAACGCAACAAGAGCTTTCGAACGAGAGTACTTACAAGTCAATCTAACACGTCATTGCGAAGATACAGAGGTTTGAAGTCGAACTCGTCGACCGCTAGTAGATGGGACCCCAACGGACCCACGCGCCTGCCCACACGGGAAGGCTCCGAGGCGTGCAGGGAAGATCGTTTCGGGACATGTGTCATCGATCGAAAAGATGCACCGTAAAACGTACAACAACTTGGATCGAAGACTCTGAGCCTGGATCGGCCGTCCCCGGCCAAGGCGGTGGGAAACGCAGAAGTACCTCCACAGCCCACCAAAAAAAGTGGCACAGGGGTGGGGGGGGTCGGATGGCGACCCTGGAAGACGTTGACTCCATTCCTGGAGAGGATGGCGCATCCGCCATGGAAGCGGACAATGTACGCGTGTACCTGCGAATGCGACCCCTTCCCCACCGAGACACAAAGCCGTCAAGAGCCGAAATGGAGGAGAAGAAGGCCGTCTTTCACGTGGCGCGCTCCCTGCAGGCGGGATACGTCAACCACCAGAAGGAAAGGCACGAATTCGCTTTCGATGGCGTCCTGGGAGCCGAGGCCACGCAACAAGACGTCTTCCAATGCGTGGCGAAACCCGTAGTGCAAAGGTCCTTGGAAGGGTTCAACGGGACGGTCTTTGCATATGGACAGACGGGAAGTGGCAAGACCTTCACCATCACAGGAGGACCGGAAAGGTACGAAGATCGAGGTATCATCCCAAGGGCTGTGTCCATGGTGTTCAAAGAAATACAAGAACATGCAGACACGAGGTACGACGTGAGGGTGTCGTACTTGGAGATATACAACGAAGCAGGATTCGATCTGCTGGACCCAACACGGGAGGTGCGCAGCCTTCAGGACCTCCCACGTGTTTCGCTCCTGGAGGGAGAGGATGGAAAGCTACGCACCCGCAATCTCTCTGTGCATAGGGTGGAAAATGAAGAAGAAGCACTCAACATGCTCTTTCTTGGAGATACCAACCGAGTCATGAGCGAAACACCCATGAACATGGCCTCCACACGCAGCCACTGCGTCTTTACCGTACTGATCGAGTCCCGAAGCTATGACCGTGATACAGTGCGTAGGAGTAAACTGAACATAGTGGATTTAGCAGGTAGCGAAAGAGTAAGCAAAACTCAAACTCAAGGAGGAATATTGAACGAAGCTAAATTCATCAATCTTAGCCTGCACCATCTGGAACAAGTGATCATTGCATTGCAGCAGAGGGACGGCGGAAAAAATGTCTCAAGCCACGTTCCGTATCGCAACAGCTTGCTTACTCTGGTCCTCAAGGACTCATTGGGTGGGAATTGCTTGACTACAATGGTTGCAACGGCAAGCTCGGAAGAAGAATTCGTACTGGAATCAATATCGACCTGCCGGTTTGCTCAGCGAGTTGCCCTCATCCACAATGAAGCCACGTTAAATGAAGAGGAAGATCCCGATGTTGTCATTTCTCGTCTGCGCAGGAGAGTGGAGGAGCTGGAGCAAGAGTTGTGCCTCTTGAAATGCTCAGACAAAGAAGAAGGTGGGGAAAATCAGCAAGTCGAAAACCGAGGCGGAAGCAACCTGGATGCAAGCATCCGCAGATACATAGTAGATGCAACTGGGGAAGAACCCGCACCGAACGTGTCAAGTTTCAATGAGGTGCAGCAGGCCTTCCGAATCTTTCGGGAAGTTGCGCAGGAGATGTTTAACAGCAAACGCACAGGCACAGGCACATTCACTTCTCATGCCCCAGCGGGACAGAGGACCATGGAGGAGGCCGAAAGAGAAATCAAAGTCCTCCAGAAGATGTTGATAGACGAAGATACACCGAGATTAGTAGGCACGGGGGATCCAAGCTTGCATGAAATACAACTTCAATGGCCTAAACACATTTCACCGGGAGACCGACAGCAAGCATTTGAATACTTCTGCATGCACCATCCTCGCCACCAAGGAATCAAAGAGAAGATGCATGTCCTCGAAAATTTGTTCTCGTCAGTGAAAGAAGTTGCCGAGGAAGCAACTCAGATCAAGTCCATCATTGAGCACAAATTAGGCAATCTGAACAGGAATCTACTGTTGCATGCTGTCGAGGAATCCTCCAGCCGCGGTATGCTCTCCGACCAAAACTGGAAGGCCGAAATTCGAGAACTGCAGGACACTAACCAGCAAAAAAACAAAGAAGCTCAGGCAATCAAGCAGCAGATCACTCACACTCAAGGTCTGCTGGAAAAATCAAAGAGGCACATTCAAGTAGATTTTGAGCGTTGGCTCTTGTCTTTGGAGTGCGACGCGCGGGGACCTGTGGAAGTTCCCTCCCTTGTTTCCTCTTTTGGAGGTGATCCATTCATTGCCCGACAAAAAAGCACCAAAAAGTACCTGCCTCAAGCACAGCCAAAAGACGGCACGAACGGCATGCCTGAAGCGGTCCTGGCCTTGCTCACAGGTCACCCGGAAGCCGATGCAGACATTTTGCGATTCTATCGTGCCAAGTTAGAGTTAGAACAACAGGCATGGTGATAACCTGGCGAGTTTTGAACGCTTCGTGTCAGAGCATTTCGAAAGCAGAGTTGAAGGGCCCTTCATACGAGTTTCCTGGGTGCGGAAATACTGAAACTCAAAGGGATAATAAGAAAGCAACATACCAAAGGGGTGTGCATGTATCATATTTCATTACTTTAATCATGTCAGGTAATCATTCAAAGGTGCAAAAGTGTCAGAACCACAAGAGCATGCACATAAATTCTTCTGAGACCGTTTCGTCTTCCCTAGCTTGTCGTTGTGTTAGTGGTGCTTCAGAGATACGTGCAGAATGTGGCACGCTTTATTTCGCCTACTCTGTTTTGTGTATCACAAGATAGAAGCTCCATGTCTCTGAGTCGGAATTCGGTGCCACTTGTGCTGTAGTTGAACATCTTTACCATCCCAGATGTGCTCGTCAGCACGATGCCACTGAGTGCAAAGTTCCTGCACTCCGGTCCACGAAACAGCACTGCCATTTCGTTTGCATCCTCGGCGGCACTCAGGTCTCCTTCATAGGGGCCCATGACGACTTCCAAGACACAACAGTTCCCTTCGTCAGTGCACGTGGTGTTCCCGTGTTCTAGGTTGAAGAACTCTGTCATTTCCCCGTTGGGAAGGGCATCCAATTCGACCGCTGGTGCACCATCCACCAGTATTGCGTTGGTCTCTCCAGGGCAGACCCCGTAGTCGAGATCTTCGGTCACGTACACGTTCAAAGACAGCATGGAGAGCTCCCTTGCACACGCATCGTCGATTGGGTTCGGTTCCGGTGTCGGCGACGGTTCCGGTTCCGGCACGGGTGACGGTGTCGGTGGTCCCAGCCATCCCCACGGCCCGAACGGGTTGAAGAAGAGCAGGGCATGGGCGCCCTTCCAGCTTGCTGCGAGCACGAGCAGCGAGCACAGTTTCCCGCGCATGGTTCCTTGCGACAGGGAAGGTTTCATCCGCCTCACTGCTTTCCAGCACTCACATGTGGACATCTCTCTCCCCTCTCTCCCTCGAAAACGTCACCTGATCGTTCGAGGATCGAACCCGAGTGCTCCCCCGGGTTCGAAAGGGAAGGTCACGCGAACAGACCCGGACGAGCCCGGTTTCGTGCGCCTTTCGGAGGCCGGGGGACAGGCGTGGGGGCGAGTTCCACGAGGCCCCGGGATTGGGTCGACCGGTTCGTCCCCATTCGATCTCCGGTTCAGAAAGGGAGTTCTCTCGGGTCTGTTCGGGGAACGAAAGGAGGGGAACGAAGGACCCTCGGGAGTTCCGACACGAACCGTCGGACGACGGAACGAAAGCGACGCGAACTCCTTCGTCGACATTCGAGGCGTCCTCCGCCGCAGCCATGGCGCGATGCAGGCGGAATTCGATGGCACTGGCCATGGTCATGGTCCTGTGGATGGGTGCAACCCAAGTCGAAGGCTTCTTCGGGAGGTTCCGACGCGACAACGACGTGGAGAACAACGAAGAGGACTGGTCTGCCAACGCCATGGACTTCTCGCTTGCCAACGAAATGTATCAAGAGATGCACGAGACGTACGAGGCAGAAGCGGCTGCCATGGCCACAGATGCACAAGGGTTCCAGTTCGATCGAAGAGGCGAAACGAACCAAGCGAGACGGGACGCCGTCATGATACGCAACACAGGGGACGCCACGAACGTGGAAGCCACGCCAACGCCTCCCGAAGACGCGGCCGTCGCACAAGCGGTCGAACGCGAAGACGAGCAGAACAGCTCGATGAAAATCGACCTCGACCAGTTGCCAGAAGTTGTGCCCGCTGCAGATGGAGAACTTGCCATTGCCAATGGAAACTTCGGGTATTGCATGCGGCTGCTTCCTGAATTGCAGCGGCAGTGCAATGTACCGGACCCTGACAATGTCGACCAGGTGCAAGCAATGGATGCGTCTGGACTAAGGGACGGTCCGGGAGAAGAATGCTGTGCTGCACTCACGCTCTTTGTAGATGACCTGGAGTGCTTCTGCTATCCGGCAGTCTCCAACGCTGGAGAGGGTATCCTGCAGATCGTGAAAAATGTAAGACGCTTCTGCCAGTGGGAGGAAACTCAGTACGAAGACAATCCAAAGTGCGAGAGCGTCCTCATGGATGCCGAAATGGAAGAGAGGAAAGAGCTGGATAGAATGGAAGAGGAACTCCTTTCCTTCGGAAAATACACGGTTGGATCCAGTGCGGGCAAACTCACGCTTTCGGGCGATGCACACTCGGAAAGGGAGAATGTGAGCATTGACATTCTCGTGCACTACCCCAGCAGTTTGCTGTCTGGACAATCAACTTCCCAAGTCGAAACAATTCATCCAGTCGTAGTGCTCATACCTGACTACGGAGAGAAGCCAGGTAAATACCAGGTCACCATGAAGTCACTTGCTTCCCAGGGCTACTATGTGGTCGCAGCTGATTGGTTGCAAGAAAAAGCGGACAATATCTTCACCGCTGCAGATTTTTATGAGGCAGCTGAAATTCTACGAGCCACGCTTGATCGAATTGGAGAAAGGTCGGGTATTTTTGGCTCTGGCACATTTGACAAGGTTGACACGCGGCAAGCAGGCCTGGTGGGACATGGAAAGGGAGCCCTGCTTGCGTCTTATGTTTTGTCGACCCAGGAGGACACTGGTGTTCAAATCAAGTCACTAGTAGCTCTCTCGCCCATTTGCAATCATGAAGAGGTGGACCATGCGCAAGTAAGCGATCTACGCTCTTCTCAGGCAGTATCGGTCAATGATGCCAGTTGCAGGGCCAAGCTGATTGGTATGGGGGCTGCATGTGCTTCAGACCCTGGCTCCCAACGTTGCTGCACACTCTTCAAAGACTTCAATGACAATCACTGCTTTTGCAGCGAAACTGCAGTGCAACTTGGTGGGTCCCTCCTGGACTTGGCCCAGATGCAAGGTGGCGACTTTTGCGACATCAATATCGTCGGGAGGGACAGCAAAGAATGCAGCCCCCAAGCACTGGCAGATCAACTTGAAGAACGGGGAAACTGGTCAAAAGTATGCACTGATGTCCTAGCCAGCACCGAAGGCGTCGAGGATACTCCTGCTCTGGTGGTATACACAACTGACAGTGAAATTGCCAATGAGGAAATGGCCATAGCAATGAACGAAAACTTGAATGGACAGCTCGTAGAATTGACAAATGGCACCCACTGCTTCGTAGAAATTTCTTCTGTCTACTGGCCAGGTTCTGCCGAGTGCGGGAGAGGAAGGCTTGCTATAACTGAGCAGTTGAATGAAGCAAGGGCCTTAGTGAGCCAACTCTTGACGAGTAGCATACCTCCAGATTCACCCCGCTCAGTAGGAGGAGAAGACGAAGATTCGACAGAGGAAGAAGGTTTGACAGAGGAAGAAGGTTTGACAGAGGAAGAAGGTTTGACAGAGGAAGAAGGTTTGACAGAGGAAGAAGAGGGTCCGATCGAGGAAGAAGATCCTGCCGATGGCAATGATGATGACACAGCCGATCAAATTCCTGGTACACGAAATCCCCTCTCTCCCGAAACAGCAGATCGGGAAGTGCAGGAAGGGCTTAGGGAGGATTCCCAGGGTCAGATTGTTGATAACCAGAGCGCTCCGCAATTTGATGGTCCCGCCGTTCTCATGCTCGCTTGTGGAGGTGGCGATAGCATGGAGCTGATTGTCACACGAGGTTCGCCCAACTCCCAGGTGGTGATTCTACGGGGAACTACAACCAGTGGGGGGCCTGGTCCTCTACCAGATTTGATTTCAAAGTGCCAGGATCATACCACAACCATCGCTGATGCTGCTCAAAAACGTCTAGGTGGAATGATTCGCGTGGTTCAGACTGATCACAATGGGCTTGCAAGAGCTACGTGGTCCCACTACAAGAATCCTGAACGTTGCACCATGTTCGTGTATCAAGCCCTGGATCTCTCCACATGCCAGTTGGGCCCACCTCTGGATACCAGTACTTTATTTCGTTCACGAAACTAGCGGTTGCGTTGATTTGCAAGAGAGAAGAGCACTCAGCTGCGATACAAAGGATACATCGAGCACAGGAATTATCATGTAATAATTCCCTCACGACCGCACTTGCTTCGTATGCCGGGACCAGCATTCCTTGGAGAGAAAAGGAACGTTCTGCAACTTTCACCCTGGCCGATCCGTACCCGACAAACCGGAAGATCCTAGGCGGATAGATGTTCATCTCCACCATTTTCAGGAGCACTGGCCATCCGTTGTTTCAGTCCTCCTTTCCTTCGCCATCTTCTTTTGGATACTTTCTTCTTTTTGGCATTGACACCGGTCAGGCCCATTTCCAACAATCCATCCGGTGGATCCACCACCATGTACCGCTTTTTCATGTCCAAAGACACGACGATATCTTTGGCGAAAGGTACGAATGCAGTGGCTTGTTGTCCTTCCGGCGCTCCAGTACCGGATGCCTGGCACACGTCTTCCACAAATGACGGTGCCAATTCCACGGTGATTGTGTCGTAGGTACCTGTTCCATCCACGAACCCCACGACCTTTCCAACGCGCTTGTGTGTGGTTGGATGCGGTTCTTCTTCTACTTCGATTTTACCATCGAACCTTCCTTTCGGGGCCGGACCTTCCCTTGCTTTCGTCATCTCTGCTCCATCCGACGTGTCTTTGGATGCATTCGGATCCACGAGCACCGCTTTTTCCTCCGAATGGATCCGTTTCCACACGTCCACACCGATCAATTGGTCTTGATAGACTTCTTCGTCGTCTTCCAGAGGCGGCCTTTCGTCGGCCAGGGCCAACAGGACGGCTCCCACCAGCGCTTCTGCCTCCTCCCGGGTGGCCAGTTCGCGCATTTTCACAGCGTAGACATCCTTGGCCACCTTCGTGCCGCTTTCCAGCCACACCTGCTTCGTCGTTTGGTGTCCAGGTGCGCGGATCCACCTCCATCCCGACGTGGCGAGTCGCACCTCCGGCATGGCCGTCCTGGAACGCACCCGAACGGCGCCTTCGAGGCCGTGTGCGCCAGACATGGATCCCACCTCCACCAGTGCGTCCTTTTCCGTCCCGAAACGTCCCGAAAACGCCGCAAAGGTCCGCGACATCGCCATGAAAACACGAAAACACGCGACGCGCTCGTGCACGTCGATCCCTCTTGTTAACTCGAGAGTAAACCCGAGGGGAAAAAGGGGATCCCACGAAGAAGTTCACGTGGAATTAACCTTGGACGCCCGAGGAGGGTCGGGTCCGACCAGGAGCGTCCAAGGACAAGCACTCGGATGAATGGCACACAACACAACGTACGTGGGCAGGTGTGGGTGGAGAAAGGACGTTGCGGTGCACGTGGAGAGAGAAGGGAAGAGAAGCACGCGTGGATGCGGGATCGGAGGAAACAACGCGTGACAACGGATGCGCTTGCGTTCATCCGCATCCTTCCTTCCTCTGACCGTGTCTACCATGTGCCGCCAATGTGCCTTTCATAGCGCAAGAGGCGTTAGATCGCGGTAGAATGCACAAATCCTGGGTTTCTCTACTTGTGCCTGTTCAAGTTTGAAGAGGGAAGGAGATGATGGAGCTTGCCACGCGTTCCCTACCCCATGCCACATGACGCGGAGCGCACTGCAACACGCATTGGGAGGGAGGGGGACAACCTCAATCGTACGGGGGGACCGGCCGTTGGAGCGCGGATCGTTTCGAGCCTGCATTCGCCAGTGTTGCTTCAATCCCATCCATCTCATGCGATGCGCGAGGGCTCACACCTTCATCGTCGTCGCGTTGAGGTACATGATGACAACGTACGCGAGCGATCAATCTTTGGGAGGAGGAGATGCAACATTGCGAGGGTCCAAACGACACGGATTGTCTGAATCCCGTTGCCATGCATGGCATGAGTCCACCTTCCCCGTCTTTCCCAGGATCTCTCCAATCCCCATTCAACTCCACAACAGCTTTGCTTGCTTCTCCAACCACCTCCTCACCTCCTTCGCCACGTCTCGCGTCCACCCCGCCTCGTGGCGTACGCCATGATTCCTTGGATGGGAGGAGGGTGTCGGTTGAAGTCACCCGAATCGCATGGGGTGAAGGGACCGGTGGACCCGTATCCGTTCGGGTACGGTTTGGAGGTGTCGGCATTCTCAAGGCGCTTCGTCGCCGACGCAAGAGATGGCGGACAAGAGGACAGGAGCCGACGCGGTGGTGTCCTCTTTGCGAGCATGTGGCGTGGAAGTGTGGTTCGCCAATCCGGGAACCACGGAGATGTGGCTGGTGGGCGCCTTGGATCGAATCGACGGCGTGAGAGCGGTGTTGGGATGCCACGAAACCGTCTGCGCAGGTGCAGCCGACGGATACGCAAGGATGAAGCGCGTGCCTGCCGCAGTTCTGCTCCATTTGGGACCAGGACTGGCCAACGGATCGGCCAACCTACATAACGCCAGGAGAGCGCGCGTCCCCGTCGTGGTGGTGGTCGGAGACATGGCCACCTGGCACAGGGGAGCAGACGCACCTCTCGAAATGGACATCAAAGCCATCGCAAACACCTTCTCCAAATGGGTGAAGAGCAGTGATGGAGTGGGAGATGCTGCTGCAGATGCTGTAGACGCCGTGAGGCAAACCAGGTACGCAGAGGATGTGAACGGAGGGAAAGTTGCCACCCTCATCCTGCCGCATGACCGATCCTGGGAAGAATGCAAGGAAGTGACTTGCAACGTGTATGATGAACCCTCGCCCTTCGAACTCTCTGAAGGGGAAGCAGACGAATTTGCAAGGAGCTGCGCCGAAGAGCTCAAGAAGTGCGAGAAAGGACAGGCCATCATCTTTGCGGGAGGCGAAGCCCTCCTGAAAGATCAGGGGGTGCTGCAGAACCTGGGCAAGATTGCTGCAAAGACTGGAGCGGTTCTCATGTGTGAGAACGCGTTTGCGCGCCTAGATAGAGGCAGTGGTCTGCCCATTGTGCGTCGTTTGCCGTATTTCCCGCAGGAAGCGGCCCGGGAGCTGTCCAAGTTCTCGCTTGTTGTTACGGTGGACGTGAAACTACCTGTGGCCACCTTTGGATACAAGGATGGCCCCAGCATGCTTGTCAATTTGGACGAGGATAAAATCTGGGAGTTTGATGCCAGCTTCGATCTGCCTTCGATCATTGGCAAGCTTTCGACGCACTGCGATGCGGACAATGTTGTTCCCGGCAGAAACTGTGGAGGAATCTTTTGTGTGAAGGCTTCGAGGCCGCCATTGCCCTCCGGGAAGCTGAATGCGGTTTCAATGTGTGCCACGCTGGCGCACCACCAGCCGGAAAATGCGATCTTGATCGACGAGTCCTTGACTAGTGGCACGGCGTACTGGGAGTACAGCAAGCAGTGCCCAAGTTTTTCTCACATCACCTTGACCGGAGGGGCGATAGGGCAAGGGCCACCCGCCGCTGTTGGTGCTGCCATCGCCTGTCCGGATCGGAAAGTCATCAACTTTCAAGCGGACGGTTCCTGCCTGTATTCGACGCAGGCTTTCTGGACCCAGGGACGGGAAAACCTGGATGTCTTGACCATCATCTGTGCCAACAACACGTACGCCATTCTCAAGCTGGAGCTTGCGAGGCAGGGAATCCAAGGAGGAGGGAAAGCCGCTCAGTCCCTGACGGATCTCACCCCTCCGATCGATTGGGTGAGTCTGGCAAGGGGCTACGGTGTGGAGGGATGCAAGGTGACGACCGTGGAAGAGTTCGATGTTGCGTTACAGGATGCCCTGAGGGTGAGAGGTCCCCGGTTGATTGCTGCAATGCTGTCCTGAGCGGCTCGAGCAGCTGCCTTGTGAATTGTGACATGGATATCTTGCCGATGACGACCCGTTTTCCGACACCTTCGAGCGGACACGGAAGGACGTCACTTGGACAGAGGTCTCGTGCTTTTGCTGCTTTATTCCTGCAAGACTCACGACGTCGCGTTGTCGAGCAGCGCAAGGGGTTGAAGTACGTTTGCTTTGTTCGTCTCTACGATGTACCCGTTGACAAGCATTTCGTCGAGGATGAAATGTGCTTTTTCGAGGTTGTGCATGATGTCCAGCTCGCACACGTTCCCGAAGTACCTGTCCATGGTTTCCACCAGGCAGTGGATGAACTCGAGGACTGCCAGTTCGTTCTTCACCGCACAACGACGTCGCACGCGACCACGGGCGCGTTCGGTCAGCTTCCTCCGAGGTGGCTTGTTTTCGCTCTTTTCTTCCCGAGCCGTGAAGTCGCTTGTTCTTCGTCTTTGTTTCCCTCACCTCCTCTTGGTCCACGCCCACCATGAAGAACAGGGACGCGTACCTGCGGTACACCACCTTGTACTGCAGGTGTTCGACGAAGGAGCACTGCACGATCTTGTGCGTCAGCCCATCTTCCCACACCGCGTTCCTTCTCGTCCTGTCCCAATCGTCGGTCCCACCTTCTTGTCGGCACGACGGATGCACTTTCGCACGATCTCTCCTTCGAGTGCTCGTTTCTGGTCGGTGGTGAGTCCGTGTTCGCAGTACTTGGCCAGCCTCGTCTGTCCTTGTTTGTTCACCATCAGCAGGAAATGCACCGCCATCGCGCTTCCAAAAACCGACGATCGAGCGTCGGATGGACACCCATCCTCCCCCACGTCCGAAACGCATCGATACCACGGGGCTCACCATCGAGATCTCGGGGGAAGGTATCGATGGGACGGGGAGGCGTCGGTTCGGGACCGGGGAGACGGATCGATACCTTGGTTCGAGTGGATCGAGATCTCAGGGAAGATCGCGATGGACAAGGGTCGGAGGTGTCGATGGGAGGGGGTGGGCGTCGCACACGTGTGGGAACGAGAGGCGCGATGGCGGTGGCTATGGCCCCGCGCCTGCGACGAGTGGAGTTCGTGGAGGCGAAGAGGACGACACCCACGGCCGTGCAGGTGGCTCGTAAACACGATGCCGTCGTGCTCGGGGCCACGAAGGAGGCGCAGGAGAAGGAACAGGCCCAAACGAACCGGCGGCGCAGCGAAGGAAGCGGGCGAACGGCGAAAGGAATGGCGGCGCAGGAAGACGCCGAGACGTCCTCGATGCGATTCGAATGGACGGATCTCACCCAGGTGCGAGTGGGATCCGGGCTGCAGAACCTGGGAAACAGCTGCTACATGAACGCCGTGCTGCAGTGCTTGACGCACACGCCGGTCCTGGCACAGTGGTGCCTCGAAGGAAGACACGCGCGCGCGAGATGCGCCTCGGCCGCCAACGGTGCATTCTGCGCCCTCTGTGCATTCGAGAAGCACGTGGGTGCGGCCATGCAGGCGAAGAAAAGGACCGTGTCGCCCACCACGTTCGCTCGCGGACTACGACAACTCTCGCGAGGATTCCGAGTAGGAAGACAGGAAGACGCACACGAGTTCGCCAGATGCCTCACCGAAGCCATGCGGAAATCCAGCCTCAGAAAAGGAGCGCCGAAACGAACGGCCATCGATTGCATGTTCGGTGGAAAGCTCAGAAGCCAAGTGAAGTGCAACGCCTGCTACCACTGCTCGAACACCTTCGATCCATGCTTGGACATCAGCCTGGACATCCAACGCGCAGGGTCCATAGAAAAAGCCTTCATGCGATTCACAGAAACGGATGTTTTGGACGGAGAGAACAAGTACCGCTGCGATGCGTGCGGGAAGAAATCAAGGGCGACCAAGCGTTTCACGGTCGACGTCGCCCCCCAGGTGCTCGTGTTGCATCTGAAACGCTTTGCATGGTCAGGGGGGGGGCTGGGGAGCGGGAAGATCGAAAGATGGGTGGAATACCCCCTGTCCTTTGACTTGGGCTCCTTCATGAGCAACCCCGTGAAAAACGAGCACCTGTACAATCTCTTTGCCGTGCTTGTCCATTCCGGACGCTCCACGCACTCCGGTCACTACTACGCTTTCGTGAAGGGTCCCAACGGGATGTGGTATGAGATGGACGATTGCAACGTGAGGCAAGTCAGCGAGTCTGCGGTTCTGAGGCAGAAAGCATACATGCTCTTCTACAATCAGAGGAGAGGGGAGCCTGCAAGGAAGAAACCGGAGCTTGCAGTACCTCGCGCCGCTCCAACCGCCAATGGGCACAACCACCAAAGATTCCAGCCTGCGGCAGGCCCGACCTCGGTGGTGCAGAACGGTCGTGCTGGAGACAAAAACGGGGAGGAGCGGGACCAAAGGGCATCGGAACGCGACGTCCCAAAGCTGTCGCCGGAGAGCAAGATGCGGCGAGAGTTTAAAGAGCTCATGCCGGAGCGGATCTCATCGATGGAAAAGGGAGGCGTTCCAAGACCCCAAGACGTTGTCGAAGAAAGCACCCCCGCGCCGGAAGATTCCAACGACGCAGCAGAAATGTCAAAGAAGCGAAGGAAGGATGGCATGCTCTCGAAGCTGAGGCCAGTGAGCCCGAAGTCCAAGCACGCGCTAGCCTTTGGGACGCGCAAGGCACACGTGATGCGAGCAGCACTGCAGAAGCTATCAGAAAAGAAGCATGCCCCTCATGCATCACCACTGCGTCAGGGTGACTTGAAGCGCGAGGACTCGAATCCAGCAGGTCCGTTGGATCCTTCCATGGCAAACGGGAACGTTTCGGCGCATCCATCAGGCTCTCCGCGACCGTCAGGTGCGGAAAAGGGCGACGTGTGCCTTCGCTTGGCACCACATGTGGCCACCTGGGAAAATGCGGACATCTCTGCGGTGCGTCAAGCAGAAGCACTGATGGCATCGTCCGCACCGGAGGGCGGGGAGCGCGATTGGTGGGACGTCGAGTACGATCGTGGGAAGACGAAGAAGGTCCGTCGGCGGCAAGATTCGGATCGCCAAGGACATGCTGGCGTCGGCACGGACAATCCGTTCCAACATTTCCTGTCGGAGCGAACGAGGAAGCGTCACGGCGGTGACGAAGGCAGAGGGAAGGCCTCTAAGCGGACCGGTCCGTCTCGTCGTCCGCCACCTCGCAAGAGGCGCAGAGAATAAATCGCATCGTTCCGCCCAGATTCGACTGCGTTTCCCTCCCACGTCACACGAGCGGGATGGGTGTTTGGGTGTCCGCCTCAGGCTCTTTGATGTCTCATGCATTTTTCAACGCCTGGCGGCGCGCACGAGACAGCAGGACGGGTCGTCTCCTCCCGCTGCTTCGCAGCGACTGCGTCGCAGGGGATCGGACGATCCCTTCCACGCCGCCTCCGTCCGCCAGGCGTTGCATGGTTGGGTATGTGCTCTTCATCGGTCGGATAGTGCATAAACAATATGCTGCAGTCAATGGGTTTAACAAAGACAAGCGCCTGAACCGACGCGTGGTCTTTATGTAGTCCACCCGTCCGGTGCTCCTCCGAGGACCGGTGGTGGGACCCTTCCTCCCAGACCCGCATCCGACCGATCGGTTATCGACCGTATCCGTTCCATTCGAGACGGATGGGAGGGGGGATGGCCGAACACGTCACGTGTCGTGTCGGAAATTGCGCGATGGAAGCCAGGCCAGGCGTGGACGTGGCGCTGGAGGAGAAGCTCAGGTGCGCTTCCGGTGGGCGAAGAAACGTCCGAAAAGGGGACCTGAAGGCGGTGGCTGACCCTTACGCTCAACCGCGCGCGAACCAGGGAGGTGCGACACAGCTTCGTGGTGAGCGATCCCAGGCAGCCGGACTGTCCGGTGGTGTTCGCCAGCCAGGAGTTCTTGGACATGACGGGATACGCGGCCAAAGAAGTCATCGGAAGGAACTGCAGGTTCATGCAAGGACCCAGGACGTCCAAGAGGAGCGTGGCGGCCCTACGATGCGCCTTGCACGAACAGAGACCCTGCCAGGTGCGGCTGTTGAACTACAGGAAGGACGGAAGCACGTTCTGGAACCTGCTGTACATCGCACCGGTCTTCGGAGAGGGCGGGAAGCTGGCCACGTGCTTCGTGGGCGTCCAGACGGAAGTGGAGGCACCGGAGGGGGCAGAAGACTTGATGGAAGAGGAAGGGACACTCTGCGAGGGAGACGCCGTAGTAAAGATCACCGGAGCTTTGAAGGAGTTGGGACCGAAGGGAGAAGACGTGGAGAAGGAAACGGGCAAGCTCCGGTCGCCCCTCCTGCTCGCGCTCATGACCGTGCAGCAATCCTTCGTGCTCGTGGATGCCAAGGCGAAAGACATGCCCATCGTGCATGCGAGCCAGCAGTTCTGCGCCATGTGCGGATATCCGGAGCGGGAGGTGTTGGGCAGGAACTGCAGGTTTCTGCAAGGGGAGGGCACGTGCAGGGAGGACGTGGAGAAGGTCACCGATGCCATCAAGCGGAAAAAGCCGGTGACCGTGCGTTTGCTCAACTACAGAAAGGATGGGACCCCGTTCTGGAACTCCTTGCACATCGCGCCCATACGCAACGCGGATGGGGAGGTGGAGTTCTTCATCGGGGTCCAGATCGACGTGACGGCGGCGGACGCGTTCGAGCCCAAGCAACCGGAAGCGGTGACCATGGAGGAAAGGCTGAAACACAGCGGTGCCGTCGGTGCAGTGAGGGTGGCGGTGCGTGCACAGAGCGGCCACGAGGGGGAAGGCCTGAGTCGGTGCCTGTGATGGTTCGTGCGGTGGGGTGCGATGTCGGACGCCTGTCGCCTTGGCGGGTGCAGGTCCAGGATTCCCGCCCGCGCTAGGTCGGCTTCTTGGCGAACACGTCGATGAACTCCTCCTTGCAGATGATGCCGTCCCTGTTCGCATCGAAGAGGCGGAAGACGATGTCGATGATGTTGTCGGGCATGTCCTCCAGCGTGCATGCTCTCGTGCTCTCTCTGAACTCTCGCAGGTTGCAATCGGCGAACAGGTCGCTCACCTGCTCGCTCTCGCCCAGCTTCTCTTGGAGGACGCGGAAGGAATAAAACTGTTCGAAATTGACGCGTGTTTCGAGCCATTGCCGGGGCATCTCTCGCACCCTCTGGAGGTACTTGGAGATGCTGGTGACGTCCGCGCCGGCGATCATGGCCTTGGCGAAGTCTTGCCCGCAGATCCATCCATTCCTTTCCACGTCGTAGTGGGAGAACTCGGCCCAGACGATGTCGTCGTGGAGGGATTGGAGGAACAGCTTGAACTGTTCCAAGGAGATGCCGGACGGATCCTCTTGTTCCTGGTAGACGTATTTGGTGAGTGCGGTTTGCGGTGGTTCCTCGTTGTCTTTCCCTTTCATCCCCGTTCTGAGCCCGTACCCTTTCTTGTCCAGCTTTTCCGTGGCCATGATGTTCTCGATCATGCGTTCGAACTCGTCTCGGCTGAGCTTTCCGTCCCCGTCGGCGTCGAACCTTCGAAAGAAGGATTCGCATTCTTTCCTTTGCATGCGATAGAGCGCCAGGAAGACCAGGTATTCGGGATAGGACACGAGTCCGTCTTCGTCCAGGTCGAAGGTCTGGATCAGTTCCGAGGCGTCGCACCACGGTATTCCGGCGATGGGTTCTCCAGGCAGTGCGCCGGACTTGATGCCGATCGATCCGGTGGGTTGGAACACCGGCAGCACGGACCTTGCGAGGTCGGCGAAGGTCATCCTGTGGGATCCGTCTTCGCACGCCACGGACGCGAAGTAGGCGTAGACCTTGTCGGGTGCGCTGTTCTTACGTATCCTCTTTTCGTAGTTGAAATAGAGCTGTCTTCGATAGTCGTCGGGTAGGATCTTTCCGAAGCCTCTGGGTTCTTCCATCGATTTGCAGTGCGTCTCATCGCCCGTCCTCCACCTCCACGCCGTCAAGGACGCCACCAGCATTTCCTTGGTCCGCATGTCCTTCCTCGCGACGCGCCGACGTGCCGACGCGCGATGGACGCCTCCCTCCCCCTTCCGAACCCTAAACCCTCCCCCCTTTTCTTCCTCGTTCTTCGGGAGCGGATAAGGCCGGATCCGGATCCCTCCCCTCCGATTGGTGGAAACGCGGGTGAGGTAGGGAAGGGAGAGAGGGACAGAGAGAGGGAGAGAGAGAAAGGGACGATCCCCCACCGATCTCCCCCTTCCCCACCCCGAAAGGGAAAAGGGGAAACCCGGGGGGACAGACCCAGGAACCCTTCCCTTCTTCCCCCTTCTTCTCCCTCCAGTCGAGACCCCTCCCCTCCCCTTTACGTCCAGGTGGATCCATTCCATCGATTCGGAACCAGGCCGTTGCGCGCGCATCGCCGCAGGAAACGCGCCTCGAAAAAACCGCCATGAACGCCCTCGCGCGACCCCAAGCCGCGGCCCAGGCGCGTGTCGGACGCGTGGGAGGACGTGCGAGTCCCTCCCTCGCCGGAAAACGCGCCGGTGCCTTCGGAAACGCGCGTCCAAGCACGAGGAAGGCCGGCATGGAACGCGCCCAGGCGCGTGCCGATCGCAACGTCGTGGCCATGGTGCGTTCCCCTCGCGCGAAAGGCGCCCGTTCCTGCCACGAAAAAAGGAAGGGAAGGGAAGACAGACGCGTCGAACGCCGACCCGTGCTGACGCATCATCCTCATCCTCCTCATCATCACCGTCATCGACGACGACGACGACGACGACGACGACGCGAGCAGGCCGGGAAGGAAGGCGAACCAGGGAACATGTCCTACTTGAAGGTGTACCTGTCCACCGCGCCGGTGGTGTCCACGGTGTTCTTCTTCGTGCTGGCGGCCGCCGTGATCGAAGTCAACCGCTTCTTTCCCGACGCGCTCACCGCCGCCTTCCTCTCCCACTGAAGCGGCAGCAGCCGCAGCAGCAGGAACGGTGGAACCGGATGGCGCCGTCGTCCATGGCGGGAAATGCGCGCGCGCGGTGGATCCGAGCACGCGATGGATCGTCCACGTTCCCACGCGGACGATCCCGACCGCGAGAGCGACGAAAACAGGAAGAAAAGACACGCAGGATCGAGGTGTAAACGCGCGAATTCGAACCGCACACGTGTCTCACGTCCTTTCCAACTCCGCGAGACCCAAGCGCGCGCGTCCTTCATCGCCATCCGCGAGGCTTGAGCCGCGAACCTTCCCTTTCGCGTCGCGCCATTCCGGACCGGGACGAAAGGCGCACGTGCGACATGCCGGCGTCGCGCGGACGCGGACGCGCTTCGGAGGCGATGGAGCGAGGAAGGACGTATCGGTGCGGGCACGTCACGTCCACGAAGGACGCGAACGACGAAAGGAAGGGAAGGGAAGGCGCCTGGCTGACGTCGTGGCACGGACAGGGATCGCGCACGCGAGCGTCGGGAAGGCAGATGCGCGGACGAGGAACGCCAAGGCACGCGTCCACTTCGGATGGGATTGGACCTGGAACAAGTGCGCAGGACGAGGGAAGAGCTGGCGCGTTCGAAGCACGCCGTGTCGAGCGAAACGCACCGTGTCGCCATCGCGCCCAGGAAGGAGGACCCAGGCGAGGAAACATCCACACCCACACCCACACCCACCCAAACGCAAGCGCAAGCGCAAGAGGAAAGTGGTCCATCCCATGCCTTTTCCATCCAAAGAGGGAGCGCCCTGGCAAACACCGAAGTGATGGAACGAGTGAGGATGGCCACGCGGGAAGGAGAAGCTTGGGCCCACACCAAACGTCCGAACTGCGACCTGCTCCTGTCCGCCCAGGAGGTACGAGACATCGCGCGTCGATCGCACGGGACGGACGCGCCCGCGCCGTCCAGGTGGGATGCAGGAAAGGACCCCTCCCCGCCCATCACGCGCATCCACACGTCCGTGGAAGTGGAAACGGACACCGGGACCCCCGGATTCCAACAACCACAGACGGACGATGGACCCTGCGACGTCCGAGCATCCCCAACGCACGCGCCGGACGGAAGGATCGCCGCCGCCGTACCTCCGAGCCACCCAATTTCCGTGGCACGCGAACCGCCGTCGGGAACCCACCTCCGCGTGGACCATGCACCAGCGCATGGGAGCGACGACGAGGACATCTTCGAAGGGGTGGGAAGGGGCACGTCCATGGAACCAGAAGAAGGAGTGCCAAAGGTAGGCATCCTGGCCGGCTATTCGTCCTCGGACGCATCCGAAGAAGCCGACGAACAACAGGAGAGCGACGGAGGGATGGAAGGTCCCTCCCTCCCGCGAGGCGACTATGCAATGTATCCGACCCCGGAGGAGCTGGAAGCACCGCATGCTTCCCAACACGAGCCGGAGGAACCGGATTCCGCCGGTTCTCCCTTGCCCCCGGCACCGGTTCCCGTGTCCAAGGAGGCGCTCCGTGCCCTGCAAGAAGAGCGGCAGTCGATGAAAGGCGTGGATCAACCCGGAGAAGAGCCAAGATGGAAGGTCAAGCGGTCCAGGGACGAGCTCCTCAAGGAATTGGAAGGGAAGCTGGAAGGAGGGGAATACGATGCGGTGGATGACGAGGAAGGAGAGGACATGGACGAGAAGAAGAAAAAGGCAGGCGAGGAAGAAGAGGAAGAGAAGGGCGCAAAGTCCAAGGTCAAGGGGCAGAAGAAGGCCAAGCTAAACCAGGAGTACCAGAAAATTCAATCCTTGCTGAAGCGCAAGGAAGAAACCAAAGAAGGCTTCCAAATAAAAGTGCAAGGAACCGAGGGGCAAGGGCACGGCCATTGAGAAGATCGAGCTCGGGTCGTGGGCATGGCTGAAAGGTGTGCTTGCCTCGGCGCGCGGCTATGTGCGTGCTCACCCTCGACGTTGCGCCTGTTCCATGCGTGAGCTAGCCTGTTGCCTTTTGCTACTGCTCGTCCTATGCGTCCGACGATCGGATGCCCGTCGTTTCGTCGAATCCCTGCATGGTTCGTGCCTGCTGCCATCTTTCCATTCGGTAGGCGTCTCTCTGTCTCCCGGTTTCGACGGTATCCTGCACCTTCAGGGCTTGCTTGCACAGCAGAGCTCCGTGCCCCACCGTTCCAGGATTGGCTATCCACGGCAACGCTCGTTTGTAGGTTCCTTTTGCTGGCCTGCCCAACAAGCTGCCTGGACACTGGTTTTGAATCGGCTTGCCCGGCAATCCATCGCTTCGACACTTGCAAGTTTGCCCCCAGGAGTTCGATGGGCTCGCCTCGAGTGGCCCTCCCTCCAGACCGCTGGAACCAACGACCTCGAGGCCTGATGCTGTGGGACAGGAGGGGGCGTTTGAACCGAGGGGGATTTCCAAGGGATGAAATGCACGCAGGAGACGGGGATCGTTGTGACAAGGCAGGATATCGCGCCGAATGTGCGAGTGATTTGAAATGAATGTGTGTGTGGTGCGCTGTGCAGTGACCCGATCCTTTGCAACGAGATCCCTCGCTCGCATGTGCCCCGCCGGGTACACCACGCTCCGTCGCCGAATGTGTGCACCGAAGGCAGGACATGCAAGAAGCCGTACCTGTCCCGGGATTGTCGTGTCAAGCCAGTCCAACGCAACCCAAAGAACCGCGGTTTGTTTGCTGTTCTTCCCAGGCGAACGGGGTCAATGTCCGGACCCTTTCCTTTCGTCACGAAGATGCAGCGCAAGACCCTGCACTCGAGCCCAGTTGGGGGCAGCTCAGCGCCCGCGCCTCCTCGATGGCTGCTTGCATGCCTGGCCGGCGCTTGATCTTCCTTCCCGGGTGCAGTTGCCTCGTGCATGCGTCGTCGGATGGTTGGGTACTGCGATCCTCTGGCAGACGCCACGGACTTGCGTTTCCGCTGTAAAGGGGTCCATGGTTCGTTCCCGATTCATCAGTCAGCAAGAACGTCCATTCTCTCCTGCACACCGATCGCGATGGGTGCGGGGCTGCTTCGCAGGTGCGAGCATCCGCGTTGTTCCCATCGCCTCGGGATGCCCTGCCCTCTTCGCGCCAGGAGGTCCGGGCATCGGGTGATGTATCCTACGGACGCGTCTCGGTGGCATTCCGCCATGGACGTCCAAGGAGGCGGTTCACAGCCGCCAGGCCAGGAGCACCAGGGCCATTCCGTGGAGGGCGAAGAGGTAGGTCAATGCGGAGAGCCGCACCGCGGCGGATCTTCGCGCGGCTTTCACACACGACATCAGGACGTCTTTGGACGTCTCTTGCTGTCCGATTCTCCCTGGTGGCGGCGGGAAGGTGGACGGTGCATTTCGCCTCGCTTCGTCACGTTTGTTCGTCGCTTCCCGCACGGCCATGCGCAAGGCTTCCACTTCTCGACGCAGGGCGTCCGCTCGCGTGGCTTTGGCGGCTCTCTCCTGTTCCAATGCGTTCGCCACGCGTCTCTTGGCCGCGTCTCTCGAGCCTGGCGACGTCGGTTCGCGTCTTT
The DNA here is from genome assembly GCA_020975725.1 of Picocystis sp. L7. Taxonomy (NCBI): domain Eukaryota; kingdom Viridiplantae; phylum Chlorophyta; class Picocystophyceae; order Picocystales; family Picocystaceae; genus Picocystis; species Picocystis sp. L7. The sequence continues at coordinate 336,206 of QXJR01000029.1, read as the reverse complement.
CGTGTTGGATACGTTCCAACTCTTCCATCCTCCGGTCTCTCCTTCTCTTCCACGCTTCCACCTTGGCTTCGTGCGTCGCTTCTCCTTCCTTCCCGTGCTCCTCTGTCGGGATCCCATCTGCCTGCACGGATCTCTTCCATCGTTCCGAGACCTCTTCTTTCTTCCTTTGGAGCTCCGAGAGTCGCACTTGCATCGTTCGTGCTTCTCCTTCGAGTCGGACGCGCGTTTGGTCCCTCCATTCGGTCCTTTTCTGTGCGTCTTTCGTCGCTTCTGCTCCGTCTTGGATCTCCTGTTCGAGTTCTCTGGCTCGTGCACGTGCCATGGACGCGGTGGCGTTCCGGTTGGACCTCGCTTCTCCGCAGGCGAGCTGTTCAGCACGTGCTTCCCGTCGCATTTGGGCGGCTTGGTTCCTCATCTGTTGGGCTTCTGCTTCTCTCCTCCTGGCTCTCTTTTCTTCTTCGTGATGGTCTTGTTTCTCTCTCATCTTGGCGCTTTCCCAACGCACCAGCAGATCTTCGACGGTCTGTTGGGTCTCTTGTCGGGTCCATCGGCCACGCGTGCGCAGTGCGTTTGCACGTGCCACGGCCGTGGGCACCTCCTCCTCCTCCTCGACCACGCCACCATCCTCAATCCCTCCTTCCAAGGTGGCCAAGGACGCCGCTTGTTCGTCCAAGCGCTCCAGCGCTTCCCTCGCGTATCGCAACATCCCTTCGCTTCCACTCCCTCTCCCAATCTCTCTCTCTCCCAATCTCTCAACCACTCTCTCTCCCAATCTCTCAACCACTCTCTCTCTCTCTCTCTCTCTCTCTCTCTCTCTCTCTCTCTCTCTCCCAATCTCTGCCACTCTCTCTCTCCCAATCTCTCAACCACTCTCTCTCCCAATCTCTCAACCACTCTCTCTCTCTCTCTCTCTCTCTCTCTCTCTCTCTCCCAATCTCTGCCACTCTCTCTCTCCCAATCTCTCAACCACTCTCTCTCCCAATCTCTCAACCACTCTCTCTCTCTCTCTCTCTCTCTCTCTCTCTCTCTCTCTCCCAATCTCTGCCACTCTCTCTCTCCCAATCTCTGCCACTCTCTCTCTCCCAATCTCTCAACCACTCTCTCTCCCAATCTCTCAACCACTCTCTCTCTCTCTCTCTCTCCCAATCTCTCTCTCTCCCACTCTGTCTGCCACTCTCTCTCAGCCACTCTCTCTCTGTCTGCCACTCTCTCTCTCCCAATCTCTCTCAGTCTGCCACTCTCTCTCTGTCTGCCACTCTCTCTCTGTCTGCCACTCTCTCTCAGCCACTCTCTCTCTGTCTGCCACTCTCTCTCTCCCAATCTCTCTCAGTCTGCCACTCTCTCTCTGTCTGCCACTCTCTCTCTGTCTGCCACTCTCTCTCAGCCACTCTCTCAGTCTGCCACTCTGTCAGCCACTCTCTCACTCTCCCAGTCTCTCTCACCACTCTCTCCCTCCCCCCCACCGTCTCTCTCTCTCTCCCAATCTCTCGGCCAGTCTCCCGGTCAGACCCCCCAACCGGACCGTTGTCGCTCTCCTTTCCCTTTCTTTCTCCCTTTCATCGGGACCTCCCTCTCCTTCTCCCGGGCGGACCCCCCCGGACCTCTCCTGGATCCCCCCCCCGCGGAAGCGACTGAAAAATGACCCCACCGAGGGCTGAAAGTCGACCCCCCCTGGTTTCACACCCCATTCGGAAGATACACCCGGGTTCGAAAAGAGGGGGCGACGTTTGTTAACCGCAGGGACCACCCCCAAGGCCAAGGCAACGAAAGAGGGTGGAAGGAGACGAACCTCGTTTTTCTTTTCAAATCTCGCATCGGGTGGGGAAAAGTTGGAAGACCGGAGATCCTTCGATCCGGAAGCGGAAGAAGGATGGGGAGAAGCACGGGCCACGGGAGCTTGTCGTGCATGGTACGCTTTTCCTCGCTGGAGTGAAGGGAAGAAGATTTGGATTTGCACACCAGCCGTTGCATCACCTTCCAACTCATCCTACATTGGCATACCAAATCATGGACCATGTGGGATTGTCCTTTAGGCCACGCAAGCAATGTGAAAATGGCAAGGTATGTACCGAGTGAGGTGCCTCGTGGGGTGGAGAGTCGTGTCTCGAGGTACAATCCCATTCCATCGCCCATCGATCCAAAGTATCCGAGTGGGCGTGGAAGGTTCGTCTCCTTCCACCCTCTTTCGTTGCCTTGGCCTTGGGGGTGGTCCCTGTGGTTAACAAACTCCCCCCCCATTCGAACCCGGGTGTATCTTCCGAATGGGGTGTGAAACCAGGGGGGGTCGACTTTCAGCCCTCGGTGGGGTCATTTTTCAGTCGCTTCCCCCCCCCCCGCCCCCTCGCCCGGGCGAGACGGAGGTGGGATCCACATCCGACCAGGCGGATGTCGATGTGGGTGGTGTGGGGGCAGGGCAGGGGAAGGCGGAGGTGGGTGGATGACCGACGATGCGCGCCTTCGCGGCAGGCTTCTTGGAAGCACTGGGACAAGACAAGGGATCGTCCGAGCCAGGTGGAGATGGAGGAGAGGGAGAGTGGAGCGAAGAAGAAGGAGAACAAGGGGAGGGAGGATGGGGATCGATGGACGCATCGACGTTTCGACTGGAGGATTCGGACACCGACACCGACCAAGAGGAATGGACGGACGAAGAGCTCCTGCCCACCACAAGGAACGGGTTGAAGCGACAGATGCGTCGAGTGGCGGCGTACACGCAAGCCACCAGGAGACTGGCGGACGCAATGGACGTGGCGAGGACCTGCACCGACCTGGAAACCATGGCGAACGAACGAAACGCAAGGCTGGAAGGACGTGCGTCGGAAGCGGCGAAACAAGCACGATCCTCCAAGAAGACCGGAAGGACCGCCGCCGCCTTCCTGCACGTCATGCGTCGCCTGAGCGAAGTGGTAGTCCCACCGCCAGATACGGACGCTGCACCCACCCTGCGCCTGCTCTTCGACGACCAAGCCGAACGTCCCGTCGGACTAGTCGTGGAACTGGACGAACACGTGCGATTGCCCACCATGCTGCGCGTAGGTGGAGCGCCCATGCGCGGTTTCCTGGCCCAGGCGGCCCTGCTCGTGGGTGCGCAAACACGTGCTTCGGACATGGCCACGTACTGGATGGATCTGGCCCGTGCCGTTCGCAGGCGATGGGAAACGCGCACCTACGTCCCCAGGGTGTGTCGACACGTGGAAGTGGTGGACCTGTGCGCCTGCACCCTCCACCAGCACCTGGAGATGATCAACGGATGCGTGTGGAGGTTGAAATCGCACCAACCCCACGATCCACTCGTGCGTGCCATGGAATGGAGCGGAGACGAGGTGCACGAGGAAGAGGTCGCAACAGACACGGGATTGAAGCTCTTGGAAACTGGACAACCGATGCGTGCACCCGTCACACAACCGCCCCCTTTGCTCTCCTCCGAAGAGATGCAAGAAGCACAGCAGATGCAACAGCAAGGATCCATCGGATTGGGATGCGCCCAGCTGCGTGCAGACATGCAGGCCTTCAAAGCCTGCAACGCGGGCGCCACCTTGGCGGACTTCGTGCGATGGTATTCGCCGTCGGATTGGGAAGAGACGAAGGCAAGCGAACATCCAGAACCTCCCATCGCAGGAGAAGGACCGGAAGGATGCGAACCCACGCACGCACCAGGCCGGTTGAGTGCGCGCATGAGCGCCAAAGACAGCCTGTGGGCACAGCTGTTTGCTTCTGCTCAACCCCTACCCGTCCACGAGCAGACCCCGTTGATGGACGCACCCAGAGCAGGAGACGCCGCCGCCCGTCACCTGCTGGAGGTGGCGCCCTCGGACCTGTTCGAACAGCTAATGGTGGTGGCGGTGGGCAATGCACACTTGGAGGGCGCGGTGCTGGCACACGCCATGGCTTCCTTGGGCGCAGGAGACGAAGCTTTGACCCTGTCCGAATCCTTCGGAAGCTTCCTCTCTTCCACCTGCGCACGTGGCATGGGCCCGTCCAAGGTGGATCGTGTCTGCAACGAGGCAGAACGGGTCGCTCAAGGACTCGCAGAGGAACTCGTGCATGCCTTGCGTCCGGATTGATCCGCCCGCATGACGGGCTTACGAAGGCTGCACCATAGAAACACGCGCCCCGGATTTGTCGTTCTAGCCTGGAGGATGCATTGCACACCATAACTAACACACACTTGTCTTCCTTCGCGCCCATGAAATCGGATGTGATGCAAGCCTAGTGGGCCCTACCTCCTCTTGGACAGGCAATTGGCCGCATCTTCCGCCCGCGACTTTGGTCTCTCATCCTCCCATGCGTGGCTCGGAGTTTCCATCGGTCTCTTTGGTTCGTGGGCGTATTGGTACGCCTGTTTTGTGTGGTCGCAGCGACCACAAATTGCCACAGCTATGGGCGGCCTTATGCCATGCTTTGGCCCAGTTCCCACACCCTCGTTCCTCGGGTGTGTGCACTTAGGAACGCTATCACCATGCCCACGCCATTTCTAATGCCAAGCGCACGCAATGATCTCACCTCCGCGTGTGCTATGCATCGAAGAAGCTAACCTCCCCCCCCCTCTTCTCAATTGTCCGCTAACCCAGTGCTGGAATCGGGCGAACTTCTAAACCGGCATCGTGAAGGAATCTTTCAGGCCTTGCCATCATTCCTTCGTCTTCTTAATTCGTGGCTTGACTGTTCACATGGCTTGCCCTTCCCTCTCCGAGACCTACCTTCAGTGACGAGGACAAAACCAACCAACACTGAAAAATCGGAATGTGGCTCCACGTCTCAACCTATTAGGGCATTGGTGAGAATTGCCGTGATCACGTCTTGCGCAACTTGTACGTAATCTTGCACTACGTGGAGGCCCAGTAGCAAAACGCCCAAGTTGCGTTCGTTCCTTTCTTTTGAAAACCATTGATCAAGCTTTGCAATGTCCAATGTCATCCTTCGTGGGCACTCTCCTTTGCACATTCATCAAGCAGCAAAAAAGGAGATGCTTCTTCCTTGGAGAAAATCATTGCGAAGAGATTGTTGAAGAAAGCAAGAATGCAGATTTTCCTAGCTTTTCCAACATTAATGGGGATGGAGCCAAGATCCCTTTGTTCACGTATGAGGTTTCGACCATTGGCTAGGCATGCAATATGAAGACCCAAGAGACGAAGCAAAATGGCAGCCTTTCCAAGACAACAAACAAGGAAGGTCATTACGAGCTTATTGTGGGTGCGAACTCGGCGTCACCCACCTATGTAAAACAACGTTGATAGTTGGCTTGCGTTCTATTTTCCTAGGGAAAGGAGCGCCAGTGAGCACGAACGAAAACATGGCCGGGTCGGAAGAGAAGAATCCGTCAACAAAGACGAATGCAACGAGACTATCGAATGCGGTTTATCGTCACGGAATTCTCGTCTAAAACCTCATCTTGAAAGCATCTGCATTGTGTCTGACATGAGCGATAGGTTGTCTCGTACTCATTGGCGGAGTCCCATTTGTTATGTGGTACAAATTTGCCCAACAAACCCGGTGGGCCTTTGTGGAGTTCTCCCCACCGCTCGTGCACGGGCTGAATCCTTGTGTGGGCACTGGACAAAGGCAACATCCGGAAAGGACGGTCAAGCCATGCTAGAGGGTCCCCATAAGAGAAGTTCTAACACGAGCAGGGAAGACACGGCACGGAAACACCGACCGGCACGTGTCGAGAAGCTCATGGCCATTCGCCTTGCCGTTGCCCATGAAGGCACCCGAAGACGCTTCAAATTCGAGTGCACGAAGTTGAGAATTCTTCGAGTTTCGCGCGTTTTCCCGTTCCAATTCCAACACGTACACGACGTGTTGGCGTTATGGGGACGCCCATGGCCCTTCCGACCGCCTCTTCCTCTCGCCATGCACGTCGGTGGGTGGAGGGCATCTGGAATCCTTGCGTCTACAAGGCGCGCGAGGTCCGTCCAGTGCTTCTCGTGTGGTCTAGGAAGAGAGGCGCCTTCTTTGGTCCAAGTCCCCCTTCCCTCGGGACGATCTTGGATGCGACTTCATTTTAAGTCCTTGGAGTTAAGTGGGAACGAGGAAGTTCGCCGAAGCGCACGAGGCATGGCGATGCGATGGAGCTTTCTGCGCCTCCTGATGGCGATCCTGATGCACGTCACGAGAGGAATGCGCGTGGAAGACGTAGGAAGGTGGGACTGGCAGCGAAAGGGCGTTCCAGGACCCACGAAAGCGGGGACGCCGAGGTGCGGCGAGAACCTGCAGATGGTGATCGACGGGAATGGAGCCGTGGCCGCCTTGCATCCAAGAGACGGAGAAAGAGTGTGGAGAAGAGCGGGAGACGTGCCGGCGGATGACCTGTGGGTATTGGAAGAAGAAATCGTCGTGGCATCCTATCGCGAAGGACGCGTCCTGCGTGCATGGGACGCGAAACGAGGAGGGTTGATCTGGGAACGCAGCTTCCCTGAGAACGAAGGCGCCAAAAACCTCGTCCAAGTAGGCGAACACATCGTCGTCGATGAGCATGGAGAGAAGGAGAGACGCATACACATGCGGGATGGACAGGCCACGACGAGGGACACCGTGTCCAATGGCGAACGACAGGACGACGAGAGCGTTGGAGACGACGCCGTCTCCGTCGAAACCGAAGTGATGGACGAGAAACTGTGGATGCACGTGAACGATAATTCAGGGACCCGAAAGGCTTGGATGAATGGCGGCTTGTCCCACGGAAAAGTGGTACGTGCCGATGCTTGTGCCTGTGCCGATGGAGATCGTGTGCTGCTGTCAATGCAGGACCATGCCCTGCTCCTGGTGGAGATACCCAAAGGGAAGACCATGGCCGTGGTCAAGTGGACACGGGAAGACGCGCTGGCTTCAATCAAGCGCGTACTCTTTGCCGAGCTACCGGACAATGAATCCCTCATGGAAGGAGGAGCGAGCGTGGGAGTTGTGACCCCGATAGCTATGGGATGGAAGCAAACGATCCGGATGCAGCTGCTCAAGGCAAAGATGCAGCTCAGCTTGCAGAAGCCACATGAATTGGAAGAATTGAAACGGATGGAACAAAGCACCAGCGACAAAAACAAGCTCAGCCGTGATCACAACGGCTTCAGGAAAATCCTTCTGGTGCTTACAGAACCAGGCAAGGTGTATGCGCTTCACAATGGAGACGGGCGGATCCTTTGGTCTACCTTCCTATCAGGGACGTGGAACCACATGTTCCACTGGACCACGCCCCACCTGACTGGCAGCCCCCCAGAATTCCTGCTTTTTGGTGCAGGAGATGCGGGCGAAGGCATAGCTGCTGCATTGGACACGTACTCGGGCAAGGTGGTCTTCATGAGGTCCCTGAAATTTGCTGTGGAACAGGTGCTTATGCTGCCTTCCAACCACGAGGCTTACAGATACACATTCATGCTTGTGGACGAGCAGAAGAAGGCTCATTTGTTCCCGGAAACAGGAGAGGCGGTGGCGGCCTTGCGCAATCTGGAGCAAGACGTTCACTTTTCTGTGGTAGATCGCAAGGAAAATATTCTGCAGGGTTACGGTGTGCAGCAAACCGAGACTGCACACGAATTCCAGTCCTTGGAGCTCTGGCGCCATGTTGTGCCAAAGAGTGAGAAGATCCTCTCCGTGGCCTCACGCATACCTGAAGACAAGGTCTACACGCAGGTCAAGGTGCTTGGCGACCGAAGGATTCTCTACAAGTATGTCAATCCCAACACTTTATTCCTGGCCACTGGAGATGCTCATCCGGGAGAAAACGCAGGGCTCACGTGCTCTGTAATCGATGCTGTTAGCGGGGTTGTTTTGCACCACGAGCATCTGCACGACGCAGTGGGTCCAGTGTCTTCGGTTATGAGCGAGAATTGGATCGTGTTCTCATATGTGGATGCTCCAACTAGGAAAGATGTGTTGAGTGTGCTGGAGCTGTACGAGAGGCCAAGGCACGAACAATTATCCACAGGGGAACTGCTGAAAAGGAAGATTCTTGGTGGGGATCTGCTCCACTCGAATTACAGTTCTTTCAACCTTCCCAAGGTTAGAGTCATGGGGAAGAGTTTTTTCTCCCCTGTAGGTGTGAAGAAGCTAGGAGCAACTTTGTCGCGTCGCGGCATTGCCTCCAAAGACTTGCTCTTGCTCACCCATTCTGATCAAATACTGGCCATGCCCAAAAAACTTTTAGATCCACGGAGACCAGAGGGAAAACCCAGCGCTGAAGAGAAAGAGGAGATGTTGATGCAGTACAGCGCCGTGCTGCCATTTGTGACACAAAAATTTGTCACTCACTCGCATGTTGTCTCTGACTTGGAGGATGTGGTGGTCTCCCCAACCTTCTTGGAGTCAACATCTCTCTTCTTTGCTCATGGGACAGATTTATTCTTTGGTAGGCTTACTCCCTCTAACACGTTTGATCGATTGGGGGAGAACTTTTCGCACGTATTCCTTATTTTTACGGTGCTTGGACTTATAGGAGCAACAGCTTTCTTGGGAAATGTTCTTAAGGGTCAAGATTTGGCGGCCAAATGGGCTTAGGGAATGGTCGTGGTGTTCGACTGTCCTGATGGATGAAATCGGCAAACAGTGTCCATGTACAAAAGTCAATAGTATTGTTACTGGATATCTAGCACAAAGATTGGATTGTACCGTGCAGCATGCTTACGGACTTTCTTTGTGCTTCTTGAGGGCAGGTTGGTCCTCCAACTCTGTTTTGGGGTCCTTCGCAAGTTTGTTACCGTCGCTTTCTTGGACAGCATCCACTTGTTTTTCAAGCGGTTGTTCTGCTGAGCCTTGAATGGATGGATCAATGCTGTTGTTCTTTTCCTCATCACGCTGATTTGTAGCTTTAGGTAGCTGTGATCTGTCACTTTTGTTGGATTCATCTGGCTGCGCATCAGATGTTTTCCCATCCAAAGGTGCTGGCTGGCCCTCTTGGGTTGAAAGCGAAGGGTCTGCATTCTCTTCGGCTTGTACTGGCGGTTCATCCACATGAGGTTGCTGCTCCTGGCCTTTCACCAGATTTGTTTCTGCGTTCTGCTCTTCTTTTTGTTCCATTTTATGAGCGTCTGCATCAGGAGCGCTCGTTTTAGCTGGATCGGTATCTTCTTCTCTCAATGCAGGTTCTTCCCCTGGTGTGGGGTTTTCCTCGTCCTTTACAGTTTCCTTGGATGGTTGAACTTTCTTGGCGTTTGTTTGTTCCTCCTGCGGTAGGTTCGATTGGTCTTGGAGAGGCATTACCTTTGCCAGATCTGGTGCAATTCCCGTGGCCTGGGACTTGGTGATGGCCATTTTTTCTCGCGCTTCTTTCAGCGAGCAGGGGTCGAGAGCCGCGAACAAAGTCGTACGTCGTGCACAGAAGAATCAATGCGTTGGCGAAGATGATGCCTTGGTTCGATCAAGCACCGCGTTCCAACACGTGCCTATGTCGCTCGCGCTCGGCCGAAGTGACAGTTCCGAACCGCCACCACCGACGTCCCCGAGTTGATAGGACTCATGCATGCGGTCCTTTTCCCAATAAAACGAGCCCAGCGAGCGGAAAGCACGGACTCAAGCGAACCGGGGCGTGTCCGATCAATCGCATGAACCCCTTTAACGTCGATCGACGAAAGGAATTGAACCGACGATATCCCGGTCCAATCGGAGAAACGACCGGGACTAATGGTTCGGTTCTGGGAGTTGGGGCCTCGTACAGGATCCAAGCGCAGCACGCGCAGCAGGAGAAGGGATTCGAGCACAGAAGATTGGTAAACAAGTGATAGACAACGATCGCCGGCATATTCGAGACCGTTTAAGGGAAGCTACCCGAGCATTTACAATTTGCAAGACTGGGCGATGATCAGTAGGGCACCATCAAGTTTATTCAGCGTTTCGTTGGAACGTCAAAAATGGCCGGCTTTATTGCCTACGTGCTCATGGCTCAACCAGCGCTTGAGGAAAGGCGTCGCCTTCGGGTGTGCTTGAAGTCCCGCGTGCAAGTCCTGCTGCCCAACCAGCAGCATGGCTGGCCTATACCGCTTCAAAGCTACACGGGTTCCATCCGCGAAAGCGATGAGTTCCAAAGCCAGAAGGTTCTCGAAAGCCCTGTAAGCAGCGACCCTGCTGAAACGATCGCTTGATCCAGCAGTGTTGGTGATTTGGCCCTCTTCGTATTGGGAGAATATTTCCTCAAAATTGGACGATTCCCGCTCTTTTTGTTCTAGCCGGCACATGGAGACCAAGATGTAAAGCTCCAGCACGGAAAGTCCCTTGATCACTGCCACATGGGTTTCAACTAACAAGCTCTCCCCAACTGCCAAGAAATCCTTATCAGTGATTGTGCCGTCTTTCCTGCTCATTCTGGAGAGGACCTGCACAGCAATGGTGCTTGCGTGCCTGGGGCTGCAGTTGCAGTCAAAGAGACGGTCCAGCATCTTACGGACCATTGGTGATGTTGACGCTTGCGTCAGTGCCCGATTGAAGCGTTGGGCATAGCTGACGTGAACAAAACTTCCATCTGTTGGCAGTTTCAGCAGCTGAACAACCATCCCTGCAGGGTCAGCGGGCGGGGGGGAGGAGAAGAGCAGCTTCCGGTGAGAGAAGCGGGACCTCACCCTCTTTTCCAGGAGTTCCAGGCAATCGTGCCTTGTACTGACTCCAACCAGTGCAGCCTGGACACTGGAGGTTTGCATGGCATCCAGTAAGTTGTACAGCAGGGTTTGCTTCGATTTGGTTGCGAAAGCATCAAACTCGTCCAGGACGAATACGCAAGCACGATGTCCCTTTAGCTCCCTCATGATATCATACAAAAACGCGAGATTGTCGTCGAAGGAAGATCCTTTCGAGAATGGCATTTTGTGCCGCTCGCAGAGCTGTCTTGCGATCTCGCGCAGTGCAACTCGTTCCTCGCTGTGCACCATCCCATTGATCCGGACAACGGCTACTGGAGACTCACAGTCTTTCTCATGTCCCTTTTCCAATCCCTCCAGCACCTTTTCCAGGACCAGAGTTTTTCCCGTTCCTCTCGGCCCCAGAAGAAGGATGGAGTTGTTGTGTCCTGTTTCAATCGTGCTCATGAGCAAGTCTTGCAGCTTCTTTCGTAGGGACTGCAGGGTAGCGGAGCCCAGGACAGCTCCGGTCTCCTCCACCTTGCCTGCCAGCATTCTTTCTTTCAGGAGAAAGACGGCTTGGTCCACGTGTTCAGCTTCCACTTTATCCGCCGCGAGTTTCTTCGGCGATGGCATTGGCGTTTCCACTTGCTTTGCGTTTGGGTTGGACAGCTTGGGTGCTCTGGGCAGTCCGAACCCATCGTTCCTGGCCCTCTTGGTTCCCGCATCCCATCCTTCTCCCTCTTGTTTTTCCGTCCTTCCTTCGCGTTCCAGGCCGGGTTTCCTTCGGCGCAGGTTCGCGTCCACGGCGTACGCCATGGCGCGGTTTCCCGACGCGCACTTCCTGCACCGTTTGGCGGGAAACCCCACCGGGGTGGATCCTTCGTTCCCCTCCCCGGAAGTTCACGACCGTATTCACCTCGATCGACCCTGGATCGCCAGAGGGAGGGGATCGATGCGGACGAGACGTGGATGGGGTCGGGTTTCATGCGCGGGTCTGAACCCGTCCTCCCTCGGGTTCGAAACCGGCGGTCGCTTCCTTTCCCAACGGGAGTCCTCCGATTCGATGGGCGGGGGGGGGGGGACGTGCACGTGGGACACCCCAACCCGCCCGCTCCAGGACCGTCCAAAGACCGTCCATTCCACGGTCCATGAACGGTCTTTTCCTCATCCACCCGGGGAGTAAGGCTTGGTCCATTTTTTCGTGCTGTTTGGAAGCATCTTGGCCTGAGGGATCGTAGGGCGAACCATTCCCCAGATAGGGGTAAATGGGACATCGATCCCGTTGCTCCCCGGTCCCGTTTCGGATGGGCAAATGGGCCCCCTCTTTCTCTCCCTGTCTCTCCTCTCTCTCAAACCCACACAATCGTACAGCCGGGACATCCAGGCGACTGGACGACGTGCAGGACGAACGTCGGTGGCAGCGCGTGTCCATGCGCACCAGGGACGGAGCCAAGGAAGGTCGAAACGCGACATCCGAAGCGTGGAAACAGATGCGAAGGGAATGGAAGGAGAAAAGTGGAGAGGAAAAGAGGACGGGAGCCGCGACGCCGCGACGTGGTCGAATCTTGCCTGGACGACACTGCGAGGAGGACGAGGGGCTGGCGAAGCAAACAAGGGTGCGTCACCAGTCTTCCTGACACGCAAAAGTATCAGGAAGAATGGTCACGTAGACTAGGGGGGACTCGCGCGAAACGTGTTGACGTGATGGAAGGATGGGAGGGGAGAGCCCATCCTGGGACTGCAGATGAAAAAAAAAACTGGCAGGTTACATGATGCATCTTCCACTTAAATCTACACTGCCGGTGACAAAGCTTGAGGAGGATATGACCATGTGTTACCAGGAGGTATGTTACTTCCTCCAATGCTCTTGCATAAAAAGTGACACATGGTCATTTCCTTCTCCCACGGAAAGTGCAAGAGCGAATTGGTAGTGTGCCTCGTTCATGTTGGCCATGCACAGCCTCAAGACCTCAGCAGCCTCCCTTTGCATATTTGCATTTGGCTTGGTGAAGGAGTACCACCCAACTTTTTCATATGGCCACCATGGTGCTTCCTTGCTCAACAAATCCCGTTGGCGTGCGGAGAGTAAGGTTGGACGAGTCCCGCCGTGCTCAAGGGGCAGTGCCTTTGATTTTCTCGGAATGTTCGATACAATTGCTTTTTGCACATATCTAATAGCAACACAATTCTGCTGTAAGCTGAGGGTCCTCTGTGTGCCATTTCGAGACCGCCTAGCATCGATCTCGACTTGCATGGCGAGGTGTGTGCGGATCATGTCCGGTGCTTCTCTCATCCAATACCCTAAGATCGGCAAATGCTCTAGGCTTTCAGAGTGAACTGTAGAAGAATGATTGTCCTTGCAAAGCAACAAAACATAATGTAACCTTTCTTCTTTCTTCTTTGCCTTTTCAAGATACTTCAAAGCATTGACCAAGTGAGAGAAGGTGGTGGCCCTCAATGGGAGGCCCAACGATGTGTTGTGCACCGGCTCAACGTAGCCTTCCATACTCCTTCTCGTCTGCACTGTTCTCAAGTAAAGCGCTGATGCTTTTCGAACGCTGGAGTTGCTTGCAATGCCGTCGAAGTCCGATGACCGCACCACGAAACCGAAGAAGCCTTTTACCTCGTAGGGGGCCAATCGAGATCTGTTTCGTCTAATCACGGAGAAGATAGATGGGCAATAGAAGGAAGTCTGGCCCTTTCTATGCATACTTTTTAGTTGGAAGACCCCTTGCGGTGACAAACACCTCTCCCTCGTCGTACCATCCATCGAGGATGGATTTTCACGATCTCCTTACACATGTAGTGGTGCATTGAAGCAAGAGCATGTTGATATCCTATTGACCCTTCGACGCGGTCCACATTCAATCCCAATCCTTCAACACAGTTTACACATGCATTTCGCGCGATTTCTACAACAATCTCCAAGCTTACATTGCACAATAGAATGCCAATAAAGGCTATTCAAAAGACACAAAAAGAAATGGCTTTTGAAGTCCTCGACTTATAGATTCGATCCCTTTTTCTACCACTCTATCAGAGTGGATGAAATTGCTTGCAACGATGTGGAGCCAATCGATGGCAACCTCCTACGTCTCATGAAGAATGACTTTCTCTAAAAGATTCGTACCTTGGAGCTAATTTTGTACCATGCACTAAGCCACGAGCTTTATGCTTGACTATTGGCCGTGAGTCGAAGCTGCACTGGGGTTTGGTAGTCCCAATGTGTATAAGCAACTGTGGCAAGCATCGACCCTTGATGTGCCACTATCACATTTTCTTCTATTCGTACCAAGTTTATGATTCACTCGATCGGGCAAGGTATATGGGTCGAATGACACCAAACGAGTCTCATCCTGTCCGACTCAAGGCTAAGGACCCACAAGGGTCGGGGGACCCTTGTGGCAGTTTTGTGGGCGGAGGAGTCCCAAGTGCTCCAGTGCCACTAAGTCATGTCTTGCCCGTGAGTTTGGCATGAGTCTCCATCGTCTTGAACGCTCTTTCACTGGGACGGTCTTTCCTCACCAGTAGCCTCGTGACCCATGCTTTGTTCGGCCTCGGTGGGGGACGTGACGTTCACAAACCATGCTTTTCCTTGCGTGCTTGAGACGCCAATTGGCAAATTGCGTGTTCGGAATGAACAACGCATCTTGCTGTACTTTTTGTTTCACGCCATATTTTCAACTTCCGTTCTTTCTTTGAACGTCTTGATCGCTGTGGTAGATTTCGTGGTTGGGGAGCTACTTGGCAAAGCGTGTCTATCGAACGGTATGAGGTACCTTCTTTGAAGTGACAGTTGCTTATGGCATGTAAAATCTCACCAAAAGCGTTTTGAAGCGTACAAGTAACATAGTACGATATTACACTGTAAGTTCTACTGAATGACAGGTTGTACGTGTCAATCCAAACCGCGGTTTGAGAGATACAAAGGGACAACGTTCATCTACCTCACCAGCAAGAAGGGGAACACCGACGGACCCCACCGTTGATGCGGACAACAACGTCGCATCACGGACGGGGAACCGAGTTTCAAGTTAAGCTCTCTCGATCAAACAGGTAAAACGTGACACGTGGAACGCCAGTCGATGAATGGCGTTCTACGAGGATTCGAACGTCCTCGCAAACTACGGATACGTGCACATGCATCCCTCCATTGCCCGCTGGAAAAAGTTGGAGAAGGATGCCCGGCACTTTTTGGTGAGCCTGCATGCGCTTGTCCACGTAGGCCAAGGAGTCAATTGCATTTTTATTTGTATGTGTTCTTCATGCAATACTCATTTCATCGTTGTCCAAATTCATTCCGAAATTTTTTGTACTATGCGTCGCACTTGAACTCTATTCCATGCACCCGCTGATGTATGGAAGCATAGCCTTTTGGCCATCGTGTTAGCCGTACATATAACAATATCCTTATCTATGGCATGGACCCTTCTTTCCGACTAGGATGCGCGTTACAATCATTCCTATGCACATTTGAGGTGCCATGCTTCATTCTTTTTTTCGTAGGAAGCCCTTGCACACTTTGGTTACTATTCGACGCGTTGTTGGCCCCCACCAAGCATCCACAATTTGTCTCCCGGGAAGTAAAAGGCACAAGATTGCAGTGGGAGTTTCGACCAATTTGATTACTTCTTCGGCAACCACGAAGGCTTCGATGAAGAGACGCAATCATGTAGTTGGTTCCCTAATCCAATGTAAACTCGGATAGCGAGTGACCGCTAGGATTGCTCAAAGATTTGAGCTTGGGATAGGTGATAGAGAATCGCTTTATCATTGGCTTGCCGTCTAGACAAAAGGCAATGGATATAGAAAAATGCCTGAGTTTAAATTCATCAAGTGATACTCGGCCAAATATCATTGAACGAATGAAACTAATATGCAACACAATAGTTCCTACATTTGTATCGGGCCAATGACTCATATAGTAGGCCGTACCTACGGTGGCCCCATGCGGAATGTGTGCATGTACTTGCATGTCCGTTGAAAGACTACTTAAATTCTTGCCCATCAATAAGCGCTCCTACCTTTCTACCGTTGCATGTCTTCAAAGCCGAGAGATCACCTGAAAAGCCATTCATTGTCAATGCTAAAGCAATGTGGCTTGTTATACCCTTCGAGTCTGTTGCCACGTCAAGGACTACTAGAGATTTACGTGCACATCTTTGTACTCGTTCCAAATCGAGCACATGATCGCTTCATAAGTACGCGTGATAGCCAAGTGGACCTTGCATCGCATTTAAAAATGGTAGTACTAGCATGGACCAACACATCTCATGAGCAATTGTGTATGACAACAACCACACACACTTCAGAGAAGGTACATGAGGGTTAGGGAGGCACGTTCGGCAAGGTTACGCCCCAACCAGAAGCCAGATATGGCGAATAATACCAGAGATAAATGAATGAAAGTAGTGAGGTACGAAAAAAGAGGAAGCTACCTCGACGCTCCGCAACCTTGTGAAACATGGTTTTCAAAAAGCTTTTGCTACTCACCCAACACATTAAGTCTAGTGAATTAACATCCTATAACATTGCTTAAGATTGTTGATAGCAACGTGCTATTCATCTAAACGAGCCCATCAGTGGCAAGCTTGCTCAACAATAGGCAACGTAGTGGCAACACTTGGTGGATGCGATGATGAGGTGCCATGGGAGATTTTACAACTCATCTACCGGATGGCGATCGGTGAATGGATGGATCATGTAGGGTGGTAAGGTCCCAACTCACCACAATACATCCATACGTTCGTCTTTTGAACCAGTCTACCGGATTTGGTAATCAAGTGCCTCCGGCAATGGTTCTCCCACGAGAAAACGAGGCTTTGCCTGGAATTGGCATTGCGATTTGAAATAAGTTCTTCTTGTTCCGCGTAGGTATGGTTTTCAACGATAGGCTTCATAGTTTCCATTCCTATTTCTACCGATTCCGCGGAAGAAAAGAGTGCTCGATAGCTTTCGTAGCCACCTCCGCATCTTTGCAAACATTTCAATCCCATGCACCTAAATTCACGTTGATTGGCGGTGACCATGGACGATGGAAATAGGCAAGCATCTTTTCGGCAATGTCCTTGGCAGTAGCATCAAGACGCAGAAGACATTGACGACGGGAATTCTCACGCTTCTCCGTGCTAATTCGGTCATCCTCGAAGGGAGTAAGGTATGACCGGGAATCCATCACAGTACGTCATCGAACTTCTCCGCAACTAAGTGAAGCGGAAGTTGAATCATCGAAAAACCTTCGGTCCCAAAAAAAACAAACTTGTGGGTCCACTTCGTGTGGACCCGCCCAATCAACAGAGAGGATTACGGGGAACGTGCAAGCCATTGTGCATGTCCAAGTCCAATGTCCATACTTTTTGCGTCGTCAAGAACGCCATCTTCTTCTTCCGCACACTGTCTTCTTCAAGGGAACTAAACGCCAACATGTAAGGGAAAGGATGATGTTGGTGTATGTTTACACTCCACGGGTTTCCAATGGTATTCCTCCGTGCTTGAGCCCCTTCACTACAAAGAGACCAAGCTTTTACAAGTGAACGCTCTCGTGTAAGCTTAGTGAAGACCAGTATTGATTTCGGTTTACTCGTATGGTTTTTAAGGGTATGGCTCTAAAATCTTTGCATATGTAGGAGTTACCTCCTCTATGGTTGCAAACCCCTTTATGGTTTCGTTCCCCTCGCGTATACTGCAAATATTCACATAAATGTGGTGTCACATTGTCGGTACTTAGCACGCCTATTCTACAACCATACACCAACATCATCCTTTCCCTTACATGTTGGCGTTTAGTTCCCTTGAAGAAGACAGTGTGCGGAAGAAGAAGATGGCGTTCTTGACGACGCAAAAAGTATGGACATTGGACTTGGACATGCACAATGGCTTGCACGTTCCCCGTAATCCTCTCTGTTGATTGGGCGGGTCCACACGAAGTGGACCCACAAGTTTGTTTTTTTTGGGACCGAAGGTTTTTCGATGATTCAACTTCCGCTTCACTTAGTTGCGGAGAAGTTCGATGACGTACTGTGATGGATTCCCGGTCATACCTTACTCCCTTCGAGGATGACCGAATTAGCACGGAGAAGCGTGAGAATTCCCGTCGTCAATGTCTTCTGCGTCTTGATGCTACTGCCAAGGACATTGCCGAAAAGATGCTTGCCTATTTCCATCGTCCATGGTCACCGCCAATCAACGTGAATTTAGGTGCATGGGATTGAAATGTTTGCAAAGATGCGGAGGTGGCTACGAAAGCTATCGAGCACTCTTTTCTTCCGCGGAATCGGTAGAAATAGGAATGGAAACTATGAAGCCTATCGTTGAAAACCATACCTACGCGGAACAAGAAGAACTTATTTCAAATCGCAATGCCAATTCCAGGCAAAGCCTCGTTTTCTCGTGGGAGAACCATTGCCGGAGGCACTTGATTACCAAATCCGGTAGACTGGTTCAAAAGACGAACGTATGGATGTATTGTGGTGAGTTGGGACCTTACCACCCTACATGATCCATCCATTCACCGATCGCCATCCGGTAGTGACACGTCCGAGTCGGTGTACCTGCGGCCCGACGTCGACGCATTCCGTGGGCGTAGGCGTATGCAACCAACCACGTTGTGTAATGTTCTTACGTGGCATTACATAACCTCGCCTGAGCTTGACCGTCTCGTTCCGTGCACGATTGCGTGCTGCTGCACCGACGCGTCGTTTTGATTCCGATGCGTCGGTGCAGAAGCATGTCGACGCATCAGAAGACGCGCCTAAACGCCATCGTCACGTCGTTCACAACACCACGGGATCTACTGTACTAAGGCCATTCGATCGCGACGCCTAAGATCACCGTGCGTCGACGTTTCCGCGACGTGGACGCGAGGCGATCCCGCTCCTTTCGGAACGACGAACGGACGATACCGCCCCTGTAGCAAAGCGTTGGTTTCCTCTCGGGACCCCGGCTCCGGTCCCACAACAACGGTTGCGGACGGCGGGCGGCGGACGGCGGACGGCGGACACAATACCGCGCTGAGACGAACAGACGACGGTGAGTGCGAGGAGTTTCAAACAGTGTCCTTAGTTTGCACGAGAGAACGGGACAAATGAGTGCCGCACGCCATAGGTTGTTGATGAGCGCTTGAGGAAGTAACCTTCCTTGAAGGGGTCAACATTGCCCAGTCCGTTGCATGAATATTGAAAAGTATTCGGAAAAGAATTCGACGGGGATGGCGTGGTAGATCTGACAATGAAGGAGCGTGGTGTTGTACTAATTCTTGGCTGCTCTTTTGTTGTAGGAGGTTACTTCAACGGGGTTATTGCTTGGGTTGAGACGTTTGCTTCCTACCCTTCAACCATGCCAAAGCACCTTGGATTCAAGAAGTCACAAAGGAAGAGATATGTTGCTAGAGTCAATATAAGTAAAAGACCCAAGAATGCGAGTCCGGCACTTCAAGGTGAAAAAAAGGACTTGGATGTGCCCGAAGGATCCACTCCAACACAATTGGTGGTTGATCACGAGAGTGATAGTCGAGATGAACATGTGGGTATTGAGCTTCTTGATGTGCAATTGGAGGATGACTTGACTGCATGGTCGCATCCACAACTTTTTTTTCAATCGTATCTCTCCACAAATGGTGTGGCGACAATATATAGAGGCATGGATGAGGTGGTGTTTGTCGTGGTGGGTTTGATGGGCAATCGTACAGTGTCGCCAATGGGAGTGTGTAGCTTGAAGAAAGTAGATGGTATGTTGATGAGCCATTGCAGTGTTGATGGTTGTCAGGGAAGCGATTGGGCACACATGGACATGGCGACCCGTGGTATCGGGAAATTGTGCTCTTGTGCCCAGAGCTTGATGCGCGTATTCCCTCGCATTCTTCACGTAGAGATTCCATTCAAACGTGCGATGACAATGCTTAGTGATGGATTAGGAATAGATGAAGTAGAAGATATTGTGCATGACATGACATCTAGACCTTTGGGCAAGTCTACCATCGACGAAGCACATCTAGAGCAATGGAGAACGATGGCTGGCATTGCTTTCGAGTTTGAGCTAGAGGAGAATGGACTTGCATTCAAGGCAGTTTGTTGTGGGTTGAAAGAGAACGCACATGCTTGGGGACTAACAAGGCAATATGGGACACGTGGACAAGAGATCTGCTTGACTTGCAAGAGGCACACAAGCACATGTGTGCATGCAAAATGTGCTAGCCGTTGTTGCACAGACATCCTCCTAGATAACGGCGCATATGAACCAAACGATCCTGCGATGGATACACGAGCAAATGAAGTTGAACAATTTGCAAAGCTGGAGATGATTTTCAAAAGGAGACAACTTGGAAATTTTTTCTATTCAACACAAACGGAGGTCGCGATTGGTATGCACGAAATAACAGAAGCAGTAAGTAGGGTTATGGCTGAAAGCATTCGCGAGCACCGCGAGACCCTGGCATTGAATATGGACAATTGCTTTGGAGAGGTTATGGACTCAACCGTTTGTTCAAGGTGCCAAACCTCATCCTTTGAGCCGAAAAATGATTTTCTAATTGTGAGCCAATACGGGATTGTGCAACTACAAGGAGCTCGGGTTTGTCCTACATGTGCTTGCGACCCGAGGGCTTGTGGCTTGTTTTTCGTTCCCAAGAGCAGTGCACGAGAGAGTGTCAGCTATCATCAGTACGTATATTTGGTGCGTGACCTAATGCTTTGCTGGAATTCCTTCTCGGAGACAAAACATTCGTTCATAAGCTTGTTGACAACGCTCGTGAGACAAGGTCAATACTCATCTCCTTCTGCAGGCCTGAACCCAAGGCTATTGATCAAGGCGTCAAGAGACAGCTTTCGCCAGGCTATGCGAGGTTTGATAGCATCCATTGACATAGACAAGTATTGCCCATTTGAATGCGTTTGCCAAGACGACAAGAATTGCAAAAGAATTCACATTGATGGGTTGGTTTTAGGCGTGAAAAGGCGGGCTGCAAGATTTGACCAACCATGGTTGAATTGCAGAAACCCAACCTTCGTGAAGCCATTCACGCAAAATTACTTACACAAAAAGGCCAGAGATTTGCTATGGAAGCTTGCGACTAGTGGACTTGAGCATCGAGATGTTTTGGAGTTGAGACTTCAATGTCCTTGGCAACTACAAATATTGCTCTTGGATGGGTGCCTTGTGGAGGATAAATTTCACCTTTGGCACCTAGTGAGGGACCTCAGAGAGTTAGGAATGGCCGTTGGATCGCATTACCCATTAAACTCGCTCATACCTCTAGATTGCCGCAAGATATTGGAGAAAATTTGTGCCATGGAGTCCATGTGCGAGGCCACGGATCCATTGGTTGCTAGAATTTTTTCAAGCAGTAGATTCTTGGGTATATCTATGCAATTTCTGATGAAGCTCACAGAAGAAGAGCAACTGTACCCCTTCTTAAAGTATTTGCTTCTGCGGGTAGAACGAAGCACAGTTGAAGAGCGTCTTGTTGAGACTGGAGAGGGTAGGTCTCATTCAACATACTTGGACTCTTTTGAGGGTACTTCAAACCTACACTTAATGACAAAGGTAGGAGCCATGGGGCCAAGAAAAAGACGGGTAAGATCAGCGAGACAATATGGAAGAGATAGTGCGGTCGAACCAGAGAAAGAGCATGCAAGAAGCTTCAGCTTCACCCCTGGTCTCGTTTATTACCTTTGTGGAGGGTGTGAAAATGTTGTGGGGTTCCATGTCATCAACGAGAAGAATGCGGAGAGTACAATTGAGATTGTGGAGTACCTCTATGCCTTCTTCCAGCATGCACCTGAAGAAATTGTGTATGACAATGGCAAGGAACTTGAGTTGGCAGCCAGCCTCCGTGAGCCGTCCTTTTTCGGGAGGACTCGCTACTATCAAGATCAAATGCACCACAGAAATCATACGACTGCTCCTGAGCACTACAATTCCAAACACAACAAAAGCATCAATGGTCCTCTAAGTGAGCAATTCAATGCTTCTGTTCGGTGCCGGCAAAACAGCATGATGTTCAGCTCCCAAGTTGGATATGTTACCTTGATTTGCGCTCAAGCTCTGTATTGGAATGCCAAGAAGCAACAAAGGTTGAGGGAGCTCTGATGGATCCCAAATTTCAATAGACATACCACCCATTTTAGAGTGTACCATATTGCAGTTTTCTCCATTGCCCAACCTATGCATCATGTAACCTGCCAGTTTTTTTTTTCATCCGCAGTCCCAGGATGGGCTCTCCCCTCCCATCCTTCCATCACGTCAACACGTTTCGCGCGAGTCCCCCCTAGTCTACGTGACCATTCTTCCTGATACTTTTGCGTGTCAGGAAGACTGGTGACGCACCCTTGTTTGCTTCGCCAGCCCCTCGTCCTCCTCGCAGTGTCGTCCAGGCAAGATTCGACCACGTCGCGGCGTCGCGGCTCCCGTCCTCTTTTCCTCTCCACTTTTCTCCTTCCATTCCCTTCGCATCTGTTTCCACGCTTCGGATGTCGCGTTTCGACCTTCCTTGGCTCCGTCCCTGGTGCGCATGGACACGCGCTGCCACCGACGTTCGTCCTGCACGTCGTCCAGTCGCCTGGATGTCCCGGCTGTACGATTGTGTGGGTTTGAGAGAGAGGAGAGACAGGGAGAGAAAGAGGGGGCCCATTTGCCCATCCGAAACGGGACCGGGGAGCAACGGGATCGATGTCCCATTTACCCCTATCTGGGGAATGGTTCGCCCCACGATCCCTCAGGCCAAGATGCTTCCAAACAGCACGAAAAAATGGACCAAGCCTAGTTGCACCCGGGGGGATCGCCTCTTCCGGAGGGACCCTTCCCCCCTCCAAATCGACCCCCCTCTCCCTCCCACCCTCCTCGTGGGGAGTCTCGATGCCCGCCCCCTGGGCAGCAGGTGGGCTCCCTCCCCCTTCGCCACGTCCATTTCGACCATTCGCGCGACGTGTTCCATCGCATCCGCATGTCCTCTCTCGTCGCCAAAGCATCCTTCGCCATGGCCAAGACGTCCCACAAGCGTGGAGGAACGCAGGAGGGAACCGAGGGCGCATCCGAAAGGGCGAGCAAGCTGCGCGACGAAGGGAACCGACTCTTCGCCCAGAAGGAGACCAAACGCGCACTGGAGCAGTACGCCAAGGCGCTCGCGATGCTTCCCGAAGACGCGCAGGAGAGAACCGCGATCTACAGGTGCGGTCAGACGAGACGATCATCGGCTCGAACACGAGAGATCGACCAGGCCGTACGCGAGGAACGAAAACAACTGACGAAAGTGCCCTGATGGATAGCAACCGAGCCGCTTGTTTCCTCCGGGAGAAGAAATACGGGCCCGCCGTACTGGAGTGCAACAAAGCGCTGCAACTCAATCCGAAACATCCCAAGGCGTTGAGGAGACGCGCCAAGGCGTACGAGTCCGTAGGAGACTTCGAGAGGGCGCTGGTGGACATCGAAGCCGTCGAGAAAGAGCAGGGAGACAATGTGGAAAAGGAAGTCAAAGACACCGCCAAAAGGCTGCGCGACCATCTCCTCATGCAAAGGGCGGTGCAAGCCAGGGCCCAAATGCAGAAATCTAGGGCTCAGCAAGGGGCCGTCAAGCCCAAGGAAAGCCTGAACACGGTCAAGTTCCGGTGTGTTCTGGACGACGACATTCGAATGCTCACCGTGCCAGCAGGGATCACCTACTATGGATTGCTGAAAGAGCTGAGGAACCTTTACATTGGCCACTACCCGTTTTGTGCAAAGTACAAGGCGAAGGACTCCAGCATGATCACCATCACCTGCAAGGAAGATGTTGCGGCGGCGTACGCTGTCTCACAAGATAAGGGACCTGCCAAAAAGGCCGCCGGTCTCGGAGGAGGCAGCCTCCCCGCCCCAAAGAGCAAGGATGGCAAGAAGCCAACCCTGTACCTATTCAAATGTCCAGAAAGGGAGGTTCCCTTGCCTCCAAGCGACGAGGTCCCCGAAGGTGAGAACGGAACAGAAGTGTACGAGCTGGATGACTGGCTCATTGATTTCGCCGGCCTTTTCCGCCAACAGTTGGGGATTGACCCAGATGGCCACGTGGACCTACACAATGAAGGATGGGAAAAGTGCAATTCAGCCCTTGATTCAGCATTGAGGATGGAAGAAGCAAATGCACTGCTTGACCAAGCAGCAGGAAAGTTCCAGGACGTGGCAGCCTCGGGCCTCTTCAATTGGGGAAACGTACACATCTGCCGTGCGAGGCGCATACTGGATGTAGATAGTACATTGAAAGGGTCGACAAAGGCTTCTTACGCCGATGCCTGGAAATACTTTGCATTGGCCGAGGAGAAGTACGTGGAGGCGCTGGGCGTGAAAGCAGACTTCCAGGATGCGGTTCTTGGGATCGGCCAAGTGTACTTTGAAGAAGCTAAACTCAAACAAACGGAAGTGCTGGCTAAGGACGATGGGCGGTCAGAAAAGGAAAAACTGCAGGAGGCAGAGGCCGATATCAACGCCCTTTTCGAGAAGGCCATTCAGAAGTTCCAAGAAGCAATCGCATTGGACAAAGCATGCAGTTCGGCGGAGGAGGCAAAAGAGAATGACAGCGTTGACGATGCAAAGGCAGAGGATCCGTCGGTTGCTTCACACGGTTTGGTGATGTGGGGCAACGTGCTGTACGAGCAATCCCAGATCCTGGGTGCCTTGGGCAAGGAATGGAAGGTACTCTTTGAATCATCAATCGAGAAGTTCAAGGAGGCTGGTTGTGACCAGAACGACATAAACTCTGCGATTGAGAACCATTCACAGAACAAGGTGGCCGCGGCTTCGTCATAGGCTGAGGATTTGGGCGTGAATACGACACTGTTTTTGGGCACGTTGTCGCTGGTGTCGAGTTTGCAATAAAGGGTTGCCTATTTTTATTCCCGCACCCGCATTTGTCGCACCATTGTTTAGCTGTCACGCAAACGAGTAGCATTGCTTGGCTCGTTCCAGGATTTGCTCCACTGCCTTGGACCATTCGGGTTCGCGTTCGCGAACCTTGTGCAGCGATGTCTTGTCATGCGCATCTGCCTCCGGTACCGTCAGGAGTACCAAATTGTCCACACGGGCAACCTTTCCTGCATCCCACCTGGTGAAGGTTAGATTGGTGGTGTCTCGATACGTCCCCTTGTCCCTGCTAGCAGCTTTGAGAGAACCCATGCGTGCACTTGCACCTCTCCACAGCTCTAGCGCTGCATAGGCCAATTCGTCCTTGTCACAGGCCAGTCCGTCCAGGTTTCCAAACCTTTCTTCTTCACGATCGAGCAATCGATTCCACAACCTCTCGTACTGGGGATCTCTCAGCACCAGCGGTGGGGTGGGATGCAGATTCAATCCTGCCAAATGGCACAGCACATGTGCTGCACAGGTCAACCCGAAGGTGGCAGGAACCGGAGCCAGCACGGGCATGGCCCGCACTCGAAACGTCGGCATCACCTGCAGCTGCCGGGGATCTTCCGTTGCTCCGTCTGGGATCGGCACGAGCGACACTTGCGGCTTTTCGTTGGTGAAGACGACGGTCACGCCTTCCTTGATGCCGTGGTGGAAGCGCAGTCGGTGTCGCACGGCCCTAGCCAGTGGATCCGCGGCGCATTCGGCGATGTCCGCCATCCTCACGCGTGTGGGATCTGTCCTGGCGCCTGCACCGCACGCCGAGACCACTGGTAATCCACGCGACACGCAGGTGGCCAGCAGGTCGGCTTTCGTCTCCACGTGGTCGATGCAATCCAGCACGAAATCCGGTGCGCCTGCGAGCACTGCTTCTCTCGTCGTGGCGTCGTAGAGCGACACCATCGCTTCCACCTGCGCTTCTGGCAGGATGCGTTCGAAGTGCTCCTTCAGCACCACCGCCTTTGCATTGCCTACGTCCTTTCTGGTGGCCAATGCATGTCGATTGAGCGAGGACAGCGACACCTGATCGAAATCCACCAGGCGCAGGCGACCGACGCCAGAGCGCAACAGCGCCTGTGCCGCATGGCTTCCGACACCTCCCAATCCCACCACCACCACGAAGGCATCGGCCAATCGCCGCTGGACGTCTTCGCCTACGAAAGCCGTGCAACGCGCCAAGTGTTCGCACAGGATGGGATCCGACAGGACGGTGTCCGAACCCAACACCGGCGCTTCGGCACTCGCGTGGACGTGGCGCACCGCTTCGTGCCCGTCGCGACGTCGACGGTGCGCCACCAGCAGGACCGTCCCTGCGGCCACGCCACAGCCGAACGCCAAGGCCAAGGAAGACCAGCGGGACATGCTCACGGATCGAACACGCGCGCACGCCTCGATCAGGCGGCGCAGCACGAACCGACGTGTTCGGTCCGATGGACATGCCGCACCAGATGGTCCTCTTCCAGGAAGGATGGTGGCACAAGATACCCACAACGGACGACGGAGCAGCACATGGGCAGGTTACACACACTGCCTGCTCGTTCCAATGCATGCACGGCGGTTGGGTTCGAACGAGGAGCCATGCGACCACCGGTGGGCAAGGCTGGAAAGGAAGGGAACCGCCACGTTGCCCGGAAGAAAGTGTTTCCGCATCAAACGCCCGCAGGGAGAAGCCCAAAGCACCTGCAGAAGCGATAAAGTTTTCTTTGGAGTGGTGGTGTTACGATTTAAACACCAGTTGGTTGTGATAGTGATGTGTTTTTTCTCTTTTTTTTCTTGGGTCTGCATGGTGGGTTCTAGAAAAGGGCGGATTCGCGCCTCGTCCCTCCACCCGCGGTGGCAAACCACGAGCTGGATCTGTCCGTCCCTTGCCACCCACCCCCTCTACTTCCAAACAAAGAGACAGAGGTGCAGACGTGCGGAAAGTGCATGGATTGCCTTATGCGGCGGTGAACTTGGTCACGGCCTTGGTGCCCTCGGACACGGCGTGCTTGGCCAACTCGCCCGGCAAGATCAAACGCACCGCGGTCTGGATTTCCCTGGAGGTGACCGTGGGCTTCTTGCTGTAACGGGCCAGCTTGGAGGCCTCGGTGGCGATCTTCTCGAAGATGTCGTTGATGAACGAGTTCATGATGGACATGGCCTTGGAGCTGATGCCGGTGTCGGGATGCACCTGCTTGAGCACCTTGTAGATGTAGATCTTGTAGGACTCGGTCTTGGCCTTCTTCTTCGTCCCTCCGGTCTTCTTCGTCGTCTTCTTGGCGGGCTTCTTGTCGGCCTTCTTGGGAGGAGCCATGACGTCGAAGCGAAGAGGTCGGGAGCGGAGTGTGTTTGTGTGTGTCGAGAGGTGCGGCGCGTGTGGCAGCGCTCGAACGAACTGAACACGAATGTGGCGTTCGAGGTGGGTTTGAACCTCCTCTTGGATCCCATCCCCCGCCCACGTCCCCCACGCCCATTGGTCCGGAGGAACGCCCCCCCGGATCGATCCGGGGGGAGGGGACCGGACCCCCACTCTCCAGGCGTGGTCCCTCGATCCACCCCCCAGATCGGTCCCCCCTCCCCCCCTGGGAATCGGGTCTTATTTAAACCCACGATGGCCATTCGACACGAACAGACACGTTCGGGAACACGCACACCTCGCGTCGCACGCCAAGCGAACGCTCACCACCAACAACCCCCGAAACGAGACCCGAACCCACGCCATGTCTGGACGCGGAAAAGGAAAGTCCGCCAAGAAGGCCGTGACCAAGTCCACCAAGGCCGGTCTGCAGTTCCCCGTGGGACGTGTGGCACGCTACCTCAAGGCAGGCAAGTACGCCACCCGCATCGGAGCCGGTGCGCCCGTGTACCTGGCCGCCGTGTTGGAATACCTGGCCGCCGAAGTGCTGGAATTGGCCGGCAATGCCGCACGCGACAACAAGAAGACCAGGATTGTGCCCCGCCACATCCAGCTGGCGGTGAGGAACGACGAGGAGCTGTCCAAGCTCTTGGGATCCGTCACCATCGCTTCCGGAGGCGTGTTGCCCAACATCCACACCGTGTTGTTGCCCAAGTCCAAGTCCAAGAAGGAGTAAGCCGGCGGGGGCCACCACCCCTTCCGGTGCGGTCCCTCCTCCAGGGGATTGCGCTGGACGCACCGCACCTGGTTTGGGCCGGTCTGGGCGCTGTGGACGCGGCACCCACGTCCTGCCCAAACCAGAAACCAAGAGCCAAAAAAACAAAAAAAAAACAGAACAAGGGCGTCGATGACGACGACAAACTGCACGCACATACATGGTTGTTCAGGCAACCTTCCCCAACCAACTGGTGTCAAACATTGTACACCACCGCTTCAAAGAAACCTTTCTCTGCTCCCTCTGCACAGCATCGCCTGCGTCTTCCCGGTGGTTTGGCTCGATGCTTGCCTCTGTGAAGGCAGCGTGCACGAGTCGTGTTGTGCATCCAAGGATGGTGCAGCTGTGGTTGAACCATGCCTTCATCCTTTGCCATCGTAAGACCGGCACCTCTTGCACCACTTGTGACCTTCCCCGCAGAGGAACCCCGATGCCACCCTTGTCCTCCTCTGCGGTCCCCGGATCCATAGTTTCTCCAGAGAACACCTTCGTTCATCCGGCGCGTCTCGTCGTCCTTTGACGCGCGCGTTTCGCCTCCGTTGCGCGCTCCTTTCGCCTTTTTGGAAGGTTGAGGCCTTGCCTTATTGCTTCTCCTGGTCCATTTCACCGCTCGTCTCTGGCTCGGTGGAAGGAGGTGGTTCGTTCGATCGCGAAACGTCGCTTTCCATTGCCATCGCGACGTCGTGCTTTGGTCGTGCTTTGGTCCGCCGCCGCACCTTTCCTTCGAACCACGGCTTGCAATCGATCGGTGAGCTGTTGAACGAGGTCGAGGATGGATCCTGAGCTGCGCCTGGAAGGACAAGGCAACGAAGGCGATGCCGACGTGGTGGAAACGGACTCCGAACTGGAACCTGTCGTGAGGCGAAGGAGCATGCGCATACGAGGCTCGTGCGCGGCTGTGTCCGAAGACGAAGAGGAAGCACGTGGAAGGGACGTGAGAGTGTCCAGGAGGAGCTGGAAGGACGCGCACGCGAAAGACAGCGGACGTGTGGTGGATGGATCGAGCGACGAAGAGACGAACCGGAGGTCCAGGCGCAAGCGAACGAGGACGTCCGAAGACGGCTTGCGGGAACAAGTGGAGAACAAGACCACGTTCGAAACGTACAGCACGAGGTATGGACGCGTCACGAGACGTGCGGTGGAAGCGACTTCGCCGAGAGCGAGGTCGAGGAAGAAGGTCGAAGATGTCGACGGGACGGTTCGAAACCAGGACGGTGGCGGGACCTCGGAGGAACGGGAGAGCGACGAAGAGGAACGTGCACGTGTCAGGCGCTCGTGGAGGAAGCGGCAGAACGTGGATCGATACAGTCCGACCCGGGCAGGTGCCAAAGCACAAGCCGATGCGTACAACAGGCGAATGCACGCAAGACGGAGCGGATCCAGGAGGTACGGGAGGTACAGGCCTAGACCGTTGAGGCTGTCGGATTCAGAAGAAGACATCTTGAATGGACATGGAATCGGAAGGAATTTCATGGGTGGACTTTTCTATCCGCCCAGTGAAGTGCTAGCACCGGCCGATCCTTTCGAGCACGACGGAGGGCAGCAGGTGCAAGAGGGAGGGGCAGGGCCGTGCACGCCGTCCAAGGCAGGAGGAACAGGACCTGCACGCTTAGGATTGGGCCTGCCCGGTGGCAGCGTGTTTGAAAAGCCCAAGAATGCAGAGATCACTCCAGTGCATGTTGATCCAAGCGTGTCGTTTGCGGACGTTGGAGGGCTTGCGCATTACATCAAGGCCCTGAAGGAAATGATTTTTCTGCCGCTGGTGTACCCAGAGGTGTTTGCTCGGTTTCGTATTTACCCACCTCGTGGCGTGCTGCTGTATGGGCCGCCTGGGACTGGTAAGACGCTCACTGCAAGAGCCTTGGCTGCAACCGCTTCCAAAGCCGGGCAGCGAGTTACATTCTTCATGAGAAAAGGGGCAGATATTCTTTCGCAATGGGTCGGCGAGGCTGAGAGGCAGTTGAGAGTTCTTTTTGCTGAAGCAGAGAAGCATCAGCCATCCATCATATTTTTTGATGAAATCGATGGTTTGGCTCCCGTGCGCTCGAGTAGGCAGGACCAAATCCATAACAGTATAGTCTCTACTTTGCTGGCGTTGATGGACGGCTTAGATTCACGCGGCCAGGTTGTAGTTGTAGGGGCAACCAACCGCATAGATGCCATTGATGGTGCACTCCGTCGACCAGGAAGATTTGACCGCGAGTTGCTCTTTCCTTTGCCAGATTTCAAGGCCAGGGCAGAGATTTTGGACATCCACACCAGAGGTTGGGAAGACAAGCCCGCTAAAGAATTGGTGCATGAGCTAGCCGCTTCCTGCGTAGGATATTGCGGAGCAGACCTAAAGGCTCTTTGCACAGAAGCTGCTGTACACTCCCTCCGCAGAAGCTTCCCGCAGATATACGAAACAGAGAAGAAACTCTTGTTAGACCCCAGCGCCGTTAGAGTTACCCGGAATGACTTTCTGGCTGCGCAACGATCCATTACCCCAGCTGCACATAGATCTGCAGTCTTACATGCCAGACCATTATCTCCACTCCTGCATCCACTTCTTTCACAGCACTTGCAGAATTTGCTGTCAAGGATCAAGCAGGCCTTCCCGCCAGCACAAAACTGTGTCCGTGAAGACCAGGAGTTTGCGTCAAAAGGTGCAGTAGATCTTGGTGTTGATGAGAAGGATGCACTTGAATTGCAAGTGGATGGATGTCTGCGCTTTGATCCCTATGCTGCTTCGAAAGCCCTGCTTACAGCAAGTCATCAGCTACATGCTGCACGTCCAAGGCTTTTGGTTTGTGGCGAAAGTGGAGCCGGCCAAGTCCACATTGCTCCGGCCCTATTGCATGCACTGGAAATGTTCCCTGTGCATGCCATTGGGCTATCTTCACTCGTGTCCAACACTTCAGCAAGGTCCCAGGAAGAAGCTCTTGTCCATGCAGTTTCAGAGGCCAGGCGGGCAGCACCGGCGATCCTTTATCTTCCTCAATTGCAACACTGGTGGGAGAATGCACCGCCAACCTTGCGTTCACTGCTGTGGGTTCTATTGCAAGATCTCCCTCCATCGTTGCCGGTGCTTCTCCTTGCTACAGCAGATGCCCGTCTGTGTGAGATAGATGGCGATGCACAAAACATTTTTGGAGAATTTGTATATGAGCTATCGCAGCCTTTGCGTGCACAGAGGTCGGAGTTTTTTGATAGCCTTGCGATCGCAGTGCGCACTCCTTCTCAGGTTGCAATCCAGCAGGAGGAAGGAGCAAGGCCCCCACCCCTTCCAGAAGCTCCAACTGTGCCCCACAAACCCACCGAAGAAGAGCTGCGATTGAAAGCACTCGAGGAGCACCAAGTCATGCGCAGGCTGAGGATGGTGCTGCGGGAAGTTGTCCTGCGGCTCATGGAGAGCCGCAAATGGGCTATTTTTGTGGACCCGCCAGAGCTCGATGAGGCAGATGCAGCCCCTGATGCAATCCTTGATCTCTCGAGCTTTTTGCGCCGCATCAACGATGGTTGGTTCACCTCTGTATCGAAATTCCAAAGAGAAATGAAGAAATTTGTCCAGGCCGTCACAGACCTGCATGGCGAGGAGCACATCCAAGTTGTGAGCAAGGCGCACGCTCTCAAGGATACAGTCAGTGAAATGCTCCTGATGGTTGATCCTGAGCTTGTTAGAAGAGCTGCAGATATTGATGCCCGTGGGGGTCCGATGCATCTAGAAAACGAGGACCCAGTACATCGTTCCGTTTTACAGGAAAAGCAGCAACGGATATCCCGGAGCTCACGCCTGCGTGGCGAGAACGTTAGTAGGTGGGTGTTGCACAAGGATCCTGAGGCTCTTCTCAGGAAACTTAGGGAACAGAAGCGTCACGAAGATCATGCTGTGAAGGTGGAGGATGATGATCAGATTCCGGTGGAAGAGGAAATCGGCGAGGGAAGGGAGAAGGGTGTCCTTGATCCCGGTCAGAAAGTGGAGGAGCTGGGCCCATGCAAGGATGAGGTAGAAAATCACAAACCACAGGTTGTTGAGAATGGCAAAATACACCCGCAGAGTGCGCAGGAGACGTTAGAAATCCCCGATCCAGAAGTTGTGGCATTGTCGGAGGAATGGAAGCATCGCCTGGTGCAAGCCACCGAGGAGCACAATGTGGAATCTCTGGAAAGGCTCTATGCAGATTTGACAAGACTTTTGGTAGAGTCAAGGGCCATGGAAGACCGAAAGGTTGTTGTACAGCAATTGAACAAATATCTGACATCTAAATTCTGAAGTCCAGCATTGACTGGTAAAATTTTGAATAAAATGTTCGTCGTTTCACGCGAGGACAGTTCCTTTACTCATCTGTGCCAACATGGAAATGGCGCTCCCACCTGTTTTGCATGCGTTGCTGAACCATGTCCAGGAATGGCATCGTGTTCAGGTATTGCTTCGGAGTGGCACCATAGCCATGAACACAGATGGCCAGATCCTTGGTCATGTAGCCTTGCTCAATCGTTTCGATCACCGACTTCTCCAGATCTCTTGTGAACCAAAGAAGCTCGATGTTTTCATCAAGCTTGGCACGGTGGGCCAAGCCTCTGCTCCAGGCAAATATGCTTGCTACCGGGTTGGTACTAGTTTCGTGACCTTTCTGGTACTGGCGCCAGTGCCTGGTCACGGTACCATGAGCGGCCTCCGACTCGACTGTCTTCCCATCTGGAGTGACCAGCACGGAGGTCATCAGCCCCAATGATCCATACCCCTGTGCCACAATGTCAGACTGCACGTCGCCGTCGTAGTTCTTGCAAGCCCAGACGAATCCACCCTCGGACTTGAGCGTCTGCGCAACCATGTCATCGATGAGACGATGGGTGTAGGTGATTCCGGCGGCCTTGTAGTCCTTTTCAAAGTCCTTTTCATACACCTCCTGGAAAATCTGCAGCCAGCGTCCATCGTAGGCCTTCAGTATGGTGTTTTTGGTGGACAGGTACAGGTCCCACTTACGATCGAGGGCATACGTCAGGCAGGATCTGGCGAAACCTTCGATGGAAGCATCGGTGTTGTACATGGCCATGCCTACCCCCGCACCTTTGAAATCGTACACTTCCCATTCTTGCGGTGTGCTTCCGTCGGCGGGCACGAAAGTCATTTGGAACTTTCCTGGCTTCCCTGTCACGAAGTCGGTGGCCTTGTATTGGTCTCCAAAGGCATGTCGACCCACGACGATGGGTTTCTTCCATCCTGGCACCAGTCTTGGTATGTTGTCGATGACGATGGGCTCTCGAAACACGGTCCCGTTGAGTATGTTTCGGATGGTTCCGTTTGGCGACTTCCACATCTTCTTGAGTCCGAATTCTTCCACGCGCGCCTCGTCCGGCGTGATGGTGGCGCACTTGATCCCCACGTTGTGTTCCAGGATGGCGTGTGCAGCGTCCACCGTCACTTGATCGTCGGTCTTGTCTCGATTGGGCAGTCCCAAGTCGTAGTATGCGATTCCTTTTTGGAAGTCCAGGTACGGGAACACCAGCTTCTCCTTGATGGCCGTCCAGATCACGCGCGTCATCTCGTCGCCGTCCAAGTCCACGACGGGATTGGCCACCGGGATCTTCCCGTGTGCACCCACCGCCAATCCCCTCGCTGTTTCCGTCCGTCTTCCCGTCAGCCTCCGTCTTTCCCATTCCATCGTCTCTCACGACCTCCTCGCACGCACCCATTCGCGCAGCACGCAGCGGTCGTCCGGCGGCGCGCATCATCGTGCTTCGCAACATCGCATCCACCGATTCCTTCGTCGGGATCCTCTCCCTGGGCCTTTCGTTCGAAAGGGACACCCCACCCCGGCGCAGCTCCCTTTCGAACCCGCAGATCCCTCGGGTTCGAAAGGGGATGGGGTTCCGGTTCGAACCCCCAGCCTTCGAGGTCGGAACCCTACCTGCCCCCTTCCTCCAACCGATTCCCAACGGTCGAGTGGAGGGAGAGGAGGGGGGATAGGTCCCACCTTGGACCACCCGTCCATCCCTGAGACAAGGGAGGAACAAGGACACAGGGACATGGCAGCCCAGGAAGGATGGATGGGCACCATGCCGGATCCACGGACGGAATACCAGGGAAAGGGAAAGGGAAGGAGTGAAAGGTAGGTGGACAAAGGGGTGGTGCAACACGTGCGTGTCCGTGACATGCAGGAGGGATCGAAACCACGATCCATACGAGGAAGGATGAAGGACACCCAAGTCAGGTCCCGTCATTCGCTGTCCTCCTCGCTCCCATATGCATGGAGGGCGGCCATCGTGGGCCCAGGAGATGCAGGCAGGCATGTGCCATTGTCCCGACCAACACCAGATGGCGCAATCACGACCTTTCGGACACGGGTTGGTGCTCCCTTGGACCTGTCCGTGCTCATGGCATGATGGTTCCTGACCCCGCCAAGCCATCCTTGGATCCCTTCGCTCCCACGAGCACGCTTCGTGTCGGGTTCCGGATCGCCCTCCCCAGATGTGCCTACCTCCGCAGGCAGACGGCTTCGATCTTGCTTCAGACGCATCATCTCCTGCAGTTCCTCCTCGATGTCTTCCTCCTCGCGGTTCGAATCGCCCGCTTTTCGATCGTGGACTGAAGAAAGCACGTGGCTGAGGTCGGTCCTCTCCTGCTCCGCACGGAGGACTTTCATTTCGTCCAAGGCCGTCATGATGTCGTTCTCTTCCTTCCGCTTCCTCGCCTGTTTCTCCAACAGCTCCATCTTGTCCATCAGTTCCTCGTCCGGCTGTGCTTCTTCGATTTCCCTCTCCTCCTGGGTGGGCTGCCATGGATCGTTGTTCCTGGTAGCACCGAACTCCATCACGTAGTCGCTGTTCTTCGGGTCGGTCTTCATCGCCAGCGTCGCAGAACAGTTTGGACAGTTGAAGTAGAAGCGGAACAGTCGTATTCCCAAGTAATCTTCCCCTTCCACGGTCTCCTTCTTGGAGTTGAACTTGGTGCCTCGATACACGAAGTTCCCACAGCTGGAGCACCGGACGCTCATGGGCAACATCATGCGCACCTTCGTCTGCTTGTCCTTTCCCCGACGGATCTTCGACACCGCTTCCGGGTCGAAGTCCGGAGGATAGTACTTGTTGATCACCTTTCGCTCGCCCATGGCGCCGTGTGTGCCTCGGAATGCCCAAGTGGTCGCGCCTGCCAAGTGCCGAGTGCGCTGGTCTCGACGCTTCCTTTCCAAGAATGCATCCTTCGGGTTCCTGATGGAAACGATCCCCGATGGAAAGGAAGCTCGATCCGGGACTGAACCCGAAAGATCCCGGGTTCGAACGGGGTCGATATCTCGGAGGAGAGGTCTCGACCTTTGATCGATATCTTTTGGGGAAGAACTCGATGGGACGGTGGTGGAGGTCTCGAGGCTGTCGACCACAGCCGACGGACGTCGAAGAAGAAGACAAAAGCGGAACCAGAAGGTCGCGCGAACATCGAATCTGCGAGAGAAACGTACGGGAAGAAACTGGAAAGAGCGGGAACGCAGGAAAGGTCCAAACGGTGAAGAAGGACTCCGAGCTCCGACCGACATGACCAAGGGAGCGAGGAGCGCCCTCGTCCAAGTGCTGTTCGTGGTAGCGTGGTCCTTGTGCTGGATAGGAGTGCGTGCTGGGAAGTCTTCTTGCGACTGCGATGCGCAAGGAGAACCATGGGGATTCACCGGAGGGTGCGAGGCGTGCACGTGCCCGTCCAAGAACGACAACGGCACGTGGGAAGGAGTGCCGGCCAACAATTGCAGTGCGAACTCGGACTGCGACGCGTGCGTGTGCTGCGCAACCGACGTGTCCGGGAATCCTCCTCCACTGACTCCTGGCGTCATTTATCTAGGCAATTGTGCACGTGGGTTCCATTTGGAAGTTCAAGGGTGCGAATGCGTATGCGTCTTCGATGGTTACAGCGAATGGGAGGTAGCCATGACCGTGGTGTTCGCTATTGTACTCGCCATCCTTGTGGGTCTTTGTTGTTTCTCGTTCTGCAGGAAAAGGGGAAACGAAGGATTGGGAAGCAGCAGCGTAAACAGGTGGTCGCTCAATCCTTGCCCCCTCTTTCGCAAAAAAGGCAGCACACCCATACCTGCAGCGGCATACATCACAGAAGGGCCCGAAATGGGAATGACCTCCATCCCTTCGGAAACCCCTCCTCGGCCATCGGTAGATGAGTACGAGAACGTAGATCTTGGCAGGGGCGATGCTGGGAACCTGTCAGACGAAGCCCCGAAAAGTGCGCGCGAACAAAGGCGTAATCCATGGAGGCCGGTGGATTGAAAGACTGTACCGCCCAGACCGTCCTGCACACTGTTGTGCAGATGACAAACTTTCTCCTCATCTGCTTGTAACAATATCTAGAATTCCTCTTATTGGGGTCCTGCACGTTGGACAAGTATTGTTTCTTTGTCTATGCGTTGCGAGGCATTGCATGCAGTACTCAAAGTGCATGCAGGGAAGGATTTGTGCGTTCCGTTGGTTAGCGTAGCATACCACGCACTTGTCCCTTTCGTTTTTCATTTCCATCTGTTGATACATCTTGGATATAGTGCTGATGAGCTTTGCCTCCCTTACTGCTGCGTTCCCCTGTACGGTTTCCAAAGCAGTCCTGCACGTGTGCAGCTCTTCCGCAAGTTTCTTCTTCTCCAGCTCGACAGCGTTCTCCTTCTGCTCGTCACACAGCTTTTCTAACCGCCGCGCCGCGTCTTGAACCGAGGTAAGCTCTTCGTATGTCAAACGATCGCAGAGACTTGGATTGGTCAACATGGCGGAGCCCATCTTCAGAAGCTCAACGTGCCTCGTCTTGTCTACCAGGTCGTTCTCTGCAATCTGCCGCAAGGCTTCCTCATGCGCCTGCTCGAACATCGCCAATGCTTCGTCTTCCTCGTTTTCCATTTGTGCTTTTTCGTACGCGTGTTCTTCCTTCAAGTAGTCCCAGGTCTCGGCAGCTGCTACCACGGCGTCCACACTCTCGTCCAGGCTGTCTCGACATCGCATGGGTAGAGGCCTCGCGACCTGCTTCATCCTGTACATCGATTCCCTTTCGCGCGTCCTTTTCTCTTCTTCCTTTCTTTCACCATCTCTGGATGGCCTTCCTCTCTTCCCACCACTGGATTTGGCCCTCGTCTGCATGCTCGTGGCTTGGCCTTCCGTCGTGCTTTGGTCCGACGACTTTCCCCTGTCGCCTCCTTCCGCTTTTTGTCCTCTCAGTTCCTTTTCGGAGGTCTTTCTGGTACTTTCCAACGTCGGATCACGGGTCCGAACGCACCCCTGAAGACGTGAGCGCGAGAAGCGCGTCACGAAGGGAGCGTGCTTTGCTGCTGCGCGTGCTGCGCTTTCTGCCTTTGAAGGCCAGGGTGGGGCGCCAAGACCCAGGGCCCGAAAGTATCGATACGTCCCTAGAAGATCTCGATCTCTTTCCGAGGAAGGAAACCCGAGGTATCGAGACGATACCTGGGTGGATGGGTGAAGATATCGATATCTTCTGGTCGCATGGAGGGATGGGAGGAAAGAGGGGGAAGACGGGGATCGGGGTTCCCCTGACCTCGGGAAGGGGGGTCATGAAGGGTTCTTTCAGGAGGGGGGTTCCTTTCCCCGACAGGCGGGAGCTCGCGGAACGGTTCGGCCGTACGTCGATCCGCGCTCGTCTTCGACCCTTTCCCGTGGCTGGTGGGACCTGGAAGGCGGCTCGGACCGTCTGAAGAGGGGGCTTCGGACGCTTCCTGCACATGCACGCCTTCCAAAGCCGAGCGATTGCCAGCCAAGACCTCGAGGAAGGTGTCGGAACCGTCCAAGCGTGTCGTACGTCGATGGCCTGGGACGATCCTCGACGGGCGATCCTCCCACCCTCGCCTCCGCCCCGCAGATACCCGTTCGTTTCCCCATTCGGGTTCCGATCGCGCCGAGGACTACCCCCGTCCCGCCTTCTCGGTCGTGGTCTTCGAGAGTCCGGGTTCGAACCCGAGGGCTTCCGGGTCTGAACCCGACGGATCCCCGGTTCGAAGCCTTCGGTCTTCCGATCAGGTGGGGTGGGAAACCCGAGGTCCGAAACGAGGTGATCTCGACGACAGAAACGGTCGACATCGCGCGCACGAGCGCCTCTCTGGACGCACGAAGGAAAGGCCATGGGAGGCGAGAAAGGGACGAAGAGGTGGTGGAAACGATTCCGATCCAGGAAGACGAAGGATTGGGAACGCGATGAATGGACGGAACTGCACCGGTGCCTCCAGGAAGGGAGGTCCAGCGAAGAAATCCACAAGGTGATCCGTAACAACAAGAGCGATGCGAGACAAGCAGACGTGAGAGGGATGACGCCTCTGCACTGGGCAGCCGCAAAAAGAGTGAAATTGGACGCGTTCCGACTGATCCTGGACGCGTATCCAGAAGCGGCCAGGGTGCAGGACAAAGCAGGGATGCTTCCCATCCACTGGGCTGCTTGCGGGGAAACCGAAAAGATGCTCCGAGAGTGCACCAGCGAAGCTTTGAAAAATAGGAAATTACAACATAAGTGCAGCGCACCGTCCACCTCTTTCCAATTCAACAACATGCCTGTTCATTGCCATGAACAATGCAGCGGATCTGACAAGCAAACCCGCAAACTGGTTGCTTTAGCAAAGGGCTTCGTGAGGCGTACGGGGCAACTCGTGACCGGCAGGAAGGAACACCGGACCAACCGTTCAGTCACCGGAAACATGTCTGAGACTTCTGCTGGAAGGAAGTACGACTGCGCCAATCGTCCACCGCCGAGACCCTCACCAACACCAGATCATTGTGGAAGAATGCTACGCGGCATGCAGCCAACGGAGCAGGAGCAAATCGTCCAGTACCTGGCTATGGAATTTCCAAAAGGCTTACTAACAAAGTGTAGCAAGTGCGGCAGTCTACCCCTGCACATGGCAGCCGCGAGCCACAGCAGTGCTCCAGTTTTGCAGCTCTTGACTTCTTTGTGCCCTCCAAGTTCTCAAGCAAAAAACACGACAGGCTGGACGCCACTACATTGCATTGCCAGGAACGGTGCGAACACCAATGAAATAACGACGCTCATTGATGCTTACCCACCTGCTCTTTGGAGTAGAGATAAATTTGGGATGACGCCCCTGCATGTGGCTGCAGCGAACGACATCTCTCCATGTACTTTGCAAGTGCTCATTGATAGATACCCAAGTGGGTTGCATCTGTCTGACGGTTATGGCATGCATCCTCTGCATGTTGCCATAGAAAGCAGAGCAACCTCGTGTACGCTTGAGGTGCTGCTCCAGGCGGATTCGAAAAGCACCAAGCAGGCAGATCACGACGGCATGCTGCCGCTTCACCTTGCGGTCCATTTCAAGGCGCCAGAAGCCTTTGTGCAGAATCTCATTCAGCACAACCCTGATGCTTTATCGCATACGGATGCAAATGGTATGACCTGCCTTCATCATGCGATCCTAAGGAATTGTTCCACATCCTTGATTGAAATGTTGATGAAGTATGGACCCAAGGCCGTGATGATAGCAGACAACAAGGGGATGCTACCCATTCACATGGCAGAATCTTCCAAGGTGATTGGAATGCTCTATCCTCGCACGCCCCTGGTAAAGCTATTGCACAAAAGCTTCAAAGATGACGGTGGCGATTGTATTAACGGTAAGGATCCACCAAAAGCCGGTTCTGCAACCGATCACATCAGTGCCATGAATCAGAAGCTGGTAAGAGAGATGAGCAACGCACTTGCATCTGTCCTTCCGGTTGATCTGGTTCACATGTGCATTGCACCACTCATCTCGTGCACCTGAGCCAAGGAGCAGGACTGCAGCATTGCAAGTTGTAGACGCACGGCGAAGAAAACGTATAGAGGGGGGCGAACTGAATAGAAACCATGCTTCCAACAATAAGATGTTTCATTGAAAATAAAATTCCACGGAGCCAGTGCGATAAAGAGCCGTAGCTGGCTGTGAAACAGGAGTTCCTGTACAAACGTTGATCGAAACAAGTTCCACCTTCATCCCGTATGCCAGCCGAAGGATTTGGAATGCCCATCCTTGGATTTTTGCCTCTCGCTCTTCGGCGTGGTACGGCGAGTCTTGTTGGATTTCAAACCTTTATTTTGTGCACCCTTCCAGTGGGCTTTGCCCTTTCCCTGACCTACTTTAAACTGCCTTCTTCCCGAAGGGGCCGCGCCACCCACCCCAGCCGCCGCTGCGTTTCCTTTGCGCGCACCAACCTTCCTCTTCTTCACCTTGGTTGGGTGCGATTCTCCTTCACTTGCCTCTGCATCCCCCTTTTTCCTTTTCTTACCACGTGTGTTCCTTGCGTCCTTCTTCGACTTCTTCCCCTTCGCGGCAGCCTTTTTCTTTCCCTTCGCCTTGGTGGCTGGCGATCGGCGTTCTCGCTCGTTCCTTTGCTCGGGCTTCTTGGGGGTAGGCAACCCTCGGATGGGCGTGCTTTGGAGTTGCTTTCTTTCATCTCCATCGGACATATGCGTTCCGACCTTGAATATTCTGTTGAGTAGCTTCAGCCCTCCGGGCAGGTGGGCGTTTCCATCCAAGACCTGTGCGTTCCAGTGGTAGTTTTCGAGGGTCTTGGCTGCATTTCGGAACTCGTGCGCAATGTTGGAGATGCGATAGGTCCCCTGTGCGATGTCTTTTCCGGGTTCTTGCGGATCTTCCACTTGCAGGGCTCCTGGTTTCCCCGGCCATCCTTTTTCCTTCTTGACGAATCCGCCCCTCCTCAGGCTGACGGCTGCTTCTTGGTAATCGAACGTGAATCCGAACCTGACGAAGAACTGGTAGAGCATTTCACCGAGGTCATCGGTGCATTGCCTTGCTTTCCTGGAGGCTCCCAGGTGCGCCCAGACCAGGTTGAACAGGGTGTAGCTTCCCATCCCACCGGTGAAGACTTCGTTGAGCTTCCTTTCTCTCAGGAACCTTTTGATGCAGAGCACGAGCGGCATCATGCCTCGGTGTTCCTCCATCCCTTTCTTCACGAGTTCCAGTGCGCGCAGTCCGTTGGCCGCTCCGACGTTGACGTCGAAGGGCATCCCGTCGGCGGAGGCGCACTTGAGGATGGGCACCCTGGCGTCGATCCTCTGGGCCTTTTTCGGCGCCACTCCGCTTCGTTTCAGTTCCTTTCGCAGCGCTTCCAGCCTCGGCAGCAGCTCTTTCGTCCTTTCTCGCCTTCCAAACCTCCCTCCCATCTTCGCCAAGGGTCCTACGCCCAGCACCACGAGGTCGCAGTCGCCTCCGGCCAGGGCCAGTCCTTGCGCGTGCGAACCGAACAGGCGCACCTCGGCTTGTTTTCCGAACGCACGCCTGGCGCAGAGGGCCACCGCTTCCCTCAGCGCGTGCGCGCGTTCCCTCTCGGACGCGCACGGACCCAGGTGTTGCGGCGAGGCCGCCACTTCCACGTGCAGCCGCGTCTTGTTCCTTCTATCCCTCTTCTCCTTCCGTCCTTCCCTTTCCTCCGTCGAAGGACAGGCGTCCATGGACCCTGTCCCGTCCACCAGGTGCACGTCCATGTCCACTACCTCGTCCGTCGCCAGGTCCCAGGACCCCGCGTCTTCCGACGTCGACGCCATCGCTCCATCCCCCTTTCTCCCAATCGGACACGTTCCCTTTCGAACCCGGTGAGGACCCCCCTTCTCCCCGGGTTCGCACGGGTACGAACCCTGCCTCCCCCCCCCCCCACCGGAGGGGACCTCGATGGGGATGGATCCGGAGGGGGGTTCCCTTTCGATCGGAGGGCGGATCCGGGTTCAACCCAGGACCACCCGACCGCAGGCTTGGGTAGGGAAGGCGTCCTCGTGTCGATACACGAGCTGTCCGCGCACGTACGTGGCGCGCACGATCCCGTACATGGACATGCCGACGTACGGACTGATCCTGTGGCGGTGATGGAGGTGGGCGGACAGGACCTCACGATCCCGATGCGGATCCAACACCACCATGTCCGCCTGCTTGCCCACCGACAAGGTACCCGTGCGGTCGGACACGCCGGCCAGCTGGGATGGACGCAAGCTCCACCAGCGGCTCAGATCCGCCAGGTCCGCGCCGTGCGTGCGTGCGACGCTCCACGTGGCCGAAGGACCCACCTGGAGGCCCGAGATGCCTCCCCACGCGCGCAGGAAGTCGCCCGTTTCCAGCTCCTTCAGACCAGGCGACGAAGGAGAGTGGTCCGACGACACCATGTCGATGTCGCCTTGGAGCAGGCCGCGCCATAGCCGCTCCCGGTTCTCTCGCTCGCGTATGGGAGGTGCGCATTTGAACAAGGTGCTGCCGTCCTCGATGTCTTCGGACGAGAAGGTCAAGTAATGCGGACAGGTCTCCACGGTGATGTCCAAGCCAGACGCACGGGCTTCTCGAAGCATGGGCAAGGCGTCGGCGTTGGACAGGTGACACACGTGCACGCGTCCGCCGGTGTCCCGGACCGCACGGATCAGCATGCGAATGGCGTCCTCCTCCCAGCGACGCGGACGGCTGTCCAACCACGTGCGATGCGACCTGGGCGATCCCGTCGACGAGACGTCGGTCGCGTCCGGGAGCTCCGCGTGCACCAGCAGCGGACGTCCGAACCGACGTAGAACCGGCAAGGCACGATACACGTCCCGTGGTTCGGCGGGATCGAAGTCTCCGATGCCGGAAGGAGACAGGAAGGCTTTCAATCCCAACGCACCTTCTTCCAACATGCCAGCCAGTTCGGTTTCGTTGTGTGCGTTGCTCGGCACCAGGCCCGCCCAGAACCCGACGTCGACGTAAATCTTCCCTTTGGCCCGTCGTATCTTGTCCTGCAAGAGGCTTCGGGTGGTGGTGGTGGGATGGTTGTTCAATGGCATGTCCACCAGCATGGTGATGCCACCTGCGGCAGCCGCACGCGTGGCGGTCCACATGCCTTCCCACTCCTCTCGTCCAGGCTCGTTCATGTGCACGTGCACGTCCACGAAGCCGCTCAACACCGCGTGTGCACCCACGTCCACCAGCTCGCCCGTGATCTTCCTGGGCGGTTCGCCCATGGCCAAACGCTCCACACGCGTGATGATGCCGTCCTGGACGTGCAAGGCGGCGCGACGCGTGCCGGTGGGCAGCACCACGGTGTCGCTGACGAGGGTGAACGCACGCGTCGACGCCAAGGAGCATCGATCCGGACGCAGCCAGGCGTCCATTCGGGACCACAGCAGCGCCACGGCCACCACGTTCAAGGCCAGCAGCTGCACCACCGTCGTCCAGTCGATCCGCATGGCCGCGCGTGCGCCAACTTGGCGATGCAAAGTGCTATCGACTCCCTCTGTTTCTCTCGTAGACTGTCCCACTGTCTCTCTCCCCCTGTTTCTCACTGCCCGCGTCTCCCTCTCTCACTGTGTGTGGGCGAGGCCACGATGGGGGAGGGTGATACCTTTGTACTGTCCGTCCAGGACATCCATGGAGGGGAATGGACCACACCCACACGACCAAGGACAGGCAGAAACCAACCACCGGGAGAAATCCCCGCTCGAAAACAGCCTTCCATCGGGTCTTGGAGACGGCCCGATGTGCAGATGAGTGGAGGGGAGGAAACACACGTGGACACCTTGTAGGGGTGAAAAACACCAGGAAGGCAGAGATCAAAGATCTGGAAGAGGGAACAGTGGCAAGAGTACCTGGCCGGTGTAGAATGAGAGGACGCGCCACTCATGCCTACAAATGCATGATGGGATGGTGCAGGTAGGATGCGCCGAAGGGGACAATCACTCAAAAAACCAACCTTGCAGCGTTGGCCTCAAGACCAGCCCATTGAGGATAGAGCTTTCCATCCCAAACACATAATCCATCCAAAACCTGCTCTTCCCACTTTGCTGCAGAAAACCACACCAGTTAGCTCCAAATCACCAAGCAAACATTCTGCCTACCACAGCTGCACCATCCTTGGATGCACAACACGACTCGTGCACGCTGCCTTCACAGAGGCAAGCATCGAGCCAAACCATCGGAAACACACAGACGATGCCGTGCAGAGGGAGCAGAGAAAGGTTTCTTTGAAGCGGTGGTGTACAATGTTTGACACCAGTTGGTTGGGGAAGGTTGCCGGAACAACCATGCATGTGCGTGCAGTTTGTCGTCGTCATCGACGCCCTTGTTTTGTTTTTTTTTGTTTTTTTCTGTTTCTTTGGTTTCTGGTTTGGGCAGGACGTGGGTGCTGCGTCCACAGCGCACAGACCAGCCCAAACCAGGTGCGGTGCGGCCGGCGCAATCCCCTGGAGGAGGGACCGCACCGGAAGGGGTGGTGGCCCCCGCCGGCTTACTCCTTCTTGGACTTGGACTTGGGCAACAACACGGTGTGGATGTTGGGCAACACGCCTCCGGAAGCGATGGTGACGGATCCCAAGAGCTTGGACAGCTCCTCGTCGTTCCTCACCGCCAGCTGGATGTGGCGGGGCACGATCCTGGTCTTCTTGTTGTCGCGTGCGGCATTGCCGGCCAATTCCAGCACTTCGGCGGCCAGGTATTC
Organism: Picocystis sp. L7; assembly: GCA_020975725.1. NCBI lineage: Eukaryota > Viridiplantae > Chlorophyta > Picocystophyceae > Picocystales > Picocystaceae > Picocystis > Picocystis sp. L7. The sequence goes on along the minus strand of QXJR01000029.1, from coordinate 292,267 downwards.
CAACACGGCGGCCAGGTACACGGGCGCACCGGCTCCGATGCGGGTGGCGTACTTGCCTGCCTTGAGGTAGCGTGCCACACGTCCCACGGGGAACTGCAGACCGGCCTTGGTGGACTTGGTCACGGCCTTCTTGGCGGACTTTCCTTTTCCGCGTCCAGACATGGCGTGGGTTCGGGTCTCGTCTCGGGGGTTGTTGAGCGTTCGCTTGGCGTGCGACGCGACGTGTGCGTGTTCCCGAACGTGTCTGTTCGTGTCGAATGGCCATCGTGGGTTTAAATAAGACCCGATTCCAGTGGGGGAGGGGGGACCGATCTGGGGGGTGGATCGAGGGACCACGCCTGGAAGGGGGGTCCGGTCCCCTCCCCCGGATCGATCCGGGGGGGCGTTCCTCCGGACCAATGGGCGTGGGGGACGTGGGCGGGGGATGGGATCCAAGAGGAGGTTCAAACCCACCTCGAACGCCACATTCGTGTTCAGTTCGTTCGAGCGCTGCCACACGCGCCGCACCTCTCGACACACACAAACACACTCCGCTCCCGACCTCTTCGCTTCGACGTCATGGCTCCTCCCAAGAAGGCCGACAAGAAGCCCGCCAAGAAGACGACGAAGAAGACCGGAGGGACGAAGAAGAAGGCCAAGACCGAGTCCTACAAGATCTACATCTACAAGGTGCTCAAGCAGGTGCATCCCGACACCGGCATCAGCTCCAAGGCCATGTCCATCATGAACTCGTTCATCAACGACATCTTCGAGAAGATCGCCACCGAGGCCTCCAAGCTGGCCCGTTACAGCAAGAAGCCCACGGTCACCTCCAGGGAAATCCAGACCGCGGTGCGTTTGATCTTGCCGGGCGAGTTGGCCAAGCACGCCGTGTCCGAGGGCACCAAGGCCGTGACCAAGTTCACCGCCGCGTAAGGCAATCCATGCACTTTCCGCACGTCTGCACCTCTGTCTCTTTGTTTGGAAGTAGAGGGGGTGGGTGGCAAGGGACGGACAGATCCAGCTCGTGGTTTGCCACTGCGGGTGGAGAGACGAGGCGCGAATCCGCCCTTTTCTCGAACCCACCATGCAGACCCAAGAAAAAAAAGAGAAAAAACACATCACTATCACAACCAACTGGTGTTTAAATCGTAACACCACCACTCCAAAGAAAACTTTATCGCTTCTGCAGGTGCTTATTGCATGATACCAGTGGCCAAATGATTCTATTACACCCCACTCCCAGCCTGAACATGTGAAGCTGGGGCAATGGGCTTCATCATTGTCCCAAAAATCCTATATTTTCGTGCCTCATTAGGTGTGCCTACTTGGATTCGATACCCTTCCACGCAACATTGAATCCACTCACCCGCATCCTTGCTTGTGTTTTCCCCTAGGAGATGCTGCATCCTGGTGTCAAGAGTTTTTTTCCAAATGTTGTTTTTAGTTGGGTCGAGTGGAGGGAGTCCTGGGAAGAATTGCTCAGCGCTTGTCCCGGTTAAAAGTGCTTCAATTGTGCCTGTTGCGTCTCGAAGGAGGAATTTGCAGCTATAGATCCATGTTGCTTTTGGCGAAGCACCGATGGATGGGAGAAGTTTGGCTGGGAACTCACCTTTTCCATTTCCTACCTTGGTACACCAGTCATTATAGTCGTGTGGTAAATATGCAACCAGTTGCACAAGGACGCGGTACTTACCAGGTCTTTCATCAACAAGAACTTCCCGCAATGTGGACCATGGTATATGCTCATAATCTGTGGTGGTCAAAAGGTCTTGTGTGTTTTCTGGAGCCCATTGTGAGACAAGGTTATTCAATGTCCTGCAGGAATACTCAACCATGAATTCTGGCTGATGGTAACTCCAATTGCTACGAGAGCTGAAGAGCCCGCAGGTCTGGCCCTTATGAACCCACACCAATACACTCTTCAGTCTGATACAATCTCCAACTTTGGGAATAGAAGATTCCAAATGAGACCAAAAGCAAACGGGCAAAAACGTCCCAATCCGGGGGGGCTTCAAGGATTTTATCTCTTCACAACTCAGCTCCAATGATCCCCATCCCTCGGCCAGCTCAGTGGCGAGGCTGGCTCCACTCTCGAAGACAGATTCTGCAGTGCCACTACGTAGAGGTTGGGGTACACAGTCAGTGCCATCCCAGACAAACATGAGGATGTCTTCTTTTCCGTCGTTTCTTTTCTGTCTTCGCACTTGCACCACTTTGCAAAGTATGTCACAAGGTCCTTCTCCACTCTTTAGTTCAAAAAGCTTTTGCAAGTACTTGTGGTTCATGAGAGGGGCATCCCTGTTGTTGAGCCAACCTCTCATATACTTCAAGATACCCAACTCTCTCTCTTTTTCCATCGAATACTTTGCCGTCGATGTGTGGTACGGAATGTCCGAGCCCTCTTCGGAGCCATCGAATAGGAGGAAGCTCACATGACATCCTGGACCAACCTTGCAAACGAACTGTGGCTTATCTTCGAAGCTCGTGACCTGTACCCTGTGGAGGCGAATGATCTCTCCAGCTGGATTTTTCGGCTTCGGGAAAAACTCCAAAGAAGATGCGAAGAACAGAACTTCGACACCGTCTGCGATCCTCTCGTGACCTTGGCACGAAGGGTCCACCAGCCTTACGTTCATCACGTAGTCTGAGGCGTTGGCATGGAAGCGAGCCTGGTCAGCTCTGGTCCACGCGAGGACCGGTTCGAGACTCCAAAAGGGAGTACGAAACACGTACCTGTCCCTTTGGTCGGTTTGGGCTGGCAATATTCCGCGATGATGCCGTACACGTTCGGATACACAGGCCTGTGCATCTGGACGGCATCGCTCAACATGTGGTATTGGTACCGCTGGGCGGGCACAGTGGCACCCGAATGGACCGTCGACGTCATCTTCTTTTCCTGGAACCACAACGAATGCACTTCGGCGGTCCTTTTCTCTTGCGGCTTCGTAGTTCACGCGACGAGGACCTCGTCGCGCTTCGACTTGGTCGCTTCGCGCTCAATTCCGAAGCTACGTGTTAAAACGGACATAAACATGCGGAGGATCGAACGCCAAGAGAACCCAAGGAAGATGGATCCGGAACAGAAGGGGACGAACCGGTTCAGAAGCCGGGTTCGATCGAGACGCTCGATCGGGTGGAAAAGGGGAACGAAGCGGGGCTGGGGTGTTGGGCGTCGGTCCCCGTCCTCGTACGACCGTGCAACAGCCCGTCGCCATTGTCTTCGGTGATGAGAGCGTAGACCGACCCGATCGACCAGTGGCGTGCGAGGACGTCCGGTGCCGATAGCAACGAGGCGGATCCTCACACGACCCTGCCGTAATTGCGTTCACCGTGGCCCTTTCGTCTCGGCATTTCGAGGGAGTTTACTACGCTCGCCGCGGAGGACCGGTGTCCACGCCGGTTCGCAGTCCAGATAAACCGGGCCGAGGCTACAGCCTGGCACAACATTCGCAATCGCAGCAGACGCAAGGACGTGAACTGAGCGCTCCTCCGGAGAAACTATACGTAGTGGAAGAGTCTGGAGGCAGAAGGGAAACTTCGCCACGTCCAAGGATCATGGGCCGCTCGGTCGTCGTCCTCCACCTCCTGTTCTTCTTTGCTGGAACCAGCCTCGCCACTGGACGTTCGGCCCTGGGCGAACGCTACCGACACGACAGGCATCTCGCGGAGGACAATTCCGCAGCACGTGTCCACGTCAACGAAGAAGACGAAGATGTTTGCTGGGGACATCCTGAACGAGCAGTGAAGGGGAGCACTTGCGGACAGGGAGGACAAACTTGCCAACCTGGAGAGCAGTGCTACGTCTCGGAATCAAGAAACTTGTCAGTTTGCTGCCTGGAGAATGATGCGTGGGATGTGCCCCTGTCAGATGGTACCGACTTTATCCAAGGAGACGAAGGGTACCCTCCAACTCTTGAACGAACCATACCAGTTGAGGATCTCCCAGTGGAGTGCCTCGATCGTCCCATTCACATGGACGTGAATGTACTGTGCTTGGCGTACATTCCGGTTTGGTATTACGATACCGAGCTGGGGGAATGCAGGCAGGGTATCTACGGAGGATGCCAAGCGTCGTTGAACAACTTTTCCACTAGAGACGCCTGCAGAGATCTGTGCGTTCTCTATGATGGGGATGTTCCTGTTTCACCCGCTGCGGAACCTGAGCCTTCGTCCTCACCGTTTCCAGGGGGAGATATTGAGGAAGATGCGCTGGTTGAGGGGAACCGGTAGTGCTTCGTTGGCTTTGGCCGAGCAGATCCTTTAGATCTTGCATGAACCTGCACAGGATGTGGGGCCTGCACTTGCCATTTTCAAGCAGGGAAGCCAACCGTAGGTTCGCATGGAGCTCTTGTATGTGGTCGTGTCGAGATGCTCCTGGCCACCACGACCTGGTCCTTGCGTTTGCAATCCCGACACTGACTATGTTTTATACTTCGAATCTACATGTTCTATACCTTTACCCCACGATCCACTCTTTCTCGATCCCGAAGTCTCTACACCACCACCACGCCAGGCAGGGGGGTGCATGGACCTCGGGGTCGGGTTCGTCCCTTCGATTGTGATCCGGGCTCCCTTCTCTCTCCATTCTCCCTCGCAGGGTCCCATTTCCCTTGGTTTCGAACGGGTGAGCACCCCCGACCTCGGGCCTTCCCAGTCGGTTCGTCCTGTCCTTTGGTGTCCCCGGACCCGTCGCCAAGCAGGTTCGGTGATCCGGACCCCACCCCATGGCGAGCGCTGATTGGTCCCCGAAGACACCCCCCGGCTCCCCAGCCTCCAGGGGGCAAACACCGGGGGGGTTTTGATGGAACGCGATTTCAAATCCACCCGCCATTCGTGCCGTGCCCCGTTGCACGTGCTGCTAGTTGCGCCGCTCCTGCCGAGACGCACGCGCACACCGCACCGCCAAGATGCCGCCCAAGGCGACGAAGACCAGCGCACCCGTACCCTCGCATCCAAAGTATGCAGATATGATCAAGGCGGCGCTCGTGGCGCTCAAGGATCGCACCGGTTCGAGCCAGATTGCCATCGCCAAGTACCTGGCTGCAAACTACACGCTGCCACCGAATTTCGCGAAGATGTTGTCCACGCAGCTGAAGAAGCTGGTAGATGACGGGTCACTCGTGAAGGTCAAGGCCTCTTACAAGCTTGGGGATAAGCTGAAGAAGGAACCCAAGAAGCCTAAGAAGGCCGTGCCCAAGAAGAAGGTCGCACCCAAGAAGAAGGCAGCGCCAAAGAAAAAAGCAGCACCAAAGAAAGCAGCAGCACCAAAGAAGGCAGCAGCACCGAAGAAAAAGGCAGCAGCACCAAAGAAGAAGGCTGCTGCCCCAAAGAAAAAGGCTGCCCCCAAAAAGGCCGCTGCCAAGCCCAAGAAAGCCAAGTAAGCCACAGTGGCCACCTCTGGTACCCAAAATCAACGGTGTTAAATTATAACACCACCTTTCCAAAGAAATATTCTTCAACTCACCTTTTGCACAAAGAAGTGTTCGCAGGCGCTCACTTGTACAGCTTAAAGTTTGTACAGCTAGTAAGTTTTCATATTTCTTTACATAGTAACCTGTATTTCACGCTTGCTGTGCATGCTCAACATCCTGACGTCAATTCTGCTGAGACTATTTAACATTGAATAGCCGAGGACAGCCTTCATGGTGCATTTACTTGTAAATTAAGAATCCACTGCTTCCATTGTGAATGCACCATACAGCCATCCACTCAGGGGTCTTTTTCATCTGAGTGATACAAGCCGGGGCGTTTGCTCATGTGGTGGCCAGTGGCATCACGTGGGAGTTCCCTGCTGCTCAACATGATTGCCAGCAGAAGGTCAAAGCTTATGAGGAGACCCAGTATCGAAGGGCAACGAGCGTTCACAAAATCACTGGGACAATTGCCACGTAGCAGGTGACAATGCCACATGATCAAGAAACACCTTTGAAGTAGCGTGCTAGATGGGTCGGGCTATTCCGAATCTTTCCAAGAAGGAAGAGTGATGAATTGTTCTTTGAGGTGGTGGTGTTAATGAATTGTAACACCGTTTTGGTTTTTGCTCCGGAGAGCTTTGAGGTTCGAGGCTTAACCTCCGAAACCGTACAGGGTGCGTCCCTGTCGCTTGAGTGCATAGACCACATCCATGGCGGTCACAGTTTTGCGACGTGCGTGCTCAGTGTAGGTCACTGCATCACGGATGACATTCTCAAGGAACACCTTGAGCACACCACGGGTCTCTTCGTAGATCAGTCCAGAGATACGCTTCACACCACCACGACGAGCGAGACGGCGGATGGCGGGCTTGGTGATTCCCTGGATATTGTCACGAAGGACCTTCCTGTGGCGCTTGGCTCCTCCTTTTCCAAGACCTTTTCCTCCCTTTCCACGTCCGGACATTGTTGTTGGGTGTGCTTGGCGACGGTGTGGGCCGTGCTGCGAGCGCTGTGAGTTATGAAGGAGAAGTGCAACATCGGCTCCTTAAGGACCCCCTCGCTTTGCAGTCTATATCGATCCGGGCTTTCCGGGGAGACCCTCTCCGATTGGTCTACGTTCGACCGAGCCAATCGTTGGGGAGAAACTTCCAACCCCCGGATCGAGCATCCCCTGCGGGGGGTCCACATCCCCGTTCCCGGACGGGGATATTGCCACCCTTCTCGGTTCTCGGGACGGGCTCCGGATCGATCCGGGGTACCCCCGGATCAACGAGGCGAGACCGACAGCTCGAACAGCCCCAATTGACCCTTCGGAGATCCCGCCCTTTCGTTCCGTCACCCCGGGGCCTGCTCTGCGGGATTCGTTCGAAATTCAAACGTTGCCCGATGGAACTCCGTTGAACGGCAAACGTTTCCGACATGCGCGCAGAGGAGAGACTCCCCCGTTCCTCGGTTTACGAGTCCCCGTTTTCTCGATCGTTCTCGCGTTTCGATCGAGGATTCCAGGCGATCGGCGAGTCTTCCGGGCCTCTTGTTTTGTCCCTATTTGAAGGATGCGTGCTCGCCATCCAGAATCATTCGTCGCATCGACGCCCAGAACACACACGTGCCTCGCTGCTCGCATCAACACCCACAAACTAACGCCATGGCACGTACCAAGCAGACCGCTCGCAAGTCCACGGGAGGAAAGGCACCCCGCAAGCAGCTGGCCACCAAGGCAGCTCGCAAGTCCGCACCCGCCACCGGTGGAGTGAAGAAGCCTCATCGCTACAGGCCCGGTACCGTGGCTCTCCGTGAGATCCGCAAGTACCAAAAGAGCACGGAGCTGTTGATCCGCAAGCTGCCTTTCCAGCGTCTCGTGCGCGAGATCGCCCAGGACTTCAAGACCGACTTGCGCTTCCAGAGCTCTGCCGTACTGGCCCTTCAGGAGGCCGCTGAGGCGTACCTGGTTGGACTCTTCGAAGACACCAACCTGTGTGCGATCCATGCCAAGCGCGTCACCATCATGCCCAAGGACATCCAGCTGGCACGCCGCATTCGTGGAGAGCGTGCCTAAGTTTCTTGCTTGCACTCTCTTATGGTAGCTCCGAAGGACTACTGAACCAAAAACAAAAACGGTGTTAAAAAAATAGACACCACCAATGATTTGAAACCTTTTTCGACTCAAACACCATACTTGTGCATGTGTGGATCCAATGACAGGACGTTGGTGCAGTTTATTAAGACAGCTTTGCGAACGCGAGAGAGCAGTTGACGCCTCCAAAACCGAATGAGTTGCACAGTGCCGCTTGTACGTTTCCTTGCCTTGGCCCCTCTTTCATATGTGGTATGAAGTCAAATCCATGAAGTTCAGGCGGGTCGGCATGATGCAAGTTCAGCGTAGGCGGTAGCATCTGATGATGCAGTGCCAAGATGGTGAACACAGACTCAACTGCACCAGCTGCCCCAAGCAAGTGCCCAACAGCACCTTTTGTTGAAGAGATGGGTAGTTCACCGTGCACAGCAGCATCCCCGAATACGGTGTGGATGGCTCTAGCTTCTGCCACATCACCCAGGGGTGTGCTTGTTGCATGGGCATTGATGTATCCTATATCCGCAGGCAGGAGGCCTGCTTGTTTCATGGACTCTTTCATGGCAAGTGCAGCTCCATGGCCGTCTGCTGGAGGTTGCGTGATGTGCACTCCATCCGAGGACAGACCGCACCCTCTGACCTCGGCATATATCTCAGCGTTGCGCCGCACTGCATGCTCCAAGTCTTCGAGGATCAAGATGCCCGCACCTTCAGCCATCACGAATCCACCTCGGTCTTGATCCCAGGGTCGGGAGGCCTTCGTGGGATCGTGGTTGTACGAGGTGGCCAAAGCTTTGAGTCGGCTGAATCCCCCAATGGAGGTGAGGTCAATGCAGCCCTCTGTACCACCGGCTACCATCATGTCTGCTTGGTCCGTCGCAATCAGTCGGAATGCATCTCCGATGGAGTGAGCTCCACTGGCGCAAGCGGTCGCAGCTGCGTGTTGTGGTCCACGCAACCCATATTTGATGCTGATGCCACCTGCAGCCATGTTGATCAGCATTTTGGGCACAAAGAAAGGAGACAGGCGCCTTAGTTGAGCTTGGTGCATCAGCACACCAGCGTGGGCCACCTCTGCTGTGCAGCCCATGCCGGCACCCACCGCCACACCACATCGATGGAGGTCGACGTCTTCTCCATTCCAACCAGCATCAACCAGCGCTTCGTGTGCCGCTGCAAGCGCGTATCCCGTGAACGAAGCTTGGCTTCGCGAATTGTACCACGTCGCATCGTCGAACGCTCCAGCACCGACGCCTCTCGGCACACATCCGGCCACTTTGGATGGCAGCTTCTCGAAGGATTCTTCTTCATGAGGAAACTCTTCCGCATTCAGCTTCCGTATGCCGCACTCGCCATTCAGGATCCTTTCCCACACGTGCGACACGCCAACACCCAGTGGCGTCACCAGTCCAAGGCCTGTCACCACCACTCGCCTGCGCACGAACGCAGGTGGATCACCGAATCCACGCCGAACCAATCCATGCATCGCTTTCCAACCCTCCTTGTGAGCACCTGCCATCTTGCGGACGGACAGGCCGAGGCGAGGTGGTCCCACGTGTGGTCAAGCGACACTGCAACCGGAGAAAGCAGCCTTGGGTCCACGGATCAGCATGGATGGATGGATGGATGGATGGGCGAGGTAGAACAGAAGCACAGCGGATGAATGGAGTTTTCTACTCAATGCTATGCAACCCGAACATGCTGGATCTGAAAGCTGAGCATGTGTTGATCCTCACGATTCCATGTGAGAGGAGTCATCCACCAGGGGGTGGTACGATCAAAGGCCAGCCAAGGGATCAAGTAAAGCAGGACAAGCTGAATCGGGCAGAATGTGAAACATGCATTAAATTAGTGGGGAATGATCCAGACCATCGACAAGCTAACCTGAAGACTCACCGGAAAATGCCTTGAGCACCTGCAATTGCATGGGCAGCCTACTTGCAGTTTGCCATATAATTGATGCCCAAATTTCTGCCAAGTCATGCTGGCAATGCTTCCGAAAGGATGGTTGCTAGCACTAGAAAGAAGCAATGCCACATACTCCTTGCATCATGTTTTGATGGACGACTCATTTCTCCACCATTCACAAAGGACCCTGCATTGCCAACCTTATCTGGAAGGTTTCGAATATTATTTTCAACTTTGCTTTTGTTGGGTGCAATTGGCAAGCTTTGAACGCCATGGGAGCCACACGCTCACTTCCTTTTCAGTGGAGGGTGATTCATCAAGCGAGGATGTTGAAACACCCGCACTGCTCCCAACATGGGTACGGTGGCAAGATGCTTTCATTCAGGATCTGCACAGGACTAGGCAGTGGGCTTGGCCCTTAAACAGGGAGGGAGAACGCAAAGATACATCAGTGATGGCATCCGACAATGGTTGCCGTCGTTCCGGTAGAATCCTAGAAGAGTGTTCGCTTCCAGTCAATCAGGAACCGAAAGCAACCCACAACATCAATCCCGGCTGCAAGTTCTTAGTGGTTTTCCGCAAATCATAACCAAGCGGCGCATGGAATCAAATACAAACGTGCAGATTTATTGAGTTGCCCTTAGTCTTCGCGCAACAACTCATCCAGATCAAACTCATCTTCCGGAAGTTCTCCGTCCTTACCGTCCCAAGCAGCCACTGTCTCCAGGACTGGGAGAGCGCCCTTGACTTCAACAAAGCCGGACGGGAGCTCAAAAAAGGGATCGAGTCCATCGGCAGACACGCTACCCTTGTGCGTTGCAAACATGTTCTGCTTTGGAGCATAGGCAATGAAAGCAGGGTATCCGTATCCACCCACTTCCACGGCTGCTTGAAGCTTGCTTTGCATTCCTGCCGCAGTCCAGAAGAATGCATAAGATCGCGACTTGTACTTCGCGGCTGCATCTTGGAGTACTTTGATGTACTCGTTGCGACCACTGGCGCCTGTGTCCAGAATATCTGGCAGAAACGCAACAAAGCACTTTGAAACTTTGGCCTTCCCTCCGGTGCCGAGGCAATGGTCCACAAATACTTGGTGGTCGGTGAGCTCACGCACCTCTGGCGGACCAGACGTATCGACCCAGAACTGGAGCGCGAACTCTGCAATCGATGCTTGGTCTCTCGCTCCTTGATAATCAATCGGCGTTGATTTTGCTCCTTTGTTAAAGAGCTTCAGCGTCGGAAATCCTTGCACTCCATACTTCTGGCACACGGCTTGTCCCGGACCTGTGCAATCCACTGCTCCTACCTTGACCTTGTCCTTCAATTGTCGGGCAGCGGCCATCCAATCTGACTTCAATGCTTTGCAATGCCCACACCACGGTGCAAAGAACTCCACAAACCACACGTCCTCGTCTTGAACAACTTGCTCTTCGAAATTTTCATCGGACAGGGTGACCACATCGCTCGACGCTGGATAGAACCCCCCTCCAGACGAAGATCCACCCTTCCCAGAAGAGGAACCCTTTCCAAGCTTTGCTTTTGCCTGCTTCTTCAACGTGCTCAATACGAAATCCACCAAGGCATCGGCTGTCCGTCCTCCGTTGTAATCCGACACCTGTTGTTTTCCTTTGGCATCTACCGAGAACATCTTGATGGTGGGGAATCCTTGGACGCCGTGCTGCTGTGCCAGCGTCCCGTGCGCATCGCAATCCACTGCTGCGACTTTGGCGATGCCTTCCAATGCTTTGGCCGCCTTCTCGTACTCCGGCTGGAGCGCCTTGCAGTGTCCGCACCACCTGATGCGTTTCGTTTCGCAAGCATCGATGCGGTCAGCCTCTGCTTCGAAGGGGGAGGCTTTCCGATCGCCATCGAAGCACGTACGGCGCATAGAACTCCACGAGCACAGGTGCAGGTCCGCGCGTCTCCTTGGCGAAGTTGCTGGTGGTGAGCGAGATCACCTTCGATGCGCCGCCGTACAGGGACAAGACGGGACATGCGAGGATGGAAAGGACGGCCACGAACACGTGAGAGACGTGGATGAACGCCATGGGATCCAAATGCGCCACGTTCGCGTCCGAATCGTCCAGCAAGCGACGCGATGGACGTGCGACGCGTCCAGATGCGCTTCGAAATGCTTCGATCACGATCTCCCCCTCCGATCAACCCGGTTTCGAAGCCTTTCGAACCCGGCCGTCCCCGGGTTCGATCGGGTTGGTCCTTCGGGTTCGAAAGGGAAGTGCGGACCTTCCACCGACCGGGTGTGGCCGCAGGCGTGGTCCAGCCAATCACAGGACAGGAACAAGGGGAAGGGGGAAGGATCCAGAAAGGGATGCTCGGAGGTGTCCATGCACCAGGACGATGGGATTATTTCAGAGGTGGAGAGAGGAACGGATTCACTTGTCTCCGTCCTCCACTGCATCCTCTTCCTTCTTCAGATCCAAGTCCAAGGTGAGATCGTCCATGGATGCCGAACGGCTCAAGTTGAGGAAGCCTTTCCCTCCCGTGCTGCGCGTGGGGACCTCCGTTGCGGCCTTCTTGGACGAAGAGACGACCGACTTGTCTTTGTCGCTCCTCCCCGCCCTTTGCAACAGAGACTCTGCCGCTTTCAATTCCCGATCCAGCGCCTCCAACTCCTTCCTCTTCTTCATCCGCTTCTGCGTTTCCTTCCTAGATTCCAACTCCTCTTCCATCACTTTGTCCGGCTGAAACAGCACCTGGAGCGTAAGTCCGAACAAACCCACAGAATTGGCACCGAATACGAAGGTTCCCAAGTAGCAGAGCCCCAAAGCGATCGTCTTGATCGTCACTGCTATGTTCCGGGCCGTGTATCCACTAGGAAGCGGCCTTCCAGACAAGAAGGCATCGACATTCGAGGTCAAATACCACATCGCCAATGCGATGCCTCCCGCCTGCAACCCGCCAAAGAGCGTCTGGAGCGGATCTGGAAGGACGTATTCCTCGTCAACGGGTGGTTCTTGGACGCTGGTACTCGTCTCTGAGGATCGCACTTTGTTCTGGACCGCGTCTTTGCCACGTTTGCGAAGCAGTCGAAACAAGAGGAACGCGACTCCCAAGGTGAACGCCAATCCGGCAGTGTTGGTCACGAACTCGGATTGCGCCTCCGAAGCCGCCATGGCTGGAGGGGAGAGAACGAGGACCAGCAGCGTGGCCATTTCGAACCATCCTTCCGTGTCGCTTTTTGCGCGTTCGGCGCTCCTGCGCACATGTGTTGGTGCAACGTCTCGAGTGCAGGCCGTCGGCCAATCCTCTGTCCGTCCTTGGTTGGGAACCGCGAACCGACACATCCTCCGAGGAGTGCGTCTTGGAAATGTCGGAAAGGCTCTCGACGTCCATGCCTTCGCCTCCAGAGCGCGCATGATCACGCAAGCGCGCCTTGCTGTCTCGGAACGGAACGCGACACGTTCGAGCTTCGTTGCTCTGCTCGAATGCAAGGAACTGGACCTAAACTTGTCCCTAAACTGGAAGGTCACGAACCCACACTCGGGCAAACGCACACGACCGCACGTGGAGCCGTGGAGTGAATACAACTGCAAAGCACGAGAGCTTGTGCAAAGTGGCACGTCGACTCCCACGCATGTGCGTTTGGAAGAAGGAGGAATGTGCCGCTGCCTTCGAGGGCTACATGTCAAGCACGCCTGATACATGCGTGGAAAGTTGTTGGATCCACTTGCGCAACTAGGCATTGATACGTGGATGCGAGGGAGTTGCAAGTGGGTCGTGCTCTATTCTTCATCGACATCAAGAGTCCATCGTAAGTTCCATGCGTTGTGCACATGTAGTAAAAAGGGCAAACACGAAAACGCGTGTTGCAAACGAACGATGGGGGAGGTCTTCGTCAATGCTTTGCGTATTGCATGGTTAGAAATGTAAAAGTACAGAGTGAGAAAAGCGTGCACGTCCTACGCCCCGAGAATAGCTTGTTGATTCTCTTCTTTCCGCATCGAATTCTAGGCGAATGCACGAACTCCCGCGGATTCCGTACGACCGAATTTCAATGCCGAGAGTGCGAACATCTTGGTATGAAGTTAAGCAATGCCTCGCTCAACAACCGAAAGGAAGTATGGGATGAGGACGTCGGTACAAGATCGTCCAATGTGGTCCTCCGACACAATTGAAGACGAAACTTTCAAGTGGGACACGTCTCTGGACGCGACCAATTTCGTTTCCACCATTTTCCTTCGACAGCCGCATTCTTGTTTCTCAAAATTGCATAGCACTATGTAGGACTTTAAGGCAATGGGCATGGCTTGTCCTAGGAGAAGCACAAGAGAAGAGTGCGTTTCTTCGACCTCCATTTGTTAGTAAACGTGCATGGTACCCTCCATCTCGTACTGTCGAGGATGGCGGTCATCCGAAAGGGCGTTGCACGTGTGCCATCCTTGGATAGAGCTCCCACAACCGTGTGCTCGCTCGCTCCCCCGTATCGCTGACGTGGCCCCCGGGCCACGCATCGAGCACGTTCCGATACGAGCGATAACCGTGTCCGTCCGAGCTCCACGCCTCCGATGTGTGCTCGGGTTGGGTTCGGTTGTCGTCCCCACAACCGTTCCCCAATCCCATCGGTCGATCCACCGGGACAGTCATCCGGTGGAACCCGATGGACCTTCCAATGGATTCGTATCTCATCCGGGTTAGACGAGGTGTCAGTTGGGATCCCTGCAGATCATTACGGAATCGGAGACCCAAGGCCACGCGCGCCGCCATCGCCATGCTCCGCGACACGTCGACTCTCGCGCTCTCTGCCGCCGTGCTGGCCCTCCTGGGCGGTTCCGCCGAAGCCGTGGGATGCAACACCTGCCACTTGAACAACGATTACGGAGAATATGGCCAAGGAGGATTCGGAGCCACCAAAGAAACCGCCACGCCGACGGATTTCCCACCAGGCTCGAAGTGCTCTCAGTACAGATCGGCCAGTTGCTGCTCGGTGGAAGTGGCCAACAAGTAAGTGCGAACGCAACGACGCGCAACGAATTCGTGGGTGTGGAGGGGTTCACCCGAAGCGATGTCGAAACCGCGACCACCCGTACGGAAGGCTCAAACGCTGCGAGCGACGAGAAATACCCTCCTCGATCGAGAGAAACGAAACGTCAAAGCGTGCTCGAGACGCAGCTCTTGCAAGAAGTTGCCCAAACGCCATCCCCCCCTTCTTACCAAGCTTGACACCTTCAAGGGGACTCCTGCGGTGCAATGCGGAAGCTAACCGAGAAAGGACAGCTAGGGGTGCCCTGCTTGCAGCCATGCAAACTTGTGCTGAGATTATACCCTCCTTCACCGGAACGCGATAATGCGCGCGTCGGGAAGTTGTCTTGATTGCTCTGTGTTCAGGTTGACCCCAAACCCATGACCAAGAGTCTGCAGGCTGGATTCTTGGTTGTGACAGAGTCTTTGAAGAACAACAGGCACCTTTGAGAAATAGTGATGGATCATTTGCTAAACAACATTATCGTTATTTGACGCAGTTTGAACTTGCTGTATGGTGACAAGTACAACTGGAAGGACAGGTACGTTACACTAACTGTGTTTGGAAACGTGTCTTTGCGCGTCTGACCTTTTTCCGGGCTGCGCTTGCTATGATACAAAAGGTGCGGTGGTATGTCCGACCGCTGTGCCCAGTACTTTTTCGACGAAGGTTGCTTCTACGAATGTGATGTAAACGCAGGGAGGTTCCGTCGCCATCCAAACTGCGAAGAGAACGCCTGGGAGATGTACCATGCACCTGTGAAGGCTTCCTATTGCGACGCAATGTTTGAAGCATGCAAGAACGAACGGTATTGCCATTCTGAGGACCGTTCTGCATTTGGCGATTGCGATCCAAACACCGACTGCAAGCCCATAGGCGAGATCTATGCAGATGGGAAAGATCTTTGCGAGACAATCTGGGGCGATGCTTTTAAGTACGAGACCAACGAGCGTGATGCTTTCACCTTCCACTTTGAGCCTGGTCGTCCCAATCCCAACGACCTTGTTTTGCTTGACGTGAGTTTTCCTGATGCCTGCGAGGGCATTCACAACGGAAGCATGGTGGATGATTGCGTGGCCTCTGGTCTTCTTCAGCAGAACATCATGCGTGCGGTCCGTGAGCTGGAGACCATGATGGACGAGCAGAGTACGGGCAGCGGCAATGCTAAAGACATTGCCATTGCCGGATTGGTGTTTGGTTTGGTTGGATTCATGATTGGCGCATTCCTCATCTTCACGACCCAGTGCCGTCGTGGATCCAAGGGCGTTCCAAGCTTTTGATCTTGTGCAGTGAAGCAGCTAATGCTGCTCATTCAGATGGTTGCCTCAAGCCCCATAGGCAACCGGGATGAAACCATGTTTTTCCTTGACCTGCTTTCTTTTCGTACCTTTCGGCCATCGTTCCAGCTTCGGATCATTCCCGGTGCCTTGGATCTGCGGGAGTTCTGCCTTGGAGAAGTGCGGTTGTAGGGGAGGCCCGATCCCACCCTGCTTTCCCGGGTACAATGACCCCCTTCCTTGTCGATCGTGGTCTTGGAAGCTGAGCTGGGGCCAGTATCTCCGATCGCCCCGATCACGCGGTTATCGGCCCCACACCCGTCCAACCGCATTCTTTTCGCACGGTTATCATCCTTACACGTCCTCCCGAACGGCTATCAGGTGGAGTTCTCTCGGACCTTGGGCCGAGGGACGCCCCAGTTTGGTTCGGGTGGGGCTTCCCTTGTCTGGTCCGAGGATACAAGGTTAACACAACGCTTAATAGAAACCCTTCGACGGTTGGTTTCGGACCATTTCGGACTCTACTGCTCCGCCGCCATGCTGCGCAACACCGCCATTGCTGCACTCTCTGCCGCCGTGCTGGCTCTCTGGACGAGGACTGGAGACGCCGTGGGCTGCAACACCTGCCACATCTACAACAACCACACCGCCTACTCGGAAGTGAACGTGGGAACCACCAAACAAACCGCCACGCCCACCGACTTTCCACCTGGATCCCATTGTTCGCAGTACAGGGATGCCAGCTGCTGCACCGCAGATGTAGCCAACAAGTAAGTGAAAACGCCATCTCGGGGATGCAAGGGAAACAGACGGGCCGTTCTACGGCATCAACCTCCATGGACAAGCCATCCCCTAGCAATTCTTCTCGAATAGGAAACAATGGCCAGGTGAAGGCTTCCAAGTAACCGTTGCAGACATCAATGTTCCTGTTTTGCGGATGGACATGTGAGACCTGAAAACAGCAAAGCTGCTCTGATGTAGCTGCTGTACCAGCAAGGAACCGGTCCTTTTGCGAGGGAGGCAGCTTGCCACGTGGAAGTGGTTTCTGTCATCTGAACCGGTGACGTACTGGAGCTGGGACATCGGGCTCGTGTGCAACGTAGAATGAAATGCCATTGTTTTGCGAGAAAAGTGGGGCTTTCTTCCGGCCAGTCTAGGAGAAATCGGAAAGGCTTACAACTTCGCGAGTAAGAAGAGTGGGCTTGATGTACCTCCATTACTAATGCGTTTTTGTCTCTTTGCACCAGTTTGAACACGCTCTATGGTCCAGACTTTAACTTTGTAGACAGGTGCGTTTAACACTTTGGCCTTTGGCCTTTCAACATGTACTTCTTAGCTAACCTAGTTCTCACGTATTTGTCAGATGCGGAGGGATGTCTGATCGCTGTGCCCAGTACTTCTTTGATGAAGGTTGTTTTTACGAATGTGATGTCAATGCAGGGAGGTTCCGTCGCCATCCTACCTGTGAGGACATGAATGCCTGGGAAATGCATAAAGCACCTGTGAAAGCATCTTACTGTGATTCGTTCTACGATGCCTGCAAGGATGACATGTTTTGCACATCGGACTCTCGTACTTTCTTCGATTGCAATCCAGACACCGAATGCCAGCCCATTGGCCAAATCTACTCAAGTGGCAAGGACTTGTGTGAAACCATGTGGGGTGATGCTTTCAGGTACGAGACAGATGAGCGCGAAGCCTTTACCTGGAGGTTTGAGCCTGGTCGCCCCAATCCCAACGACCTTGTTTTGCTTGATGTGAGCTTTCCTGATCCCTGCGAGGGCATTCACAACGGGAACATGGTGGATGACTGCGTGGCCTCTGGTCTTCTTCAGCAGAACATCATGCGTGCGGTCCGTGAGCTGGAGACCATGATGGACGAGCAGAGCAAGGGTAGTGGCAATGCCAAGGACATTGCCATTGCCGGATTGGTGTTTGGTTTGGTTGGATTCATGATTGGCGCATTCCTCATCTTCACGACCCAGTGCAGTCGTGGATCCAAGAGCATAGCGAGCTTCTGAGCTCGTCCCAAGTACCCATTCCACGTATACCTTGAGATGACCTATGTAGAATCCCATGTTGCATGTTTCGCATCGGATATGGTGTCCCAGCACCCAAGTATGTGTTGTTTGTCTTCCCTCCCTTTTGCCCCTTCTCCATCGCTTCTCCCCGGTTTCCCCCCGGCTTCCCCATCCGATCAAGCTTCGGTGAGTACGGGAATGAACCGGGGACCTTTCGGGTTCAAATTCCCACTTCTCACCTGACTCGAAGGCGCAGGCGCCACCGCTGCGTTGTCGCACGCGGCTTTTCGCGTCCAATCGAGGCGAAAGAAGGCATGAAACGAAGCCTGGAGACGGACACGAGGTTCGTGTATCGAGATCCATCGAAAGCCAAAGCGCCGGGAAAGAAGGTGGAAGATGCGACGGTCCGACCCGCCGACGAAGAGATCCAGCCCAAGAAGAAGGAAACCGTTTCGAAAGAGACACACGTGAAGCGAGAAGCGAAAGCGGACGCGTACGTTCCGAATACAGACAGACCGAGAGATCTGTTCCTCACGCTTCTGGCCTTCGTGTGGTTCTGTGCGTTCACCTCGCTCTTCGTACAACTGGACGGACTGTTCGGAAGCGATGGACTGGCACCTGCAGAAACCAATCTGCGTGCACGAATCGCCAAAAAGGCAGGGATGTGGGATTGGATGCAAGCGTTTGCAAAGATTCCCACACTGTTGTGGGTTCCGGTGTACTTCAACCTTGACTTGGCGCTGTGCATGAAGCTGTTGTGTGGGGTAGGCATGTTGCTGTCACTCCAGGCAATTCGTACTGGAGGCAATAGTTTGATATTCGGGACAATGTGGGCATGCTATTTGTCAATGTTCTCGGTTGGTTCGGTATTCATGCAGTTCCAATGGGACACATTGCTACTCGAAGTCGGTTTCCTTGCCATCTGGCTTGCATGCCCCAGAGGCAGCCCGGCCTTCTCAGGCTACGCACCCAGGACAATAAGGCAACTGCTTCGCTTTACGCTATTCAAACTGATGCTGATGTCTGGAGTCGTGAAGTTACAGTCTGGTTGTCCATCATGGTACAAACTCACAGCATTGAGCTACCACTTTGCAACACAGTGTTTGCCAACCCCTGTAGCATGGTGGGTTAGTAAGCTCCCAGAGAACGTGCTCAAGCTCAGTGTTTGGTCTACGCTGGCCATTGAAATTCCTACAACTGCTCTGTTACTATCCCCCTTCCAGACTCATCGTTGGACAGGATTCTGCTTGCAAATACCCTTGCAGGTAGCCATCATGTTGACAGGCAACTACAATTTTTTCAATATCCTCACCATCGCCTTGTGCATCTTGCTTTTGAACACAGATGGAGAACGGAAAGGAAGATCCTCAACATCGAAGGTCCGGGTTGTGTTGACCTTCCTCAATTTCTTGCTTGGTCTTGCTCTTCTTGTCGGTGGGATACTGTGGATTCTTCCACTGTCAGTTGATAGAAGCTCTGCTGGAGCATCCATTTATCTTGCCACAACTCCTGGAAGAGTGAGCACTCAGATGAAACCCATTCTTCTAGCATCTATCCTTGCCGGATTTTTGTACTTATTGACTTGTGGTTTGCTCGATATAAAATGCGCTTCAAGGACGAGGTCAGCCCCTTCAAAATTGAGCACATCCCTGAAACGTGTTTTGGTGGTAGTTGGGAGCTTGCTGTACTTTATCGCAAGTGGTACTGCGCTCCTCTCGTTGGACCGGAATTTGTTGAGGAACCCCATCGCAGGATATGCAGTTGAAATGTACAGTGCAATTTTACCCTACCACATCACGTCAGGGTATGGCCTGTTCAGGCGCACGACAGGCATGGGGGACAATGGTAGGGGCCAAGTTGTGGAGCGACCAGAGGTTATTTTATTTGGAAGCCACGATGGAGAGCATTGGGAAGAATTTGATTTCAGACACAAGCCAGGAAACGTTTCTTGGGTCCCCACCATTGTGGCTCCCCACCAGCCACGTTTGGATTGGCAGATGTGGTTTGCAGCCATGGGTCCAGCCAAAGAGCACCCCTGGTTCATGAATTTGGTGTACAAGCTACTGCTTAACTCTAAAGCAGTCAGAGACCTCATGAGCCCTGACAGTCCATTCTCCGACACACCACCACGTTTCATCAAAGCAGATCTTTACACCTATGATTTTTCAAAGGGAGACTCTAGGGACTGGTGGAGTAGAAAATTCTCCCGTAGCTATCTTGATGCTGTGGATGCAGACAGCCAAGCTCTTCAGCAATACGTAAAGACGCACGGTTTCCCCACCCGCAAAGTTGCTGGAGGAAGGACGCAACATCATGGAGAAGATCTGCAGGAAACAATAATTTTCACCTGTGCCTTTATTGCAGTCTATGAAGTGATAAAACGTTCCCACGAAGTCGTACAAACTTCCAGTGGACGTGCCTCGCCAGATCGCAAGGTAAAGGTGAACTAGTTGGTGATCACCTTCCTTTTTTCATTTTTTTGTAATGCTACTTGACTTGAAAGCCACTCCACTGTGGACTCTTTGCAATAGAATCGCAGATTTTTCTTCTTGGTCCCAACGGTATCCCTAGCTTCTTCAAGTCCTTCTCGGTCGTTTTTCGCAGCTGCT
Source organism: Picocystis sp. L7 (assembly GCA_020975725.1). Classification (NCBI taxonomy): domain Eukaryota; kingdom Viridiplantae; phylum Chlorophyta; class Picocystophyceae; order Picocystales; family Picocystaceae; genus Picocystis; species Picocystis sp. L7. The sequence goes on along the minus strand of QXJR01000029.1, from coordinate 272,004 downwards.
CGATGTACATCCCGTTGTCCGCGAGCACCTCTGCATACTCCTCCAACTGTAGAGCCTTCAGGAATCCCAGTAATTCGGACTTCTCTTCTTCATTGTCTTCCACGGGTACGTCTTCCACTTCTCTTTGGGACTCTTCTGGTGCTCGCCAGGAGGGCCAACGCATGCTCTTTCCACCTGGGATGGAGTTCCAGCTACGCAGCGTCTTTCCCTTCTCCACCACCCTCTTCCATGCTGCATCCATCATCTCGCCCCATCCTTCGCTTTTGTCCTCGCTGGCACCCGCCCCTCCGCCGTCCATGGCCACGTGACTGCGGATCGATCCGAGAAATCCCAACCGTCGGTCCTCGGACCGCAGACGGATACGGCCGAGAACGGGTATGGAGGCCACAACCGAGCTCGAGATCCGCGTGGATGGGAGGATACCATCCTAGAGTTGAACCTGGCGGTGCGGGATGCGTTCAACACCATCCATGGGAAAGGAAGGAGTTGAATGTGCGCTGGAACGAAAGATTTTCCAGGCGCAAGGAACAAGACAGGATACACGGCAGCAGGATAGATAAAAAGAACACCACATTTACAAGTTTCTACGCAGCAAAGTTCAAGCCAAACCAGGATGCAAGTATCACTTCCTATGGAAAGAGAACAAAACCAGTCCGTGCGGAACTCAGTGAAGTTGAACCGCTCAATTCCACATGACCATGGGGCCCTTGATCTCCTCTGCTTTTGGCTTCCCGAAAAGACATTCGACCAGCGTCAACCCAAAGTCAAAGGAAGTGCCCGGGCCTTGGCTCGTGATGCAATTGCCGTCAATCACAACACGTGCCTTGACCGCGCTGGGATCTTTTAGCTTGGATTGAAAAGCAGGATAGGCAGTGGCTTTCTTCCCCTCCAGAAGCCCATGCGTCTCGAGAACAACCGCTGGAGATGCACAGATAGCCGCATACAGCCTCCCTGAATCCTTCTGCCTCTTTAACATGTCGATCAAGATCGAGCATTTGCAGAGATGATCTGCCCCAGGCATTCCTCCAGGAAGCACAATCAGGTCATATTCGTTGGCTGCAAACTCCTGGATGAGCCCATCTGTTTCGATGCCCAAGCCATTGGCGCATGTGATGTCTACGCTGTCCATGACCGAGGCAATTGTAACGGAGGCTCCACCACGAACGAGCACATCGTAAGTGATCACAGATTCCATGTCTTCGCTACCATCTCCCACTGCTAGTAGCACCTTGACTGTTTCACCTTCCTTCTTGACCGGTGGAGGCGGCGGTGGAGACGCGACTGTGAGCGGGGCATCATCCGAGGCCCCTCCAATTTCTGTGGCAAGCAGTAGAGGCATTGCAGTCTTGTCTCTCGCTTCTTTTCCCATAACAGCCTCCGTCATGGCCAGTGCAAATTCGTATGCAGTCCCTGGTCCACGGCTGGTGATGAGGTTACCGTCCACCTCCACGCGGTTTTCGGTGGCTGCTCCCACGGTACTGTCTTCTTGCAATTCGTGCAAGAAACCAGGATGAGCAGTGGCTTTTCTCCCGTTCAGCATACCATGGCTGCGCAGCACCACTGCCGGTGCAGCACAGATGGCCGCTGTGAGTTTGCCACTGTTGGCCTGCTTCTTCAAGGCTTCTGTCAAGGGCTGGCAATCTCGAAGCCGTGCCGCTCCCGGCATGCCACCCGGCAGGGCCATCAGGTCGTACTCTTTTTCCAGCTCAGTCGCAGAGAGGGACACATCTGCTCGGATGCGCAAACCGCGCGAAGCTTTCACCACTCGGCTGGGACCTTCTTCGACACTCGCGACGGTGACTCGTGCACCGGCACGTCGCAGGACGTCGGCCATCACCGCCGTCTCCATCTCTTCCGTGCCATGGGCCACGGGCAGGAGTGCCGTTCGGGCAGCCACGGAGGCCATGTCGCGTGCCTCGATCTCGTCCGTGCGCGTCGTCGTGCGATGCGCGGATTCTGGGACCAGCACGTGTGCACGTGCACCTGCACTTAACACGGACTTAACTGGAGGGAGGGATCCAACCACCGTCCGTGCCAGAGGGAGAAAGGACATCGATGAGTGAAGCCAGAGTGAGAGCGAACCGTCGGACCCGTATATGGGGGGGGGCACCGGAGTTCCTTAACCTCGAAGTTAACTCGGATCGGAGGGGGAGTGGAGGGGTGGATTCACTCGGGAAGAGGAAGTGAACATGGATCCGATGGATTTCGAAAACCAGATCGCTGTTCCACCAGCATCCGATCCCTCGTGCTCCTACCTGCAGGGAAATGGGTCTCCACCATGGAATATCTCGACTGGGTACGCACAAGACGGACTGGGAACCAGAAATGGATGGAAAAGGAACCTTGCAGCACTTGCATGACTCACATGTTGGCCTGGGATTCTGCTCCTTCGCAAAGCCGGAGGTCGAATCATGGAGTCCAACGAAAGAAGAAGCAAGTGGCTGGTGCGCTTGATGAATCGATTCAACGTGTCCGATCGCTCATTCGCTGTGGACGGAAGGGTATGTGCGTGCGCCCTGGTAGGAATTGCCTATTCCTTTGGCATCTCGGCGTGATCGGAACAGGAAAATCCTGCAGCATGCGAAACGAAGAATCCAAAGAAGTCGTCAACAAAGGATGGGCGAAACTTTTATTCAGAGTCCACCAATGGAATACGGTGGATTGCGATGCCGTTTCGGACGCCCTTCACCTTGGACCAACGGCCCAACCGTGGCTCCTGCCCAATGCCGGAGACCACAAATCTTCCGGACGGTGCAATACGAACGGCGTTCACAAAACCATGGACAGGAAGGGATCCCAATGCTTCCAAATGGCGTTCCCTATGAGCCCACAAGCGGATAAAACCGTTGCCGGATCCAGATGCCGCCAGGTCTGACCCCCTAGCACACGCGAGCGAATGGATCCACCCGCGGCATTCATCTCCCGCGGCAAACGAGTCTACTTTTCCATGCACATCCCGCAAAATCTGTACAGGCTTCTTTCTCATCATCGTCCACAGGGACAAATGCCCGTCATCTCCACCAGATATCCACTGCTGACCTCCACGAAATACCGCGACGGCGTCAATGGAGGCTCCGCCACCTCGAAAGACCAATTGCGACTCTTCGGGGACCTTCCACAGCCGACACGTGTGGTCGGTACTTCCGGAAACTGGCCTTTCCTTGTGTCCACAGTCGATGCTCATCACCTTGGCTTGATGTCCATAAAGGGTGTCGATGTACTGTTCTGTGTCTACACTCCATATCTTGACTGTGCTGTCCATCGATGCAGAGAAGAGCTGGTGTGTTCCATCCCTGAACGCAAGTGCAGTGACTTCTGCACGATGACTGGACAACTTCACAATGTGTTGCATAGAGCGTAAATCCCATATGTGCACGTTTTTGTCACTCCCCCCCGTGGCTAGATACATGCCATCGTAACTAATGGCATTGGTCAGCCAGCGGACACGACCTGCAGTTTTGCTGTCTTTATTGGCATCCCCAAGTTTTGGGAAACGCGTGCCCTTCCCTGTCTCCACATCCCAGTGGAAGATTGCCCCATCCTTGGAACAGCTGTAGACGGACTTTTCATCGTTTGACAATGCAACAGCCGTGACAGATGCTCCATGCCCCCGGAGTATTTTCGGTTGTTCCCCAACTTCCCCTTCTGGTAATGCTACGCTATCCGCCAACTGCCTCTGCTGGTATCCCTTGGATTCGAACGCTTCTTGCTGCAATCTATTCGCCAGAGAATCTCTGTGTATTTTGTCCTCGTCTTCGTCGTCCTCGGAATATTCGTCTCCCTTCTCGTCCTGTTTGAGCCTCGACAGGTACGCTTTGGCGAGTCGGATTCTCTTCTCCTCCGCCGTTTCCTTTTCGTCTTCACTCTCACCTTCCTGGGCGCTGCCGATGCTTTTCGACTCTTCCTCTCCTTCCTCTTGATCGCTGGGCAGATCCTCGTCCCCTTCACTCTCGTTCCTTTTGGCTTCCATCTTGGTTCGCTTCTTCTGCATCGAGCCACGGACCTGCACCTGTCCCCGTCGCCCGTCAGCTCCTCGTGTTCGCCGCATTTCGACCTCCACGCGTCCCTCCTGTCCTCCACACACCTTCTGGTTCCGTTTGGCCATTGTTTCTCCTCCTTCGGACCTCCCAAATCCCAGCTCGAAGGCGTCGGATGGGAAGGCGATGGAATGCGCCGCCGAGTGACTCCCAAGTCTCAGAGAGGACCCCCCCCCTTGCCTCCGATCGGGTTAACACGATCGTAAACTTCGGGGGGAGGGAGGGAGGGACGAGAAGGGGAGGGGACGGACACAACCTTTACATGGACCAGGTCTGGGGTCCCACTTATTCGGCGGGAGTGAGGGCGCGTCTCTTGTAACGAACACGACAAGGAGGCTTGGGACCCACCACCATCGCCTCGTAATCGGGCTGAGGGAAGTGATCCTGTGCAAACTCAAAGTCGAACTTACGCAACAAGATCGACCAGATGGTCTTGATCTGAAGGTAAGCAAATGTCTCCCCCATGCATCCGTGACGCCCACCGCCAAAGCCAATGTAGCTGAAAGGGAGCTTCCTGTCCTCCTCGCGAGGGGCTGCAAACCTGTCCGGATCAAACACGTCCGGATCCTCGAACACATGGGGCAAACGGTGCGCATAGGTCGGAGACACCGACACGATGTTGCCCTTGGGAATGTGGTAAGTCTCTCCAGTGCTCGTGGTGACGTCGTAAGCCTTGTGCACGTAACGCATGAGCATGATGAGGGGAGGGTTCATGCGAAGAGCCTCCTTCACGCTCCGGTGGAGACAATCCATTTCCTGGAGGATATCATAGTCCAGCTTGTCACCGTGCTTGGCCATGATCCTTCTCTGCTCCTCCACCACCGGGGGCATGCACCTCTCCTTGTTGTAGATCAAACGCATTCCCGTCCAGGTGGACGTGATGGAGGAAGTGTGCTGGCCGGCGAACAGGACTGCAATGAGCATTCCCGTGATCTCCTCGTCCGTCAATGCCCTTCCGTTCTTGTACTTTGCATCTATAAATGCTTGCAGCACATCTGGCTCCGACACGCCGGAGTCGCGTCTGGCTTTGATCACCTTTGCAAATATCTTGCCAAGCTCGACGCGTGCCTTGTCCCTACGCTTGTGTGCAGGGATAGGCAACCAAGGGTTGATGACGCTGATGGGCTGCATGCCCATGTCCAAATCATGGAAGAGAAGGGACACCCTTCCAAACAGATGCTCGCGGACTTCGCGACCCAACAGCGTCCGACTGGCCGTCATGATGATCAGGTCCGAGAGCTCCTTCAGCAAATCGACTTCACCGCTATCGCCCCATCCTTCGAAGTACTTCTCTGCTTCTTCCACCATTTGCCCCACGTACATGCGCAGGCGGTTGGACTTGAGCGAGTCCGCAAAGAATCGAAATTGCTCCAATCGCACTTTGTTGTCCACGTCGAACACGACCCCGCGGCCGAAGGTGGGGATGTTGAACTCGTACACTTCTTTCTGGCTCAGGCTTTCGTCGTCCGCCTTGAAGAAATTGGCCGATACGTGAGGTCCAATCAGGAAGGTGATCCTCTTGTGGAGCAAGTTCAAGGTGTACACTTCTCCGTACTTCTTGTAGGACGAGTCGATCAGCTGGAGCGGACCCTGTGGAAGCGTGGCGATCTCGGTCAGCCTCTTCTTCTTCTTCCCCGACGTCCTTCGCTTTGCCGGTCTGATTCGTTCGACCACGTCCGAACGCGCCCTTCTCTCCCACCTTGAGGAACTCCAGCAGGCCTCCGATGAGCGGCAGCGTGCGCACGGTGGGCGGTCTTTTCCCGCCGCTCCTCGCGGCGTCCAGGAGCGCCACCAGCAGCGAGGCGAGCAGCCCGAGGACGACCACGGCCGCTGCAGCCTTCAGGGTTGGATTCTGCGGCACGTATTCGGCCATCCAGGTCGGCAAGGCGGCTTCCATGGTGCCTGCTTCGTCTGCAGATGCGACGTCGAAATGGACGCCATTCCTTCGATGGAAACAGATGGGCCACCTCGAGGGAGGGACTCCTCTGCGGGCGATGCAAAATGCGGGGGTCGAGGGAGGGAGGAGCTCCGGACGAAAGGGTGGAACGGGAGGGACGTGCCGAGGGGAGGGGCGCAGGGGCGGCAGGATCCCCCCGACCCCGGTCCGAAAGATCTCGATCGGATACCGTCGACCTCTCGATGGCGACGGAGAAAGATATCGATAGGGGTGAAAGAGGTGTCGATGGGGGCTCGGGGGGGGAAGGGAAGGGTGGCTGGAGGTCCGCGAAGAGACCTCTGTGAGACCACCTGGATGCAGGAGGCCTGCACCGAGAAGGTCTTGCAGCCGTGCTCGAGCGACACACCCGTGTCCAGGAAGCGCCACGGTTCCGGATCGTAGAGACGAACGTGGAGACATGGCGCCTCCTGGACGGAACGAGGGGCCAGGCAGGTAACGGGACCGGCGGAGGGAAGGGAAGCACGCGTAGGATCCGATGGTTCGATTACAACCTCCATGCAACGCTAAGAACCACTAAAAGCACAAGAGAAAAGGTTTCGGCCGGGAAGGAAAGGCGGCGTCGCACATCCGACGTCCCGTGAGATTGCTTCTACGCCCACCAAGGCTTTTCCCCCGAACGGAAGTCTTCTTCTTTCCAATCCAACAAGGAGACTTTGTCGTCCGAGCCCACGTCCACGTGAGCCAGGGCAAGTGGTAGCGGGGCAGGACCGCGAACCACTGTGCCTTCGGGATCGTACTGGGAACCATGGCATGGGCACTTGAACTTGTTCTCCGCAGTGTTCCAAGGTACCACACACCCAAGATGGGTGCAAATGGAGTTGATGCCGTAGTTCTGCAACGTGTTGTCTTCCTGTACAATGAGATACGTGGGATCACCCTGTCGTAGCGCGCGAATTCAGTCAAAGGTCAGCGTCCATGTCAAGGAACAAGATCAGTGCCAGGAATGACGATCGCAGTGCCTGATGCTTACCTTCAATCCCTGTACCAGAGAGCGATCTCCAGATTTGTGGTCCATCAACCAACCTTTGGACGTGACCTCGTTGCCGATTGCATCGCGTGCAACGATACCACCGCTTCCGGATGCGTCCCTAAGATTGCAAGCACACGTCAGTCAGTTCCCGTTCGTTTCTCGGAGGTCGACTGCTTACTGCCGGGCGGCCTTCCTGTGCTTTTCGATCCCGTTGCGAAGAGGTCCAGCTTACGTTTTCGGAGCAAGGGCATAAAAGTATGGTCCAAGAATGGTCACGGAAGGTATGGCCACGGTGGCCGCCAGGAGTTTGTTCATTGTTCTTCGCTTGTCCATATCTGGCACGAAGCTCGGGGATGCACTTCCTGCCGAAGCCTTGGCACATACCCTCCTGGCTCGTCCTCTCGGCGCTCCTGTTTGTCCCTTGCGCACGCAATTCTCGTGTGCGAGCGGGCATCTGCTGGTCGTCGTGATGGCTTTCATTGCGTTCGACTTGTTTCTCTTTGTGCTCCACGAGTCGCGCTTCCTGTCGTGATTGTGACGAATGATGTGTGAACCTGCACCGGTTCGACCTTTCACTGCCTCCAGTTCCGGCACGGTCCCGAATCGACGTCCCCGGAACCGATCCTCTGCGCATATTAATATTCAAAGCACCTTTGGTCAGATCCTATTTCCGACAAAATCCTTCGTCTATTCGTGTAGCGCAGAGGACCACCGGATCCCCCGGATCGGGGTCACAACCGTGGTTTTCTCTCAACCGGGGACGCTTGTTGTGAACCTCGGGGTTCCTCGGTCGAGCTTCGTGCTGGACAGGGGGTCCGAAGGGGCACACGCCTCCTGCGAATATTCGATGCCGGGAGGGTCGTTCCCCCCGACGGGCGTGGGATGGGAACCGTTCCCCTTGAGTCCCTGGTCCAGGTGCTCCTGTCACCCCCAGGCCCGAGGAGGAATTCCTCGACGGGACCGGTCCATTCGGTGAACATTCGCCCCGTCGGTTGTGGCACGGTGTTCCCCCCCCGGGACGCATCGCATCTCCTCCCTTCGCGACCCACCGGTTCGGGGACCTTCCTTCCTCGTCGGTCCACGTCCCATCCTTCTCCCTCGTCCCTCCCTTACCCCGTCCCTTCCCCCCTCCCTTCCCCCCTCCTTCCTTCCTTACCCGCAGGGGATCCCCTGGCGGCGCCCCCCCCCCTCCTGCCCTCGGTGCAGGGGACAGGCACACGCTCCGCCCCAGAGAGGGGGAGAGAGGTTGAGGGAGGGGGAGAGGAGGGGGAGAGGAGCTGAGGGGGGTCCTGCTGCGCCGCCTCTTTCGTGCTTCGGAGTGTGCTTCGCCTTCGACGCCAAACGAACGCACAAGCACGCACCTCGCGGCGCATCCGTGCGCGCGAAAGCCCACCCAGGCGCACGCCACGTCCCTCCCGAGCACGCAGGAGGTCCGAGAAGCGAGGGAAACGGGATCGGAAGGACGGAACATGGCCACCGAAGCGACCACCAACACCAACCCAACGGCGACGAATGCCGTCCCGAGCGAAGGGAATGGAACGCCCACCAATGCGCCGCCCGCGCCCACCATCACCTCCCTCTACGTCGGAGACCTCGAGCAGAACGTGTCCGAAGCGGTGAGTCCAAGGCGAAAGGAAAAAAGGCCAGACGTGGGGAGGAAAGAACGGAGCCGGAACCGAAGAGACATACACACACGCGAAAGACAAGAGAATACGAACTTCGAGAGGTGCGACAGAGGCTGACCCGTCGTCTTCTCATCCACGCGTGTGCGGGTCGAACGGAACGAACGGACGGACGCGCAACGAACAGCAACTCCTCGAGCTCTTCTCGCAAGTGGGACCGGTCGTCTCCATCCGAGTGTGCCGGGACATCATCACCAGGCGCTCCCTGGGGTATGCGTACGTCAATTTCAACAACCCGGAGGATGCCGGACGTGCCATCGATCTGCTGAACTTCACCAACCTGAACGGGAAACCCGTCAGGATCATGTTCTCGCAGAGGGACCCCAGCACGCGCAAAAGCGGGAGCGGAAACATATTCATCAAGAATCTGGACAAAGACATCGACCACAAAGCGCTGCATGACACCTTTGCGCAGTTCGGTCGCATCTTGTCCTGCAAGATCGAGACAGACGCGCAAGGCCAATCCAAAGGATATGGATTCGTCCAGTTCGAAAGTGACGAGGCGGCCAATGATGCCATTGAGAAGGTGAATGGAATGTCCATTGCGGACAAGACAGTTTTCGTCGGCCACTTTGTGAAGCGCCAGGAGCGTGACAGGGATGTCACAGTCAGGTTCAGTAACGTGTTCGTGAAGAACTTGGACGAGGAAGTGGACGATGATCGGCTGAGAGAGATGTTCTCCAAGTTTGGTGCCATTACTTCCTGCGTGGTCATGAGGGATGATGAAGGGAAGAGCAAGTGCTTTGGCTTTGTTAACTTTGAAGAACCAGAATCAGCGATGAAGGCCGTGGAGGAAATGGACAATTCCGAGCAGGACGGGAAGAACCTGACTGTGTGCAGGGCGCAAAAGAAGGCAGAACGGGAAGCAAGCCTGCGCTCGAAGTTCGAGCAGGAGAGGAAGGAGAGGATGGAAAAAATGCAAGGTGTGAACCTTTACCTGAAGAACCTGGATGACACCGTGGATGACGAGAAGATTCGAGAAATGTTCAAGGAATTTGGAACGATTACCTCTTGCAAAGTGATGCGCGATCCTCAGGGGAACAGTAGAGGAAGCGGGTTTGTCGCCTTCAGCTCCCCCGAAGAGGCAACGCGCGCGGTTACCGAAATGAATGGGAAGATGATCGGCAGCAAGCCTCTTTACGTTGCACTAGCGCAGCGTAAGGAAGAGCGCCGTGCGCGCCTGCTCCAGCAGTTTGTTGCTCGCCAGGGTCCAGGCATGCCAGGGATGCCCATGTACCCTGGCATGCCAGCTGGTCCCGGAGGGCAGATGTTCTACGGCCAGCCAGGCATGCCAGGGATGCCCATGTACCCGGGTGGCGCCCCGGGTATGATGCCAGGTGTTCGTCCTGGTATGCCCGGTGCTCCGCAGTACTTCATGCCTATGATGCAACAGAGGCAAGGTGGCGGCAACCGCGGCCGTCGCAACAACGGGCAACAAGCCCGCCAGCAGGGCGGGCAGAACCTTCGCTACGGGCCCAATGTGCGCAATGCGCAGCAAGCCCCTGCCCCGGCTATGCAGTCCGACGCCTCCGCTGAATCCGGGGGATCCGGCTCCTTGGCTGCTCAGCTAGCTGCAGCTCCCCCGGAGCAGCAGCGTATGATTATTGGTGAGGCGCTTTACCCCCTCGTGGAGGCTGTTGAGCCGACTTCTGCGGCCAAGGTCACAGGCATGCTTCTGGAGATGGACCAAAGTGAAGTGCTCCATTTGATTGAATCTCCGGATGCTTTGCAGGCCAAGGTCGCAGAAGCAGTTGCAGTGCTGCAGGCCGCAGCTCAGCAGCAGGCCAGTTCTGCTGCAGACGGCTTTGCAGCACTCAGCGTGGGCGACAACTGAGGTTGATCGCACCAACGCCATCCAAGAAAAACAAGAAAAAGGAAAAAAATATGTGTGGAATAAAGATGAACCCCACCAGGTGCGTCCGCTGGTTGCAAGAAGCAGGATAGGGAGCAATTTTTGGGAAAAAGCGTAGGTATCATATCTTGGGAAAAATCGAGAGCGGCTGAGTCCTTGGTTCGGCAGATTCGAAACCCGTGCATTCGTCCTTTGCTTTTGGGCCGAGGATGTATGCGATGGGTATGTTTTCGTCCGAGTCGAGGCTGCTAATGCTGTGTTGACGGGCTGCTTTCACAAAAAAAAAGCACTTTTGGATGGTCCACGAGGCGAGGCTTTCTTGTATGCTGGCGATGCGCTCCTGGTGCGCGGAACACGGGATTTTCTGTTGTAAGGCAGTCTTTTTGTGTCCCTGGCATCTCCTCCCGCCTTGCTCTGTGTGTCAGGAACCCATCCGCTTTCGTCAATGGTGGTGGTTTGGGATCCACCCTTCATCCCGTGGTGGAGAGGACCCATTCCCGCCTTGCCTCCACCTCGATCCACACGCGGTGCATGGCGAAGCGGTCCTTGCGTCGACGCGTGTCCTGGCTGGTCGCAAGAGCATGCCTGCAGCTGCGACTGGAAGCTTCCGTCCTCGCCACGGCCCAGAAGACCGCGCAAATCGTCCTCCATGCACCTGCGGCCAGGCGCAGAGGCGCACGTCGACTGGCCAGCGCCGTGGTCTGGCACTGCGCCAAGCGCTGCGAAACGCCTCGACGCGCCCAGGACGTCCTGCGGTGCGTGATTCGCGCCCATCGGAGGCTCTGCGGACCTGAACAGGCGCACGTGGCGGCGGACGTGGAAGAAGGAGACGTGGCGCAGCTGGCCGAGGACGAACGCGCCGTCCTCGTGGCCACGGCCTTCCGCGTGGCCCGTTGCGACGCGCACGCCTGCGTCCTCGCGCTGCTGCAAGCCTTGGGAACACGAGTGGAGCTCGCCCAGAGGTCCTGGAACGCCGCGCACGACGCCATGCGCACGCCAAACGGCGCCACGTGCGCCGACGAAGCCGTGGCGTGCGCCGCGGTGGCCGTGTCCATGGACGAAATCCACCTCGTCGATCCTGCACGAGGATCCACGGGATGGTTCCAAGACGTGCTGCAAGATGACGAAGAGCACGTGCAACAAGCCATGGAAGCCTACCGTGCGCTCAAAGCGCTCTATCGCAAGTCCAACGCCATCCAACGACTATCAGAAGGAACCGTGCGGGAACCGAACGAAGGGCTGGATCGCGACACCGCGGTGGAACGAGACGCGAACGCGAACGCAGGAGGTCCTGCGCATCGAAGAGGGAAGGAGGCCACGAACGCGAGCGAGGGACGTCGCGCGCGCTGCCGGAAGGAGCAGGGGGACGCGGCTGCACGTTTGCAAAGGCAGAATCCAAGGCAGAGGAACGAAACCGTCGCCCCAGACCATACACAACACACCAAACGGTCGACCGATGCGCTCGAGGTCCGTGCAAAAGTGATGCAAACACCCGATCCATGAGCACGGGGCCTTTCACAGGGGACCAAACCGCGCCTGGAACGAAGCGAGGTTGAACGAGATGACCAAGCACCAAAAGCGCCCGATTCAACGCATCCCCGCACACGCACGCGGGATTGGCGGGCAATTCACGCTCAATTGAAGGATTCGCAAGCATATCGTGACCACGCCATCGCAGAGAGAACAGCTGGTTTCACGCATGCCTTCGTGGCACCTCTTTGCGATCGCTTTCCTCTTTGCAACAAACGCACCATCGGAGCCCATCCAACGACGCTCTCTCTGCATGCGCCTGGGCACATTGCACTCGTAGACGTCTGCAGAGATTCTGCCCCGACCCCCCCGGGCAGCATGGCTGGTAAGCTACCTGGCTGGAAGGAAATAAGAGAGCCTCGCGTGCAGAATCCAGGGTCCCGTATCCTCCATGGACCCACCGTGGTGACCAGGCAAGAGGATTTATTCGGCATGTGCATGTGCAGCTACGGTGTAATCGTACTCGATCGTGGGCATCACCACAGCCATGAACTTGAGAAAGAGGAACAGGTACTGATCCGCCTTGATGCATTCTCCAGGATCGCCTATGGTCGCTCGGCCGAGCCTTTTCATCACTTGTGCGTGCTTGCATGGGTGGAAGGAAGCGGCACGTGTGGGCAGGTGGGGATGCTGCTCCACCGAGACGGTGAGTCCTGCGTGTGCTTCGGAGACGTCTTCCATCACTTCTGCTTCGGTGAGTGGACGCTGCGTCTCGTCGTAGCCCACCAGCCAAACGCGTGGGGTTTCGTAGTACTTGTCGTAGGTGATGGAAACGTCGTACGTCCGCGTGCGAAGGATGTGCGTCCCATTCGCCAGAGCCTCGTCTTCTTCCTCCTCCACCGGATCCACGAGGTTCCCTTCGGCATCGAAATCCTCTAGATCCGGCACATCTTCGTCCTCTGCGTCCATCGTTTCTTCCATCTGTTCCTTCGGCTCTCTGCTTCCGTCTTCGAGCGGGAGCTCCGCATCGATGGCTTCTTCGTGCGTCACGTTGAGTTGCACGAATCCATCTTCTTCGGCGTGGAGGACGTCCAATCCGTCCTCGTTCCCTTCGGCCCGTCTCACGCACGGCACGTTCCTGGTCCTCAGAAACTGCTTCTGCGTCGGCAGGTAGCTCTTCCTGCGCGCAGGATCTCCTGCTTCCCACTTCCACGTGGGACAAGCACGCACCAGCAAGTCACCTGCCGCGACGTATTCCTCCGGCGTGAGCACTCCTCGCTCTTCCAGGGCCGAGGTGGTCCTCACAGGCAGCAGTCGTTCGGCGGCTGCCTTGAAGGCCCGTCCCAGCATCCACGCGACACGTTTCAATGGCGGATGCGCGCCTCGTGTCGTCGCAAAAACACGTCCAAAATGACGCGACCAGTCGGACAGGTCCACGACCAGGGGTTAACTCGATGCTTAAATCGAAGGCCGAGACCCACGTGGACCGGGAAGAGGAAAAGAGAGGAACGAGGAGACCATGGGATGGGGACGGGGCATGCCTGCGAGAGCCGAACCCAACCACGCGGTGCATCGTACGCGAGGCCGAGGGAGGTAGAGGACGGGTGGGAGGAAGAGCAGCAGAAAAACACCCGGTCCACGCATGTGTGCCGCCCTTGGCTTGCGCCAATCTATCCGAGGTCGTACGCACGACGAACAAGGGAATCGCTCGAAACGGTCTTGTTGCTCACGAGTCATCATGATGGTTTGTCAATGGGAACTGTTGGATCCGAAGGGTAGCTCCAACTACGACATCGTGCCACTTGAGCAAGACTCGAGAGCGAAGGATGCCGCATTGTACCTTCTTGGTCGCCTGGAGCAATGGACGGGGACGTCTACCTAGGACATTCTTCGAACATGGCATGGGAAAGCACTCAAAACGGCTCTATGCTACAACTATAGAACCGATCCTCGCGCAAGAGCGAATGATGAGTGAGAAAAGACGGCTCTGAATAGGAAGCATTGCCTTGAAAGTAGCGTTGGTGGCTTTTCCTTGGAAATCAATCAGACCTATTGTGTTACGATACGTTGTGCAACCAAGTGACGTGCTTCGACCGTTTCTTTATTCTAAATAGCAAACAGGGCATCGTCGAGAACAAGCGTTACACTCTGGCGTAGGAGTGGGAGGCTTCCGACCTTGATATTGCAATCGTTACGACGAATTGACCAGCCTCGCACATTTCAATTTGCAACGTAAAAAGCGTGCAACTTACCCTTAAGAAAGGCATGATGAGGACACCCATAATCCCCCCATCCTCACAACACGGTGAGGAAGATTCCTCGGTTGTTCAATGACGGAAACATAACTGCTAATGCACGCGAACGATATTGTTGAAGATGATATACTCTACTTCTCTAGGTTTTTTGAGTGCAAGCACATATTTGTCCTCCATCCCCAATAGCGCCGAAGTGGTCACAAAACGATGCGGTACAAGACACGAACCATTGATGCGATCACCCCACGTAATTTCGATTCGGAATTCGCCACCATCAAATCAGAGCGATCTACACGTACCATTGACTTTGAGTAGTTTCAATATCCACGTTTGATACAAAGAGGGCATTTTCCCACATTCAATGGAGCAAGTTGCGGAATACGGAGGAATCTCACGTATGGCAATGAAGGCTTCAAGTAGCCAAAAAACAAAAATGTCAATGTTAGGAACTAGGCCCCCCCTTGATTCCTCACCCATTGAACCCCTTCAATGGATGGTCAACCCTCGATGGGAGGAGTACTTAACTCCTCCCCCAGACATCTTGTAATCAAGTTGATCTTGACCGCGAAGGTGGAGCCGTCTCCCAATCGCCTCCTCGACCTCCGAGGCATCTTCCTCCGCATTAGCGGAGTTCGAGAGCAAGGAGCTTCACTCCTGACAGTCAAGAATGTTGCACCATATCCGGTAAGCATAAAGCCTCCCAAACACTTCATAATGGCATTTGAAGCAAGAAGGGGCGACGGTCAGTTGGCATCCCCGACTTGTGATGGCGACCTCACATCGTGCACATTCACATAGCAGGGATAAAGAACGCTCTCAAGCGATGGATCTAATGATTTAAAGGAGTATTGCTCAGGAGCATACAACTTATCGTATATACATTACTTTTTGTTGGAGATTGTGGCGTCAATAGCAACTTGGAACCACCAACTTGCACCCACGCAAAACTTCCGAACAGGCCATCATGAACAAGTACCGTGAATGATAAGCGAGTTCACGATTGGGGCACCAGAATAGGAAAATGCCAACTTGAAGCATTAAAGAAAATTCTAGTTGATTTTTGTGCATTTGAATGAAGTGGCCGTTGGCGGTTTCAAAAACCACATTGCCACGGCGTGCAAAGATGGGAACAAGAGGCCGGTCCATACGCTTTGCGAGCACGGCAAACTAACATCCTTAGGAAGTGGACCATTTCGAGCTATAGAAATTCTACAATTGCGCTTGTATCACATTCGGCAATGCTCCTTCTACGTGGCCAAAAAGCGACGCTGCGAATGGTGTATCACGACGACGAAAGTACAAACTTTCTTCTCCACTTAATTTTCACGTCAAATCGAAGTTTTCACACAACAATATGACATGTTCAGAGCTCGCAAACTTCTTGCTAAATTCACGGAATGAGTGTGGCCTTTGACTGGTCGACAAAGAGCAATCGATGCAAGGCACTTAAGAGGGTTCGAAACTCTTGAAAATTACACCGAAGCCTTCTCTAGGCTACAAAGGAGACGTTCATTCTCCTCGGCATACATACCTGCCCATAGTTCTTGCCCTGTTGTTGAAGCATTAGGTTGCCACGGGCTATCAAGTTGGTGGTGGCTGTGAGAAATACCGAAAGTGATTGACTTCAAGATAAAGTTCTCTCGTTCCAACTTCAGCTTTTGCAAATGACACTGATTGAACTCATTGCCCAATCTCCTGTTCTTTTCTTGCATTTCTGATACTATGCATGCTGTAGCCCTGTTTATGCTTTTAAGTGCAGTTATGCACTCTTGCAATTGTTGAATTGTTTCATCCTTTTCTGCCAGCTGCACTCGAAGATCTGTGATGTTTCCTTCATGCTCCTCCAGAACAGTACTGACTTCTGCTCCTGCAGAGTTTATATCTGCCATTATACTCCTGTCTCCTCGTTCTGTACTAGCAGTAGAAGCAGGTACATCTGTAGATTTCTCCAATGTATTCAACTGGGGCACCAGCTCTGTGTTTGCAACTGTATGCTCACCTACAGCCACCATTTTATCGTTGCCATTGCCAACATGTTCTGAACAATCTTTTTGCTGCAGCAAGCATGCTTGCATCCTTTCTGCAAGTTTCCGAAGAAGATAAAGTAAATTTGACACTTTCAAAGCAGCCTCTTCCTTGTGTTCTTCACTCTCCTTACCACGATTCACAACTGCCCTGACTCGAATTGTAAGCTCGTCTGAAATCTGAACTAGTTCTAAGAGCATGCCCTGCAATGGGTTAGGGGCTGGTGATGGATGCCCAGAAGGCGGTTCCTGAAAGTCTGATGGGGTGGAGCTATCTCCTTCAAGCTGTTGAATTCTGCTTTGTGCAACTCTAAGCTCAACCTGAAGTGTTTTTGCACTTTCAGCCACTACAGACAATTCGCGGACCAACTCACCATGAAATTCTCCCAATTTACCAGTGCCCTCTTTGTATTCATTCTTCAGCGCCTTGATGTGTGAGTCCTTCTCTTCTAGCTTTGAATGAAGAAACCAGGAGACCTTGTGCAAGCTTTCAATCCTTTTCTCCATCATGTGCGAGCTTTTAATCTCATCTTCCAGTTGCTCCTGCAAAAATAAGTGCTGCTCTGCCAAGAAGGCTGCTCGATCTTCGCATCCCCCAAGCCTCACCACCTCGCGTTCTAGTTCGCAAACACGTCCTCTTGCAGAAAATAGTTCATCTGACAAAGAAAAAGATTCTGATTCCAGGGCTTGCAGTCTTGCTGTGAGGTTGTTGTGTACTTCCTGATCGCTTTCCTCTAGTCCCTCAATGAATGCGTACGCTTCTTCTAATTCGTTTAGCAGGTCTTCGTTCTTTGCTTCTAATTCTAAAACCGTGCCATTCAGTGCAGTAATGTCTTTATCCTTTTCGTTAAGGAGTTTCTCCCACGCCGCAGTACATGCTGAGAAACCCATATCCTTCTGTGCAGCCGCTTGCGATTTCGCAGCCTGCTCATCTTCCATACCCTGTAATTCCAGAGTAAGCATGTCAATCTTTTGCCTAGAATCAGATAGTTCCTTCTCAAGCTCCCAAATTCTTTCTTGATCCATTCCACTTTCTGCCAGTGCCGTTGCAAGTTCTTCCTGTATACTTGCACACCTCTCTCCAGCACATTGAAGCTGAGAACGCAATGTGTTGACTTCTTCTGCCTTCTCAATCTGAAACTTGTGGATCATGCTTTCAAACATCCCTTCGGACAATTTTCTTTGCTCTATCAGGCTGCCGATGCTTGCCTTCAACTCTTCAAACTCATCTTCAAGAGTTCTTTTCTCCGCTGTGGTGCTTGCAAGTGCCTGCTTGACGAGGATCAACTCTCTCTTCAACGTATCATCTTCTGTGAGGCTTGCTGACAGCTGTGACGTCAGACCTTGCACCTGCTGAAATAGTTCCTTATTTTCCAGCACAAGAGCCTTACTGTAGTCCTGAGCATCGGCAAGGGCACGGACTTGCTCTGAATATTCTCGATTCTCTTCCACCAGCAGCGTGCATTCCTGTGTCTTCTCTTCAACTTTTGACAGTAAAAGCTCGTTTTCATCCTGAAGCGCCCGCATTGCATCCCTCATGGATGCCCAAGTTATCTGCTTTTTGTCTGTCATGCATATGCCAGCTCTCGGATGGGTCATATCCCTGTTTGTTGTTTCTTGCAGGGGCATGCGATCTTTCAACTTTTCTTGATTCGAGCGAGCTTTGTGCTGCCCCTTCACACCTGTGTGAGGAGTAACAAAGCTATCATTCTCCAAGTGCTCGATCTCGGCTTGCATGTTCATCTCAAAGCCCGTGTAATTTTCTTTCAAGTTCTCGAGCTTTTGTGAAAGTTCATGAGCACCACGATCAAGATGTTCGACATGCTGCCTACCAGTGCCAGATTCTATTTTTTCGACTTTTTCGAGTGCTTGATCTCTTTCCAGGTGTGCTTCTTGCACTTTCTTGTCTGCATCTCTCTGCTCTTGCTTCAATTCTCCCACAAGGTTTGCAAGCCTCCTGCATTCTTCCATCAGGCATTTGATGCCGTTGTATTGCTCCACGATGTCGTTCCCCATCATGGAAACCCTGGTCTGTTTCTTCAGGTTCGGCATCGGTTCGCCCCTACCTGGTTGGTCCGCATCTTTCTTCTCCTCCGTTTGCTCATTCGTACCACGTCGTGCAAGGGGTCCATGCTGCCTTTCAACCTGATCCTGGACCGTCAACTTTCCGTCTCTGCTTTCTGTATCTTTTGCGCCATTCGATACGTTGTTTTCTTTCTCCTCCATGGGAGCTGTCCCTCGTTCCGACCCTCTTGGTTTCCTTTTCGTGGCGCCTTGGTTCTGCCCCAGACCGACCGTCTTCGAGGCGACCCTGCTTGCTCCCGGCAAGGGAAGGTTCCTGTTGTTCCCTTGCATGCCTCCGACTGGTTTCAAGCGCTCCTGTGGACCATCTTGGGACCTCAACGCGCGTCTGCTTGACCCTTTCGAGCGATGTGGAACGAAATGGAATCACCTTGCGCGGGCTTGGGCTTCGTTCAAACCGAATGGGGCGACTTTAACCCAACGGTTAAGGTCGACCCCAAGACGTATTCGCCCCATTCAGGGTCTAGAGACCGAGGGAAGGGCGAGAGAGGGAGGGTTTGAAAGGAAGATGGGGAGAGAAGCTTCAAGAGGGTTTCCGAGGGAGAGCCTTGGGGGGAGAAGGGAAGGAGGACGGGTGGCGAATCGAGTGCACGATGCTCCGTTGGATGCAAGTAGAGGTTCAAGGGATGTTGACCATTTGCCGAGTCAGAAGTGGCGTCGCTCGAAGAGACAATGAAGCTCTCATGAGAAGCAATGCGGGGACACTCGCGAGGGATACCGTGGAGAAAGGGGAGCATTTTAGGGAAGCATTAAGTTCCTCGAGCGGAATGAAAGGAAAAGCAACAAAGAACGCATCCAATGGTCGTCCACTTTCTTGCACAATTGTGGCAAAGACGACGGCAAAGGGAGCAGAACAAAGCGTTGCTTGCAAAGCCGAACAATTGCAAAATTAGTGAGCGGATGTGCATGCAGTGTTTGCTTTGCACGAGGGCAATGCTTGAAATGGCAATTGGAAGCAAGCGTTAGTAGAGGCCGAATACTTTGTCATAAAGTAAAGCTATTTCGATGTGCGTGAGTAAAGGATGTTGTAGAGAAATTGCCGCCTTGTCGGTTAAGTCGTCTGCATCCTCGACATACTCTAAGAGGAAAGGGGTTGCTTTACGAAGCGCGCTTGCATACGCGTACCAACGCCTATGCAAGTGAAAGTGGGTGGCACGCTTCGACTCTCGAAAGGCACCCTACGAGATGTCTTTCGAACGCAATCTCGGCTCGTGCATTCCATCCGCACCGTTCCCCAAAAGCGTGCATTCAAGCCTTCGTACGTTTTCTTTGCTTAGGCTCCTTTGATGCACCCAAAGTCCTCTCTGAGGGCCAAGAAGCGAATACTTGGTCTTGCACCGTTCATTGTGGTAGCAAAAGCACCACCGATATGTTCCACTTTCATGTTGGTACATCGATTGTGATCTTTGCCCTTCCATCCGGTGTGCGTGGGACACCACTCAGTCCTGCACTTCGTCCAGGGCGCATCACCACGATTGTCCATTGATCCTTTCCCCCCGTCGGTCTTGTGCCCTTGTGCTGTGCTTGTGCTGGGGTGGGGACACAACGACACGTATCGAAAACGTGCCCAACCAGAAGACCTGGTCTTCCAGGTGCGTGCCCACGATCCTGCAGGAGCAGAACGCAGAGCATCGTAGGAAGAGAACGCCAGGACGAAGACGGGATGGAATCGACGCCGTCTGTGGTCACTTTGCAGCTAGGTGATGCCGCCTGCGCCGTCGGAAGCCGCTTCTGGGCCATGCAAGAGGTGCAAGGAGCGCATCCAGGAGACGCCATGCATCGACTGCATGGCAGTGGAGACGCACTGGTGCCTCGAGTGGTGAGCGTCGGTATGGCTAGGCAACACGTCTCGATTGAACGCGAGATGGAGGGATCGGAAGGCCCTCGATCCAACCATAAGCACAGTCATGTTGAACCTGGTCAGCGGAACAGGGAAGAAGGCGATGCAGAGACACAATGGGAAGGGCCTGTAGAAAAGATGGAACGTAGACCAGATCTTGGTTGGGAAAGCTGGATGCGGAATGTGACACATCCCAAGAGCTTTCTTGAAGCCAAGGGACTCTGGAACAGTGGGATAGGAATGGCAGGTTACGGGCAAGGCACTCTCTTGGCGCAGGAAGACTCTTTTTCGGAGCAGCTGCAAGATAGAGTACGATGGTTTACTGAGGAATGTGATCATCTGCAAGCGTTTCAAATCCTTGTGGAGGAAACATCTGCCTTTGAAGGTATGGCTGCAGAACTTTTGCCCGCCATCAAAGACGACTTTCCAGGAATGCCTATTTTGCTCTTCTCCATCAAAGCATCCCAAGCCTACTACCTAAAACTTAGCGCTGCAAGCCAGTCAAATCTTTGGACCGTTGTGGAGGGACTCAATGCAGGCATGGCGAATGCTGTTTTTGCAGAATACTGTGATGTGGTGATCCCTCTGAAACACGAAGATGCTTATTCTGCAGGGTTGAAGTATGTCAGCATGGACAAGGGCTTTTACAACAGCAGCGCACTCCTTGCAACTGCCATAGATAGTGCTACGCTGCCTTACAGAATGGAACCGGATGGGAGTGAACAAATCGTGTTGAATGCTTCCCAATATTCTGAAATGTTGCGAGGGGGGCGGCAGGCTCCCTACGTTGCTCTTACTGCATCCCTACCTTGCCAATCCTTGGACCCTTTACCACGAATCGAAGATACTAGACAGAGGCAGCAACCCTCTCCTTACCGGAAGTTTGTAGATTGTGAGCAACTCTCTCCGATTTCCTGCCACAAGAGCACATCTTTCTTCTCAGAGCACTTTGTACTGCGTGGTGCTCAACATCATGGACATACCCTTACGCAGGTACTGGCTAAGAGCTACTTAGACGAAAGGATTATGAAAGAGGCTCAAGCCCGTGTCTGCAGCAGGACGGTCTGCCAATATCCTGTGTACTTTCCATACGAGTTCCCAATTTCGATCAGACTCCCCATTCAGAAATTGGGACCAGGTAACCAAGGCACCGAGAGAAAGGGTCCAGGAGAGCTGCACGCGGCACAAGCAAAAGAATACACACCAGAATCACTGTCTATGCTGTCTGTTCTGTCATCCACAGATGCGTTTGGCTCGTACCTGTCACGAATCCAATCGTCTTTCCAAACAGCTTCCAGCAGTGGACAGGGCAAGGTCATGCTAGATTCCTGGCAGATCAGCTCCTCTGACTTGGAGGATGCAGCAGCAAAGCTTCACCACTTAGTTCTCGAGTATGGCGAGGAGATTGAGTCCGAAGACTACGATGAATGATTCTTCTTGTTATCCAGGCCAGTTCCCCTCTTCAGGCCCTGGTTTCTTTGAGGCTGCTGGTCTTCCCTTCCCCCATAGGGAGAATATTCTCACGAAGCCTTGGGGGGGGACGACTCAGGCTCGGGTCCACCGACGACATGTGGCCACATGTGAGTTCGCATTGCACACGTGAAGCAAGTCGGAGAGCCATTCGCAGCCATTGGAATCCTTCCCTCCAAACACAATAATCAAACAGTGATTGAAGGGAAAGGAAGCCTACTGCAGAGCAGGCATGAAGGCGACTCCGTTCTTTCGTTGGAACCCATGGATGGTCCTCACTGCCACCACATTCCTGTCTTTTCACTTGTCCGTCGCGGCGTTTCGAGATGAATCCAACGCATGGTGTCAGTTTCGAAAAGATTCGGATGAGAGAAATCTATGCATGGCCGTCGCATCCATCGGGGAATTCTCCCCATGTTTGGACGGAGTTCACAACAAGACAAGGTATGTAGTGGCCAGCAGTATTTGTTCCCTGGAAGCTGGAACCTGTGAAGACAATGTTGACTGCAGGAAACAATGTTTTGACGAAGGATTTGTTGAAGAAGTCGCCGAACATTACTACACCCACACAGCCCCTTGCACGTATCTGACAGAGGACTCCAAGTCTGTGCATGTTGTGCCCCAAACTTATTTACCAGCTCCTCTTACAAGAGAGGGGAGAAGGTTGGAAGAAAGCAATGACTCCAATTTTTCAGCTTCTCAACCTTGTGAAGCCCCGTTCTGCTATTGCTTCCTTTTTCCAAATGACACGAGCATCGAGAACTGTATGAGAATCGAGCCCTTCACAGACTTTTCTTCTTGCTCACTGGAGGAGGAGACCCAGAACCGGACCTCCACATTGCTGAGCACGTGTTCAGACGATCTGTTCTGTACGTCCGTCCAAACATGTGGGGGTCCCTGCACGTTGGAGGGGGAGATCGAATTGGTAGACAACGACGTGATCGTGCACACGGTGGAGTGCACCCCTCCTGAACCAGCTCCGTTGGATCCTCCACCTGCAGATGGTTCGGAGGAGGTGTACCCTCATCAGCCCTGCGAAGCCTCGTTCTGTTATTGCTTCCTTTTTCCAAATGACACGAGCATCGAGAACTGCATGAAAATCGAGCCCTTCACAGACTTTTCTTCTTGCTCACTGGAGGAGGAGACCCAGAACCGGACCTCCACATTGCTGAGCACGTGTTCAGACGATCTGTTCTGTACGTCCGTCCAAACATGTGGGGGTCCCTGCACGTTGGAGGGGGAGATCGAATTGGTAGACAACGACGTGATCGTGCACACGGTGGAGTGCACCCCTCCTGAACCAGCTCCGTTGGATCCTCCACCTGCAGATGGTTCGGAGGAGGTGTACCCTCATCAGCCCTGCGAAGCCTCGTTCTGTTATTGCTTCCTTTTTCCAAATGACACGAGCATCGAGAACTGCATGAAAATTGAGCCCTTCACAGACTTTTCTTCTTGCTCACTGGAGGAGGAGACCCAGAACCGGACCTCCACATTGCTGAGCACGTGTTCAGACGATCTGTTCTGTACGTCCGTCCAAACATGTGGGGGTCCCTGCACGTTGGAGGGGGAGATCGAATTGGTAGACAACGACGTGATCGTGCACACGGTGGAGTGCACCCCTCCTGAACCAGCTCCGTTGGATCCTCCACCTGCAGATGGTTCGGAGGAGGTGTACCCTCATCAGCCCTGCGAAGCCTCGTTCTGTTATTGCTTCCTTTTTCCAAATGACACGAGCATCGAGAACTGCATGAAAATCGAGCCCTTCACAGACTTTTCTTCTTGCTCACTGGAGGAGGAGACCCAGAACCGGACCTCCACATTGCTGAGCACGTGCTTGGATGATACACTTTGTTCCCTGAGTTCACCGTGTGTAGATCCCTGCACGTTGGAGGGGGAGATCGAATTGGTAGACAACGACGTGATCGTGCACACGGTGGAGTGCACAGGAGAGCAAGGAGTGCCTGTTAGTCCTCCTGAGGAAGATGATGAGGGGGTAATGGAACCGCCACTGGAAGAAGCTCCATCTGATGGTACGTTTACACCGCCAAGCTCTCTTCCTAATGCTCCAACCCCTCCTGCTGATAATCCAAGTGTTCTGCCAGGACCAATTTACGATTCAGGTAGTTGTGAGGCAGAATTTCTTGTGGTGGTTAGTCTTCGCACCAGTGGGGTTGCTCTTGGTGACCTAATTACGCAAATGGAGGCATTCGTACTTGTTCTTGAGGACTTTGCCGGGGTGGGTCTTTGTCTGATTCGTGAATCAAATCAAATTGAGAGCAGCTTGCTATTCCTATCAAACGTTGGGGTGGACTTGAATATTACATTTGCCGTCAAAGGCGAAGCCAAAGCAGTCTCTCTACTGAACAAGTTTGAGGATGCTGGCTCATTGGTTGAAATCCTTGAGACATTGAAGGCAAGCATATTTCCAGACATTCAAGGTATCAGCTTTCTTGATGGTTATTCAGAGATCAATTTGCAGGCACCATCTGACGGGCAGGAGAGCCCGCCACCAGAAGAGAATGGAGGAAAGGCTAGCAACACGCTGGTGTATGTATTAGTGAGCATTGGAGCAGTTGTGGCAGTGGCCCTAATTTGCGCGGCGATCGTTGTGTACAGAAAGCAATATCGCAAGCACAGTGTCCATGTGATTTGAAGGTCTTGAAATCATAAGCAGTATTTGGAGACCTCATAGTTCCATCCCAAAAACATGCCCTTTGTTGCTTATTTCTTGATAAAGGAATCTGTTTGGATGACAGTGCCACAGACCTTCCACTCCACGGTAGCCTTCTTGGTTGGGATCCAAGTGCCGATCCATACCCTACCTGGTCTACATCGTCTTGATTGTAATGGAATGTTTGCTGCCATGCGAGCACTAGTTCCTGAGTTTAATGGCCGGTATCGTGTGTTTCATGCCAAAAAGGTTTCAAATCGTCATCTCCCTCCTCGCTCGCCACTGGCGATGCCTTCTGGCGCCATCCGGAAGGTGCAGGCTCCATCTACCCTACCACATGCCTGGATTTCCCTTTCCCTATTCTTTCTCATGGCAAGACCAGCACTTGTTCGTAGTTCTTGTCCATTCCCTTACGTTGCCTGGCCCATCCTTGGGGCTGCTAACTAAAGGGTCAATCAGTCGCCCGAACAGTCGACCCCGTCCGAAGGGAAAGGTCGTGGAGAATATTCTCCACCCCCAGATGGACGGTGGTCGGCCACATGTCGCATGCCGACATGCAACTGAATTCCGACGAGCGGCATGCGCGCGCTCGCGTGGGCCAAGGTCCTGATTGCTGCCTCGATATTCTTGAGAAGAGGTCTGGTGAAAGCCACAGGAAACTTCACGGTCTGCCATTTGGGACCGCCGAGCGAAAAATGTGCCTATTACGACCAAGATTCAGCCTGGTCGGAGTGCATGGACGGACTGCGAGAACGCAACGTGACAGCATTGTTGTGCGAATACAACAGTATAGAAGCATGTGCACCCTGCGAATCTTCGTCTGGTGAGCCCCTCTGGGGTGCTTGTGGGTTCGACGAGACGGGAATCCTTCAGGACGGCAACCAGACCTTCGTGGAGACGCAGAATTGCACCGTTCCTTCTCCTCCTCCACCACCACCATCAACTGTTCCTCCACCACCGTTACCTGTTCCTCCACCTCCATCTCCAGCCCCTCCACCTGCTGACAAGCCATGGAAAGTATGCGACGCACTGGAGCAATACCTGCAGATCGAGCTGGAAACGTTTGGAAGCACTCTGCGCACCCTGAACACACACGGAGACTTTTTCTTGCAGACATTGGAGAAGGAAACCAACAGCGGAGCCTGCTACTCCGGTTCTCCAGGACAGAGGAGCCATCACAGTGCTACTCTCCTCAAAGTCGAAGTCCTTTTGTTCAATATCACAGAAGAACACGCTGCAGCTCTTATGTTTGAATTGAAACGGCCTGACTACTTGGACTCCATCACGGAGACACTGAAGACAAAGATGGAGGAGCTTACGCATATCACTGCCCTCGAGTGGTTGTACGTGTCCCCTGCGTCGGATTCTGAATCCAGCAAAGATCCATCCCCCACTCTCCCTGGATCGGACACCGACATCAAATCCAACAAAAGTAGGGTGGGTGCCCTGCTCGTGGTACTGCTTCCTATTGCCGCTGCAATGGTCGTTCTCGCAGCTGCAGGTGTGTATGTGTACAGGATCAGGAGGTCAGGCAAAGTTTCTAAAGACAAGTACGCTGATTTGGATCCAGCAGATGTGGATGGACCCCAACCGATGATTTTCGCAAGCTACAGTGACAACCCAGTCCATCATCATTCCAAGCGATGTTCGTCCGAATCGTCTGGCGACCGTTTGAGTTTCCTGGAGAAGTTCAAGCGGAGGTTTCACACCAAAGGCACGGTCGTTCCAGGCAATTGGCACCAGGATTGCGTCGACGACGTGTGCATGCGTTTCAACGTCGGGCTTCAATCTGTGAACGAATCCATGGCCAACATGTTTCCATCCATCAGCGACGAGTTGAAGTCTTGTTTGCTTCCATCCATCAAGGACTTGAGCGTGGAGGTGGGTGGTTTGGTGTCCTTCATCCACGGCCATGTGTATTTGGTGGTTCCCGGGGAGATCCGTCTCCCTTCCCACAAGATCCGCAAGTTGTTGCATACGTATCGCAAGCAGAGCCAGGACTGTCGCCATCTCCTCCACACCATCGAAGACACGGCACTGGAGCAATGCATTGGCTTGGTCCACCATGCCGAGCTGATCCAAGGCCTCTCGGTCCTCCGGGGTGCCTTGGACACCTACGATCGCCTCCTCCAGCACACCGGACGCACCTGATCCGCCCCGGTCCGTACCCAGGACGCGTACGGATACGTACCCCTCGGCCCCCTTCCTAGGGTTTAGGGTCGGGAGGGGGTTCGGCGCACATCGATGCGCGCTTCGGCGCGTTGGTTGCGCGTTCCTGCGAGTCGGATGGCACGCACGCGAGCTGCAGGAGGGACGCTGGACCTGAACCACGTGGAGAAGAAGGTGTTCGAACTGCTCCTGGCGGCGGTGGAGGCGGACGGACGGAAGACCACGCTGCGATGTGCCGGCGGCTGGGTGCGAGACAAGCTCATGGGAAAGACGTCGAACGACATCGACATCGCACTGGACAACGTGCTTGGGAAGGAGTTCGCCGATGCGGTCAACGCACACCTCAAGGCGCAAGGCGACGAACAACACCACGTGGCCGTCATCCTCAGCAATCCAGAACAATCCAAACACCTCGAAACCGCCAGGATGAAGATCCTAGGCGAATGGATCGATTTCGTCAACCTACGTGCAGAATCCTACGCCGAAAACTCCAGGATACCGACCATGCAGTTTGGAACGCCGCTCGAAGACGCCGTCAGGAGAGATCTCACCATCAATGCACTCTTCTACAACATCAACCAAGGGATCGTGGAAGATTTCACTGGAAAAGGGATGGAAGACCTCCACAACCAAACCATACGAACGCCACTCCCACCCAAAAAGACCTTCCTGGATGATCCGCTGCGTGTGCTGCGAGCCGTGAGGTATAGGGCGAGGTTCCACTTCCAATACGCCGATGGACTGTTGGAAGCGGCGAGGGAAGACGACGTCCGGCGAGCACTCTCCGACAAAATCAGCCGGGAGAGGATCGGTGTGGAGGTGGACACGCTCATGAAAAGCGCAAATCCAGTGCAAGGCGTGAAAGACTTCTGCGACATGAACATCTTCGAGATCGTCTTTGCGATCCCAGGGGAATGCTTGATCCAGCGCTACGGTCAAAGGTGCAGCCAGTCCCTCGAACTTGCGTGGGAAGTGCTGGGGAAGCTTGGGGAGGAATACCTCACACCGGAGGAAAAACATGTATTCTTGTATGCGGCTTTGCTTTTGCCGCTACGCCATCAAACGCACATTGGGCCTAAAAGAAAGGTCAAGGAGGCAGCATATCACATCATCAGGGATTCGTTAAAGCTAAGGACGAGGGATGCGGAAGCAGTTGCTCTACTTCACAACCATGCACAGAGGTTCGAGAATCTATTTGCAGTGCTGCAAACAGAAGCAGGGGTTCCAGATCTGTCAAAGAGCACTAGAATAGGGACCGGGTCGCTGATAAGAGACTTGGGTCATCTTTGGAAGGCGTGCCTTGTGCTCGCGTCTCTTCTACGTGATCCTGTCACGTGTCCGATCGAGAAGGTTGTAGCCGGAGATGAACCGATGTACAAAGATTCGTCCGTGGTAGAAATCATCGAGCTTTGCGAGAATGTGGAGGCGTCCATTGCCACACTTGGTCTCAGAGAAGCGTGGAAGCTCAAACCCTTGCTGGATGGGAAGGCGGTCATGGATTTGCTTGGAATGGAAAAGGGTGGGCCGCGACTAGGTGTTGCAATGGCTGCGCAGATGGAGTGGCAGCTGGCCAACCCAGGGCAAGGGGGGGAAGAGTGCAAAAAGTGGCTTGCAGAAATGTTTGCCCAGAAAGGTTAAATGGTTTGTAAAGAGGTATGTCGGAGCGAGCATAGGATATTGAAGTATGCATTTGGCCTGTGATGGCATCAAATAAACTGTTGATAACACCATGATAGTTGATCGATAGGACTGAGGCCTTTCTCAACGACTTCAGTAAGCGGAAAAATTTTGTGCCTTGCTGACTGTCACGTTTTTTGCAGCCGTATTGTGAATAGGATGCTATGTACAAATCCATCATCGTGACTCCATGATTCCTTGGAGGTAAGTCCCAGCGTATTGCAAGGTACTTTTCCCTCACGCAATGAGGAAACTGGTTACTACTTGACTCACTTGAGTGAAGAAAAGAACATACCAATGGATCCTTCTGAGTGCAACCTTGTGCATGACCTTCGACCTTTCGAGGTGTACCTCGCTGACCCTGGTGCTGACGCAGGTGTAGAGCCATTCTTCAGAATCTACCAACCCTATTTGTTTCATGGAAAGTCACGTTCTTCGTAGGGTACGGACGGGACGTGCCGCCTGGCCGTCTGTAGTTGGGGTTGCCCCCCTTGCAGCAGGAGGTGCATCTCCTAAAATTGGTGTTGTGGGGGATGGAGGTGTGTTCTCTATCTTCTGCTCGATGTGGTAATAACGATTGAGTGACTTTGTCAAGAATGGCCTGATCAGGTTGACCTCCATCGCCGAGAGATTGTCGAGTGTAACTTTTAATGCGCTTCGTTCCAGCCTCTTAAGACCAGACTGGATTTTGTGTAATCTAATCATCCTTATATCTTCTACTAGACTTCTAATTCGAAACAAGTTCTCCCTTCCATCCCAAGTCTCTTCATCCCTGCATTCACGAAAGAGGACTTGTGCAACTTCAATGTACCGGAAGGGAAGAGGTTGGAACTCTCCCTCGGATTCACGCTCTTCCTCCAGCGTCCTTTGCAAGGACTGGATTTCCATCCAAACTGGCGGTCTGATCCTACATTTCCTACGCTTGTGAAGAGCGATAGCTAGCCACAAGGGTGCTTGCATTGGATGTTGTGCTTGGAAAGGGCCAAACTCTCCACCCATCATGCGTAGTACCGGCATGCTGAAGTTCGTGACGATTTCGACCGGCTCGTCCTCCGCAACGAACTCGAGCTACGACACGGATGCGTTCCGAAGCACAACGCGTCCCGAGGTTTCGTTCCCATCGACGGAATCCATCGTCGGTTTGTCGACAGGCGTCAGTTTCATTCCATGCGTTCGTCTTCTCGTGGGTGTTGCGCCTCGGATCCGACGTCTCGTCCCTTCCTCCCGCATCCGCGCGCGTTCCTGTGGCTCACCTCCCCGTTGGAGATCAGCTGCTCCGGTTCCGGACATCCGGACGCGTCCGTTCGCACGGTGGCCATCGCCAATCGCGCCTTTCCACGCGTTTGCGCTCGTCTCCTTCGCCTCGATGTCGCGTTGGAAATGGCGGGAAGATTCGGCACGGTCGCCTTCAACCGATCCCCCGACCCCATCGAAAGGAAGGGCTTGAAAGGGGGAAAACGTCAAACGTGCCGATCAAAGCTCCTTCGTGAACCGGGTTGGAACCGGACCGAACCCAAGCGGCCCTCGAGGATGGGGTGAGGATCGGGTTTCGAAACCTCAAGAGGAAGTATCGATGAATCCATCCATGGATATCGAGAACGCCAGAGGATCTCTCCAGGCGGTGATGGGGACCCGCCTGCTTGGACGGTTCAAAAACGGATGCAGAAGCGGCAACAGCTGAAGACGGAAAAGAGGGAGCGGGAACCGTCGAAAGAATCGAACGTGATCGAATCGTGCATTGGATAAACTGGAAACCTGCTCATGGATCCATGCAGGCCGCGCGGACGTACTCGACAGCAGGTCGTATGTTGCTTGCAAGTGCGCTGATGTTTACCTGGACATCAGAGTTCTTGATACTAGGAGCCTCGGTCGCAGGCAGATGAAACCTGGAACGGACATAAAATAAGCCAAGGGACTCTCCTAAGATCCGAAACACCGGATCGCAATCCACACAAACCTCGATCACCACAGCAGCTGGATGAGCATACAGAAGATTAGCCAACTGACTGCTGTGTGCAGAAAAAATCACCCGATACTTCACAAATTTCTGCGCTTGTAACAGCGGGCTGTCCAACGACGAAACGTTAAAATGCTCTACTGCTAGACCAAAACTCCGTGAAAGGATTTGCTCCACCTCTTCTATATTGGTGATACTGCGTTCTGCTGTGCCCTCAATCCTGTGCAAAATGCCAATCAGTGGCGAGGCACACCAACTCAGGAAGCAATCTAACGAGC
This sequence comes from Picocystis sp. L7, assembly GCA_020975725.1. Taxonomy (NCBI): domain Eukaryota; kingdom Viridiplantae; phylum Chlorophyta; class Picocystophyceae; order Picocystales; family Picocystaceae; genus Picocystis; species Picocystis sp. L7. The sequence goes on along the minus strand of QXJR01000029.1, from coordinate 241,613 downwards.
CAGAGTTGCAAAGCTGCTTTCCAACCATGCCGAGCATGCTTCTGCGCCATGCAGAAACTTCGTCACGGCGCTTGAAAAACCTGTCATACTCACTGGTGAAGTACAAGGATCTAAAGCACGTTGGCTTCTGAGCACCGACAGTAAAATAGTCCTCCGTAGAACCGCCCCACACACCCGCACTGATTTTCCACACCAGTCGATCCCAGTCGCTCATCTGTTGCACAGGGTAGTCCTGGAATACTACGTGCTGTGGAGTGGGGACTGAAATTGTTTTTCTGTGCATCAGGATGGAAGCCAACTGGACAACTTTCATCGCAAAATGCCACGGGTGAGTTCTTGTGACTTTGGTGTTCAGGAGCCAGGTATCGCCCCCTAAGTGCACAGAGTGACTCCATTCTCTTGAGACCGCCACCTGCCATCCCCTATAAGCACGGACTCCTCCATGTTTGTGCAAACAGTTGCAAATGGTACCGTACTCCTCGCAAGGCACCTCATTCTCACAGCAGTCTCGGAGGCGGCTGTCCAAGGACGCAACTGTGTCCCTGTCTGTGTGAACGTCAAAAATTATGTGTGTCAAGTTGACGCAGACATTATCAAATCTGCATACATTCCAATTGTTCGTGGTTGTCTTCCCCGTGAGCGACTGCGCATTCTCCTGCAACTGCTCCTTGGCTTCTCTTGGAAGGAGCTGCCCAGCTGCCCTTTCTGTCTCATTGCCCAGGATTGCTTTTCCATTGGCGAGTTTCTGTGTTTTCGGCTCCGGCTTCCATCTTCTCCTTCCCAATTGCACGGCCACTAGTACCCAAATCCACGTCCCAGCTACGATGCAGGCCAGCCTCGAAGCTTTCTTCCATCCGCTCAGGTTGGTCTTGGTCATCGGTGCGGGTGACGCTTCACCTGGAAGGCGGCAGACGTCCTCTCTGCCGTTTCCAGGAGGAACCAGTGAGACACAACTGCCTTGCGAGTGCTCGAAAGCTGGAGAAGCACCACGTCGAAGGGCGTCGAAGAGGTCGTCGAAGGAACAGGATGACCGTCGGTTCATAATCTCCAATCCATCGGATGAGACCCAAGGGGGAATGGAGAGAAGAATCTACCCCGATCCTAGCTAAGGTAGATGAAGCGGTGTGAAGGATGCCAAGGAAGGCGATCAACCACGCAAACCGTGCCGAAACGGCTTCCATTTGGATTTGCAAAGAGTCAAGCGAGGTACCGAGTGATAACATTCGACGGAGGTTTGTGCATCCGGCGCATCCACTTCCCCTCTTGAATGGAAATAACATGAAAAAAGATGCGGGTTGCATACTTGAGAACGAATATGCAACAAGTGTGGACCAAGCCGTGATAGTTGGTGCCGTCTCGAAGGATGGAAGCTTGGAATGTACGGCCGTATTCAGACGTAGAATTGCACCGGCCGGACTGGAGAGAGAGGGGAGGAATGAACGAAGAAAAATGCATAAAACAACGACTAAGATTGCCCCTGTCTAGGGCCGATTGTCAAACGATTTGGATTCAAACACACCGTTGCATGGATAACAATACTCATACATTATGACCAAGACGTTCATGCTCGAACAGCTTGTGCATCTAACCGATCGATAATATTTTGCATCATACAAATAATCGGCTTGTGCACATTGTCGTACATAAAGGAATGTTGATGTGTAAAGTTCCTATTGTCGACTCGTTGTTGTATCAAATACTAGAAGAATGCGTCAACAGAGCCATATTCGCTGCCCATTTTAAAAAGACGAGTGTTTACCTTGCTTGCAATGGATTTTCCATTGGCACGGTTTGGCGAGATAAGGGCATCTTCATGTATGCTACAATCAATGGAACGAACCAAGGTACGGCAATGCAATGGTGTAAACACTACTAGTGAGAATAAACGGATGCCGTTGGATCTTACGTACAAAAGGCAGATTTTTGGAATACTTTTGGTGCGCTCTAGTTTTTCTATGAAGTAGACCTATGCAAGCAATTTCAAGCGTTGCAAAACTAGCGGAAATTTTGATAGGTTCGATCGTATTAATTGCTTGTTTGTGCACGGTGCTTGAGACAATTAATTTTGCAAGTGTTTCGTCTCGGTTTCCCTTGTACTTTGCCCTTACCTACATTTCTTTATTTTGGACGGTTCATCCGAAGCCTTCTTGCCTTTGTACATCTTGCTCCCTTTGCTCGTACGAATGCCCCTCCGCCGTGTAATAGCATGCTCGTGAGGGATCCCATGCTTCCAAGTGAGGGTTACTCCCACCTCGTCTGCTTTGCGGGCATCGCGGTGTTGGCCTTCCCTTGGCACCCTTATCTTTGGCATGTTCACGAAGCAAGTGGAACACAATACGGATCTCGACCTCGAGGAATTGACGTTGGGCTATGTTGGACGGGGGAGCACGTGGAGAGCCGTGTGTTGCCAGTTGTCGGCTTGGTGTTGAACGCATGTACTGTGTGATCATCGTGTAGTCCTCCGAGCCGGGGGAGACCGTACAAGGTGCACACCGATGGGTGCCTCTTCGGCGTGGATGTGGTTCTTTCGTTTCCAATCCTGTTGCATTGCTACCAAACATGCCGCATCGTCCATCCATGAGAATGGTTCCAAGGAAGAGTTCGGTTGGGCGAAAGACTTCCTCGACCAGGTGTGTCTGCGAATGCCTGGGGTGTGGCGAGGGTTCGAGGGGATCCTGGCAGAAACGTCCCGTGGTGCATCTGTGGAAAGGGGGGGGTGTCTGCAGGTGGTGAAGCTCCGACGTCCATTGCCATCTTCGTCGGCGTCGTCTTCGACTGGATGCACGCGCACGCGCACCGTTCGGCGCTTGCACGGACGAATCCTGCTTGCAGGAGCTCGAAGAGGACGTGCACGTTGAGAAGGACGCGCCTGCGCCCGTCACGCGCGCTAGACCAGTCCCTTTCCTTCGCAGACGACTTCGAAGGCGAAGGAAGCGAAGACATGGAAGGCGCAACCTATCCGCCGCCGCAAGCGTTCGCCGAAAAGGCTCACGTGAAGAGCAAGGAGCAGTACGACGAGATGTACCGGAGGTGAGGTCTTGAACGCGCGCTTGCAGGGGTGTATACCGGGCAGGATTGCGTACGTCGATGCACCAGATCGAACTGACGCGGTTTTGGAAACCCATCGCACCGAAGATCCATCGAGGATCCGGCTGGATTCTGGGCCGACATAGCCGAAGATTTCTACTGGCACAAGAAATGGGACAACGTGGGACCAGAGTACAACTTCGACATGGACAAAGGGGACGTGCACATCTCCTGGTTCCAAGGGGCACAGACCAACGTGTGCTACAATGCTGTGGACCGCCATGTGGAAGCAGGAAAAGGGAACAAGACCGCACTCATCTGGGAAGGGAATTCCCCGGAGGAATCCCACACCATCACGTTCAGTCAACTCAAGGAGAGAGTCAGCAAACTCGCCAACTGGCTGAAAGCCAACGACATCCAGAAAGGAGACGATGTCACCATGTACCTGCCCATGATCACCGAACTGCCGGAGTCCATGCTTGCATGCGCGCGCATTGGAGCGGTGCATTCTGTCGTCTTTGCCGGCTTCTCGGCAGAAGCCCTCGCAAGCAGAATGATCGACTGCAAGACTAAGATCCTCTTGACGTGCAGCGGAGTGATGCGTGGGAAGAAAAAGATCATCCTGAAGGATATTGTCGATAAAGCCCTGGAAATATGCGAATCCAAGGGATTCCATGTCAAGACGGTGCTAGTCTATCCGAATGAGAGGGTGGATCCACGCTCTGAAACCAATATGAAAGAGGGACGTGATCGCTGGTGGGACGAAGAGGTCGACCCCATGTCCGCAGATTGCCCGGTGGAATGGGTGGATGCGGAGGACCCGCTCTTCAAGCTGTATACGAGTGGTTCTACTGGAACTCCCAAAGGAGTCCTGCACACAACTGCAGGATACATGGTGGGAGCCGGGACAACGTTCAAATATGTTTTCGACTACCAACCTGATGACGTGTACTGGTGCACTGCTGACTGTGGGTGGATCACTGGCCACTCGTATCTCACATATGGACCATTGGTGCACGGAGCTACAACCCTTGTGTTTGAAGGTGTCCCTACCTATCCTGATGCAGGAAGGTGCTGGGAGGTGATCGACAAATGGGGCGTGACCGTGTTCTACACCGCTCCTACCGCCATCCGGAGCCTTATGGGATTTGGTGATAAGTTTGTTACCAAATACTCGAGGAAAACACTCCGAGTTCTTGGCAGTGTTGGGGAGCCGATCAATCCTACAGCTTGGAATTGGTACCACTCTGTTGTAGGAGGGGGACGTTGTCGCATTGTGGATACTTGGTGGCAAACGGAGACAGGGGCTCACATGATCACCCCCCTACCTGGCGCCTTTGACGAGAAGCCTGGGTCGGCATCATTCCCTTTCTTTGGAGTGGTGCCTGTGATTGTAGATGAGAAAGGCAATGAACTTGAAGGGGAGTGTGAAGGCATCCTCCTTATAAAAAAACCGTGGCCAAGCATCATGCGTACTGTAGCCGGGGATCACAAGCGCTTTGAACAGACTTACTTCAGTGCTTTCAAAGGTTACTTTTTCACCAGCGATGGTTGTCGCAGAGACAAGGACGGTTACTACTGGATCACTGGTAGAGTTGATGATGTCATCAACGTGAGCGGTCACAGGATTGGGACGGCCGAAGTAGAAAGTGCATTGGTGTCCCACGAAGGTTGCGTGGAGGCAGCCGTGGTGGGTTACGACCATCCGGTTAAAGGCCAGGGCATTTACGCATACGTCACACTTTTGGATACACATGAACCCAGCGATGAGCTAAGAGCGGCGCTGAAGAACGTTGTGCGATCTGTCATCGGACCTTTTGCCACCCCAGATGTGATCCACTGGGCACCCGCCCTGCCAAAGACGAGGTCCGGAAAAATCATGCGCAGGATCTTGCGCAAGATTGCTGGAAAGAAGGACAATGAGATAGGAGACACGTCTACTTTGGCAGATCCACAGGTGGTGGATGTTTTGATTTCCCTTCGGGGCAAGTGAGGGTGGTTCCACGAGTGCACTACCGATTGATTAACACAGGAGAAGGTAAAAAGGGCGGATGATCCAAAGAAGAACTCGCTATGGCGTCGCTAGTCCCTTTCCCCACGGCAGCAAGAAGCTCCATTGTTCTTTTCTTCGTACCAAACACTCCAATGCGGCCTGCCCTGGCATGGCTCATTCGAGCTTGGTTTTCCATACGATGCCATCGAGCTCCCATTCTTCCCCCTTCCCTTCAGCCACCAGGACTCGCAAGGACACCAGTTGGGCCTTACCTCCCCCGCCTCTCGCTTTCTCCTCCTTGGCAAAGAGGTTACGGCTTCCATCTGCGCGATTTTCGTAGTAGGCACCCAATCGGCACTTGGCTTCTTTGCCATTGGGTCCTTGTAGCTTGATGACAAGCGCGTCCGCTCCGAACACCGGTCCACAATCGCTCTGATCGCACACCGCCAGGGCGTCACCCCCAACTTTCTGCACCTTTTCCCATCCAACTCCGTCTTCTTCCTCGTCGATGCGGAAGAGGAAGGCCGCTCTGGACGCTCGGTCATCTCCGAGTCCGATCCAGCCTTTGGGGTTGTATCCACCGCACACCGTTCCATGGCTGGTCTTCGCCACCACCACAGCTGGTCCACGTCCATCCACGCACCGATGGAAGGCTTGGGCGTTCCATCCGTCGGTTTCGGCATCGTAGGCGAGTTGGAGTCTTCGTTTCTCCAGCTGTGTCTTCGCCAGGAGCGGACGTACGAGCTTCGTCATGGCATCATCCCCTTCCAACGGACTGGCCACGTCTTCCTTGGACGCTGGACCGTAGGCTTCTGGGCACGTGTCGACGTCCATTCGTTTCATTCCCATGGGACGTGCGTCTCGGAGCGCTTCTTCCCCGAACGCACGTGCGAACCATCGCTCCACCACGTCCTTGGTTCCTCCGCCATCGTCCTCCTTCCTTGCCCGCACCACCGGCAGCCCCGGCCGCCTGCACGGCGGAGGCGCACGTGCCGCGTGCATCGCACGGCAGCCCCGGGTTGTGTCGGGGGAGGGAGGCGAGAAGGCCAGGGCGTCCGATGGGGGAGGACGGGGGGATCCGCCTCGTCACGTGTCGGATCGTGCGGTGGAGCGCGCGCCCGACGGCTTCGCCCGATGGTGCCACGTGGCATCTCGGTGCTGCGGTGGTGCTGGGATCCCGGGTTCCTCGTACGGGGTGGGGAGGCGTCACGTGGTCCGAGAAAGAAGGGCCCCTCGGGGATCCAGAGGGGGGTTCGCCTGTCCCCTCCCCGACCGATCCGTCTCCACGTCCGAGGAACCCCCCCTTGGATCCTTCCGAGAACCCGGGAAGGACGGTCGAGGATCCCACCCCCCACCCCTCCCAGACACGTGCAGACCTCCGCCCCAACCGAGCCCCACGAAGGTCTCGATCCCCCGATCGAAATCTCGGTGCCTCCATCGATGCCTTCACCCAAAGATCCCGATGGTGGGGAGGAAAACGGGGCGAAGACGCTTCCGAGAGAGAAACCCCCCGCCTCGGGGGTGGTCCGACCCCTTCGAGTTTACGCTTAACTTCCCTCGTGTTCACGCCAACGCCCTCCCTCGATCTCCCCCTCCTTTCGCGCGTCCCCTCGGATTAACTGAATTAACATCTGTGGTTAACCTCGGGGGCGGTTCGTGTCCCTCTGGGAAGGGACGGCGAACTCGTCCGCCTCGTTGAGGCGCAGTCGCCTCCACACGTCGCACACGTGCTTCCACGAGGCCAACGAGGAGGAAGATCGCGAAATACGGGACCAGAAGGGGCTGGAAGGGTCGCACGTCAAGCCGCGGTGGAGCAGGCGGACGGAGAGAAGGGTTCGAGGACCGGGAAACGGGCGTGGAAGCGAGACGAAGACGGACGGAAGGAACCAGGTCGGCGCTCAAAACAGGAGGGCAAGTGGAGCACAAGCGAAGGTGCGAATCAGTTAGGATAGGTAGGAACCGAAACATCGGAGCATGAACCAAACGTCGCTGAGGAAAAAAAACACCCTGCAGCAGTGTGCACTAAGCGCATTCATCAAAAACGGCATTAGAAAGGATAAAGCAGGGAAGAAAAACCCATCCTTTCCCTTCGAAACGGACGCGTGCAAGGAAGAAGTCACAAACCCAGCAGTGCACGATCATGTTGCAAGGCGAGAAAAATTGGAGCGTGTGATCAGCTCCATACTCTTCAGTAAGAAGAAAGTAGAGGGACCGGAGGACAGTTGTAGGATTGAAAGGAAGAGCCCACCCACAACACCAGGATTGCCAAACAAAGACGAATCTGACAAGATGAAAAAAGGGGCTAACCTGCACTGTTGCATAGGAGCAAGCCTGCACGATGCCTTGCTACAATCGGTGGAGTGTTCCTATGTCGCGTCTCAGCTGCACCAAAAGCTGCAGGGGGAATGTGCGCGGGAAATGTGCAATCTGCATTCGGAGTGGGGGGAGAGCTTTGAGCAGTTGGGCTATGTCTTAGAAGGGATGGATCGCTTCTACAACGAAGCTCTACAGTACCTGTACTTGCAGTTTGCCCTAGCAACACACCCGCAGGCCCTCCGAGTAGGCAAATCACTCACTGTAGATCAAATCATGGAAATGTCATCCTCTGACGAAGTCGAAGCATTGCTCCGTTCCCACCTGAATGTGTGCACCATCCTGAAGATTAGACAACAGCAATTAGCAAAATCAGAGGTGCAGAATGAGTGAGGCATGCACGCACGATTTTCCCCCGCTGCAGTTGTGGAGTAGCGCTCAGATTCTTTTCTATGGGTAAGGTGATGTGATCCTTCCTGCAGGCTTGTTCCCGATGGAAGAGCTTCACGTTGGTGTAGTACACGTATCGGAACTGCTTGATCACTGTGCAGTCAAGCAGCTTGCACCACGGCACAGGATTTCTATCTTATATGTTGTATCTGTCCCTCTCGGCTCCGAGTAAACGTCGTGCTTCTGCTTCTCCTTGGACTCCTCTGCTCATTCGTTGGGGGGACACCACTTGGTCTCATTGCGGTGGGTGACCTGGTCGTACGTCGCTCGCAAAGGACCTGCCTTCGCCCAAACAGGAGCCTGAACCAAGAACGGTCCTCTGCGCGCACTGTCTTTTTCATCCCCACCGACACCCCGGTCGGTTCGGGGCGTTCGATCGGGGTGTGTTCCTTTCCTTCGGTCAAGCCCTCCTTTGCTCGTCCATCCGTTTCCTTCTATTCCGTCCCAACCTCGGTCCCCTCTCCCTTCCCCTGGGCGAATGCACCAATCGGTGGTTCAAAGCACGAGTGCGCGGGAGTCCACACCACGTCCGTCTCGTCGCAAGCGGAAGAGCAACCGCAGCCTCAACCGATCGACTCGTGGCACCTAGGAGGCCAGGGGACGAGGAAGCAAAGGACCTGGAACGGACGCTCGCGCAAGAGCGAGGAACGCCGACATGGATTGCACCGATCCGGCACCACGCGTGAACTTCGAATACTTGCCGCGCTTCGTGGGGAAGAAGGTCAGGCTCGTGGGCCAATGCGAAGGATTCGACGGCGGCGTGGCCAAGGTAAAGGCTGCAGACGGAGGGATCGTGCTCGTGAAGACCAAAGCGGGTGCTCCATACGAAACGAGCTTCGTGGAAGTGGAAGGACTGGTCGACGGTCCCACCTCCATGACGGAGGCGGAACACACTCCGTTCGGAGAGAACTTTGGTGCGTGATCGGACGAAGGTCGCGTTTTCGTTCGCGACGTTTATTTACGGTCTGTGCTGACGTAGCTGTGGGTCGTGCGCTGCAGATCTGGAAGTGTACAACGAAGTTTGCAAGCTGGCCAATACGTCCCAGCAGTCCCTCTTCCTGTGAGCATCGAGTGCTGAGTTGGCTACGTCCATGCCCTGGCACTGTCATGCACGGTGCGGTGCAACTTGGACGGCGTGGTGTTGGTGGCTGGTGCACCCTCGTCAGTCGCCTTTGCCTTCTTGTTTTGGTTTCAGTTCGGCCCGTAGTCCTTCCCTGTATCCTTCGATGAAGTTTTGCACCGCTTCCTTGTACACCGAGAGGCGGGTGAAGTACAGTTTCTGGAGGATTGGCTTGATCCCTTCGGCCGTTCGGATTGCGCCTAGCTTGGCGGTCACCTCCAAGTCTTCCTGTGATTGATTCTCCCTGGCCTCTTGATCGTTCGGTGTTTTTCCCTCTTTTTTTCTTTTGTCCAGGCCGAGCGACACCTTCCAGCTCTCGAGGTAATCTTTCGTCCCGTCCCGCACGCACTCGAGGTTTTCTCGAAACGTGAGCCTCCGTTCCACTTCCACCACGGTTCCAGGTGGATCATCCATGGGCGAAGGCCACACGATCTCCTTGAAGTCGTGTGCGAAGTACCGCTTCACGCGCGTCCACCGCCTCATGCCGCACCACTCGTCCTTCGTTCCCTGCTGGACCGGAATTTACTCCCTCGAGTTAACTCCAAGGGGGAGGGGGCCCTCGAAGGAGTTTCTTCTCTTCGGGGGAGACCCGGGGGACACGTGGCCTTGGGTTCGGTGATGGAGACGGTCTCACGTGACCAGCAGAATGGATCGACGTTTGTGGAGCGATGCACGAACGAGACGGATGGGACTGGGCTGGACACGCGTCCTGCGTCCCAGGCACACATCCCCCGTTCGTTCGTCGCTTTTCGTGAGCAAGCTACGCGGGCATGCACGACTTGTGCCACCTCGGACCGTGCGGGTTTCGTCCGGAACCCATCCTTCGCCCACCCCGTTCTCTCCCAGGCTGCCTCGGTGCGGCCATCGGCCCCCCCCCTTCCCGCGAAGAGACGCCCACCTGCACCGTTCCTCTCGAAGGACCTCGACGTGTGCGTTCCACGTGCGAGGCTTTCCCTTCCGCTTCCCCATCGTTCCATCGACACCTTGGCGAAACCGCCACGTCCCCCTCGTCCACTGGGCACCTGCACGTGCACCAACCGGGTTGACCCAGGCCTGGATCCCACTGGGGATCCGATCCCCAGAAAGGGGGGATGGACCGAGCCACCCCACGTGCTCCAGGGGCGGTAGATGGGGGAGCTGGGAAGGGCGCGCTCGGCCATGGCGCATTCCGGCTCGCGTGCTTTGGTCGCACGTGCGCGCCTTTCCCTGGCGCAGAAAGGACGCGTTCGGGAGGCGAAGGGAGGCCATGGCGAGGTTCTCCACGGACCAAGGGAGGGGATACACCCGGCTGGTGCGCACGGACAGCTGGGAACGGCGTGGCGACGGAGAGAGCGAGCTCATCGTACGTGTGGCACGGAAACCGTCGGAGAGCAGCCCTTCCATGAAGCGCTTCGGAGCCTTCCTGCAGTACATGCAGCAGATATACGGCATGCACGTGCCGCAGATGAAGTGGCAGAAAGGAGGATCCCGACACAAGAAGATGGACAACCCCGGACACTTCGACGTGCAGTCCGACGAAGAAGAAGAGTTCGACGTCCTGGGATCCATCTTCGATCTCACACAGTTCAGGGTGAGGATGATCTTCACAGCCTTGTACGAAAGAGAAGCGGTGGAGAACGAAACCGACGATGGGGATGTGGACATCGAAGGGAAAACCATCAAGTATTCCACCTTCCGTGAAGGACTCGACCAACTCGGACTCGACATCAAAGACGAGAACTTCATGGAGATTTTGAAAAACATCGACAAAGACGCCAGCGGAGACATCAACTTGCATGAGTTCGAACGAGCCATCAAGGAAGTGCAAATGAGTGTTTTGTTCCGTCCGGATCTAGTGAGCCATTGGAGAAGCAGCTTCGTCAGTACGAGCAAGCTGTCCAGCATCGACTACAATGCGAACTTCCACCATTACCAACCCCACCTCGCATCAGATACTGACATGAAGGGTTGGATCCAACGGAAAAGGCCATCTTGGACGAATGTAAGGTGGATACACCTGGACGGACGGGATCCTCTCATACTGCAAAGGCTGGCGGTCAAGTACAAGTTGCATCCGCTTTCATTGGAGGACGCAATGGAAAATACAAGAGCAAAAGTGCATCGATTCGATGGATACTACTTCATCTCCTGTCCAGTCATCAAAGTTGTGAAGCATGTAGACAGCTCCCGGATTCTTGAGCTGCACGAAATCTACCCGTCTAGAGATGTGACTGCCATTTTTCACGGGCAGGCCAGTTTTTTCGTCAAGAACGACTACTCGTTGGTCATCTCTGTCATTACAACGAGCGACGAGTTGTCTGCTGATTATTTGGACGACTTCTTTATGGACATCCGGGAAAAACTGTTGTCACCCACATCTTTACTGCGGCAGTACGATGGTTCTTACTTGCTGTACGAGCTACTTGATAAGATTGTAGACCGGATCGTGGATGTGAAAAATGTGTTTGGGACGGTGATCAATGAGCTTAGAATGGAGCTGAGGCACAGCAAGCTTACATTTGACATTCATGAGCTTGAACCCTTCCAAGAGCAGATCATGGAACTTTTGCATTTGCTACGGCCCATGCAAAGGATGCTCCACCTTTGTGTACAAGATAAGTCTATAGTGAGTTCGGACTGTGCCCTTTATCTGCATGATGCCCAAGACCACTTGGAAATGTGCATAGAAGAACTAGCGGCAAACATTAGCGTCATTCAGAGCCTTCGGAGCGAGAGGAAGAGGATGAGGGAAGAGCACATGGACAACAACATGTTTATTTTCACGCTCATCACCGTTGTTTTTCTCCCTGCACAGTTTGTCACGGGCGTGTACGGGATGAACTTTCACTTCATGCCCGAGCTTTCCTGGAAGCAGAGCTATTTTGTTTTTTGGGTGTTGATTCTTTGCTACTTTTTTTCAGCGTTCACTCTGATCCCCAGGCTTCAATCGAGGGTTCAGAAGATGGCAAAGATGCCCGCACTACGCAAGTTGGTCTAATTTTCTCCGGGCACGATCCTCCATTTGTACTATACATGAATGAACATGATGTGCACGTTTTCTCCGCTTCCCCATCATCCACCTAAAGATCGTCCCCCTACCAGCCGGGGTGTGATTCACCTCCCCAAGCACCCTCCACGTGGAATGAGATTAACATCGAATTTAACCCCATGGGCTGCTTCGGGTGGGTCTCGTACGTCGTCTTTCGAGCACTCGCGATGCCTTCCGTGATGTAAGCAGCGCGAAACTTCCCGCGAAGGATGCGAAGGGCGCGTTCGAAGGAAAAGAGGTTTCGGACCATGGAGAAGAGGCGCCTCATGGACCGTCCCGGGCGTCGGAGAGGGATGTGCGATTCGCACGCGTGGCGGAGCGGCGGAGCTGACTGGTGTGCACCGCTCGGTCTGTCTCAGTGGAAAGGTGCTGGCGTTTTCCATCGCCAAGAAGGTGGCAGCCCTGGCGATAGGATACGTACGTGTGCAGGAATCGGAGGACGGATGCCCGAGTCGTAGAAGCTTCGTTGTGCGGAGCACTGACGGTGTGGTTCGTTCGTTCTGCCCTTTTCCTTGTACGGCGAGACAACGCTCCCGCCGAATAGACATATGGGTTCCCCAGGTTGTATCGAAGGTCCAGAGAACTGTCCCGGTACTTGATGAGCAACAAAGGGATGCAAGAGAAGGTGAACGATTCTGTGAAATCAGCACTGCGCTTCCCAACAAAGTTCAAAGACATGTGGAAGAGTACGGATGGCAAGAACAACTTTGGCATTACCCCAGGGAAGACCACCACGAACTTACTGCCTAGGATCAAGCACACAGAAACAAGCACGAAGCAAAACAGGGCAGCTTCCTCTTGCGCGCAGACTAGTGTCACCTTTGCAGCACGCCCCTTTCTCCAGAAAGAGCGATAGCAGCGGTACTGCTTCTACATTAACTGCTGTAGCAGATGGATCTTCCTTGATGGGTGGCATGTAGGAAGAAAGCGTTGAAAAACCGGCACTGCAATAAAACATAGCTTTCTCACAACATTTATTCCAAAACTCTCAAGGAAATCTCTCCTCTCATGAGACTACATGATACCCTTCATAAAGTTCTCATATTCCTCATCTAGGGTGCTTCTTTGTTGGTTATTGTCAACAGCTGCATCTGTTGCACCTGGTGGATTGGGTGCACTCCGCGTTGCTTGATCTTGAGCTGGACATTCATGGGAACCACGCTGCGATGCTGATCGATCATATGTTCCAGGATAGTACGACTGTGAAGGGTCAGATTGTCCAAGAGAGCCTGAATCAGGACCAGGTGGTGGCGGCGGTTGTCCGGGTGCACCAGGTGGCGGAGGAGGCTGTCCCGGAAGCCCTGGTGGCGGCGGTGGTTGTCCGGGTGCACCAGGTGGCGGAGGAGGCTGTCCCGGAGGACCAGGCGGAGGCGGCGGTTGTCTGGGTGCACCAGGTGGCGGGGGAGGCTGTCCTGGAAGCCCTGGTGGCGGAGGGGGTTGTCCTGGAGGACCCCGTGGCGGAGGCGGTTGACCAGGTCTGAAGTTCGCAGGTCCGTTTCTGTACTGAGCACCATAACTTGGTTCCACTCCGTGATTGGTCTGGCCATATGGTGCAGGCGGCTGCTCTCTACCATAGTATCCAGGATGCGATCGTGGTGGCCCCTCTTGACTAGCTGGACCGCCAGGAAAGTGGCGTGGAGGACCACCAGGATAAGGTCCTGGCGGTCCTCCGTACCCGTGCTCTGGAGGCGGGGGCCGTCCGTGCCTTCTGTCAAACCCACCTTGCCACTGTGGAGGTGGAATAGGCCCTCCTGGGTATTGCCCACGTCCACGAGGCGGAAATCTTGGCCCGGTCCTTGGAGGGCGCTCGGTCCCCTTGATTCGCACGTCGAGACACCTTCCTTCGATAAAAGTGCCATCTAATGCCCCAATTGCTGTTTGTGCTTCTTCCGCGGTAGAGAACTGAACAAAAGCAAAGCCTCTATTCTGCCCCGTAACCCTATCCATGATGACATCGCACTCAACCAAAGTTCCATGCGGCTCCATTACTTCACGCAGCCCTTCAGAGGTGAGGGAGTATGGTAGGCCAGCAACATACAACTTAGTTTCAGGATCACCTGCATCACGGTTGCGACTGCCAAGTCCAGGTCTGGCAACATGCCTTGCATGTTCGTTTCCAGGCAACGGTGCCCCCCCGAGTTCCTGCAGGAAAGCACTGTACTCTTGGTCGATCTTGCCTGCTTCTTCAGGGCGCACCTTTGCAATGTCCCTCTGGTACTGCTCATCTACCTTCTTCTGGATGTGTTCAGGCAGGCGATATGTGTCACCACTACCAGTGCCACCCTCTTCCTTCAAACGATCTAACCACTGCTCGTCATCACGCAACGTTCCATTCATAGCTGCCAGCTCACGAAGCTGGGCCCGTTTATGATCATTCGAGCTGTCATCCACAGGCTTCAAAAGCTTCTTGACGAGATCTTCGGCCTTGTCCATGTCTTCTTCCTTGTCACCCTCGACCAACACATGCAGATCATCCTCCTCGTCGTTGTTTTTCCCAGGGTTCGGTCGGTTTGAGCCTTCTTTGATGCTACCTTTTCCTCGGATGGATATCCTTGTGTTCGTTTGCTGCTGCATTCTCTTCTGGGTGTTTCCTCGCGGTCCGATGATTAGGCCGAAGAAGTTATAGCCGGGGTGCTCTTTCACGGGTATGTATATCTTCCTTCTCTTCTTCTGCGGACGGTAGTCCATGGGGGGACGAAAGTTCTTGTCTTTACGAAGCAACTCCTCGATGACGCGTATCTTCTTCTTCTCCAGCTTTTCCTTCATCCGAACGTCTCTTGTATTGACACGTTTACCGCGTTCGTCATAGACCGGGGGTGGAGAAGGGCTCCTTTCACGTTCCGGAGGGAGTTCGATCCTTCCCGTCACGAGTTGGTGCGTAATGTTCGCCAATTCGTCGTGCAAATCCCGGAGTTCTGCATCTCGCGTGTCATGCGACACGTATGCTTCCAATCCCAACAACACCGGAGGCACCTGGACCCTGACGCCACCAGGCAGCGTGAGCATTCCCGTCGGCGTCAAGTTCTTCGGCAGCGTCGTCCTCCGTTTCTCCGCAGGCGCTTCCTTCGCATCCGCCGACTCCCATCGACTCTTCCTCTTCCTCTTGGGTTCTTCGGAACCTCGCTCGGGACCCCATCCGCTCCGATCGAGCGCGAACGCCGGCGCAGTGCTGGCCACGGCCATGGCGCCGCCCAGTTTTGATCGTGCTTCGCGTGCTTTGCATGCTTTGCGTGCTGCGGTCTTTGGACCGATTGGACCGACGGTCCATTCGGTCCATCCCCACTCCCCTCCCCGGTGCCCGGATGGAAGCGGGACGGAGTCAGGCTTCGTGAATTTTAATAGGACGGTTGGAAACATCCCGGCATGAGGGACTGTGGGATGGCCGATTCCCCAGATAGGCCCATCTCGGACATCGGTCCAGTCCCCCCCTCTCGGGGCCCCCATGCGAAAACAACCCCCCTTCCTTCGCCACAGGTACAGACCATGAGGGTTTCGACCCACTCCAGCGCGTCCGACACGTCGGTCCAGGCCACAAGCGTTTGAAGGAAGGAGAGAAGAGCGGACGCAACGCATCGACAACCGTGCGTGGGGCAGAGGAAAGAAGCGAGGAGGACATCGGAGGGGCAGGGAAAAACACCGTGGCCTGGTTCGGCCGTCCACGGACCAGCAGGCACGCACGAAACCTTTGGTCGCCTACACGAAACGCACCGATGGGATGCCGAGCTGCTGGTGGTTGCGTGGTCGTTCTTCCTGCTTTAGACGAAGAAAGGGAAGAAAGACCACGCAACTTCGAAGTGGCACGATAACGCAATGGAAGAACGAGAGGTGTGAGGGAAGGTGCTGACCAAACCATGTTGATGGAATTGTGCCCTGCGGAGCGAAAAAGCCATGCTGTCATTGACCAACCCCACTTGAATGGGGAACAAAACTATGGGGTTACAAGTAATGGGGGCCGCGTAGAATGGTTACATGTCCTCCAATGTTTCTCTTTTCTTTGCGTTCCAGTAGAGGGCTTGGGCACAAATCAACGTGATGTAGCCTACTTGTGAGCTGAACATCATGCTATTCTGCCGGCAGCGGACAGAAGCATTGAACTGCTCACTCAGAGGGCCAATGATGCTCCTGTTGTGTTTCGAGTTGTAATGCTCAGGAGCGGTGGTGTGATTTCTATGATGCATTTGATCTTGAAAAAATCTGGTCTTGCGAAAAAAATATGGTTCGCGGAGACTAGCGGCCAGTTCAAGTTCCTTTCCATTGTCGTACACGATCTCTTCAGGAGCATCAGGAAAGAATGCATACAAGTACTCCACAATTTCTGTTGTGCTTTCGGCATTTTTTTCGTTGATGACATGAAATCCCACAACACGTTGACATCCTCCACAAAGATAATACACTAGTCCGGGGGTAAAGTGTATGCTTCGTGCATGGTCTTTCTCTGCTTCTACGACACTTTCCTTCCCATAATGCCTTGCTGATCTGACCCATTTGCCTTTGGGACCCATTGCACCTGTCTTCGACATCAAATGCAAAGTGGAAATCCCCTCGAAAGACTTCAAGTATGTGGAGTGGGAGCTGCACTCACCTTGCTCGACGAGAGATTCTTGGATTGTGCTTTTCTTGACTCTCAAAAGCAAATATTGTAAGAAAGGGTCCAATTGATCTTTGCTTGTGTGTCTTGTCAAGTATTCCATAGCAATGCCCAAGAATCTACTGCTTGGAAACATGCTTGCTATTGCTGGATCGGTTGGTTGGCATGCCAATTCCATGTTGCAAATTCTAGCCAATAATTCCCGGCAATCACTTGGTATGAGGGAGTTCAACGGGTAGTGTGATCCAATGGCCATTCCTAGCTCTCTCAAGTTTCTCACTAAGTACCAAAGGCCTGGTCTAGTCTCGTTGAGGCATTGGTCCATGAGCAAGATACTTAACTCCCAAGGGCACTGAAGTTTCAACTCCAACACTTCTCCCAACGCAATTCCACTAGTTGCAAGCCCCCACAAGAGCCCCCTCGTCTTTTTGGGCAAGTAATTTTGTGCGGATGGCTTCACAAGTATCGGATCCCTACAACGCAGCCATGGTTGCTCAAAGTCTGCCGCTTTCCTCCTCACTCCCAGCACGATCCCGTCGATATGTATTCGCTTGCATTGTTTTCCTCTCTCACAGACACATTGAAATGGATGATGATTGTCAATGTCAATTGCGGCAATTATCCCTCGCATGGCTTGACGGAAACTATCTCTCGATGCCTTTATCAATTGCCTCGCATTCACGCTTCCTGATGGCCCCGAGTACATCCCTTGCTTCACAAGCGTTGTAAGTAAACTTATGAATGTGTGCTTGGTTTCAGAGAAAGAATTCCAACACAACATCAAGTCACGCAATAGAAAGATATAGTGGTGATACTCCATTCTTTCGCCGCTACCTTTCCGTGGAACAAAGAAAAAGGCACACGCTCGAGGATCACATGCACAATGTGGACAAACCTTGGCCCCAATAACTGTCACAAATCCATATTGACTGACAATTATGCAATTGTCAATTGCTTGCAAATGCTGTGTTTTGCACCGACGACAACCACCGTCACTTGACACGGGTCCAAAGCACTTGTCCATGTCTAGGACCACTTTCGCATTATCCTCCATCAAGTTTTTAGCCATGATTCTGCCGATAGCTTCAGTGACCTTGTGCATGCTAATCGCTACTTCTTTGCTAGGCTTGTGAAAGAAGTTCCCAAGTTGCCTTCGTTTGAAAGCTGCTTCAACTGTTGCAAATTCTTGTACCTCATTTCTTTCCAGTTCCGGCCCGCTCACACGGCTCCCCACACAAGCATTATCGAGGAGGATGTCCGTGCAACAACGACGAATACACTTCGTGTGTATGCAAGATGTTGTATGCCTTTTGCAAGTCAAACAGCGGTCTTGTCTTTGTGAGCCGTATTGCCTCGTAAGTCCCCATGCATGTGCATCTTCACGCGATCCACAACATACCGCTTTGAAAAGGTTACCTTTTTCTTCCAATTCAAATTCATAAACCAAACCTGCCATGCCCTTCAATTTCTCATGCTCTTCCAAATCTTCCCTAGAGAGATTAGCATCCACACTTCGAACGTCTTGAAGAATGTCTTCCCGTACATCCACACCAATCCCATCACACAACAATACCATTCCTCTCTGAAAAGGAATATCCACTTCAATGATGCTTGGAAAGACAGACAATAAGTTCTGTGTGCATCTACAAATTTGTCCTATTCCACGGGTCGCCATGTCCATATAAGCCCATTCACTCCCCCCACAACCATGCACATTGCAATAGCTCATTGTGAGACCGTCCACCTTCCTTGCACTGCACATACCTAGTGGTATGGGTGCGTTGTTGCTTGACAACCCAACAACAACAAAGACTATCTCTTCTGAGTTTCTGTTGACGGTCGGCACCCCATTTGTAGCAACGTAGGACTGAAAAAAGAGATCAGAATGTGACCATTCAGCAGGTACATCACGCAATGATTCGTTGCCATCACCTTCTCCCAGATCTTCGATTGGTATGAAACCGTCATCTCCCAAGCCCGGACTCTCACTTACTTCTACTATGACACGGTCCTCCGTGTTGGATCCCTCAACATCTTCAACAAGGGACTTCTGCTTCCGCTTCTTCCCTACGTTGACTCGGTTCGCGAAATTTTTCTTATGAGACTTACGGAATCCAAGGTATTTTGGCATGGCCCTTGTGGAAGATTGAAAACGTTCGAAGATGAATGCAAGAACTCCACCACCTCAACAAGAACGAAGAGGATCTCTTGCCCGATACTTCCTCGCTTGCTTCGTCGATATCTTTGTAAGCGTTATTCTAGCAGGAGCAATGTAATCCTCAGTTGCCACGTTAGCTTCATGCCTTTCGAAAAGAGTATCATGCCTTTTCAACTCCACACGGGAAACTAGACCAAGCCTCTATCACATGCCACATCCATACATTCGTGGTGCAACACGCTGTCTACGTACCACGTATTCCTTGTTCGCGCGCGTTAACGGCCCGTTCTTTTGACCGAGACGTTGGATGCGTCCGTTGACCGTCCGGCGTCTTCGTCCTTTGACGTGGAAGTCGGCGCCCGTTGCAAGGGCAGGCTAGTGCTACAGGGGCGGTAGATCTTGAGACCGAGAACAACCTGTGGATCGACAACTTTCGTAGCATAGGTGGCCTGCATGGATCGGCACACAAAAGCGAGATCGCGAGAAATGCGGGTTTAAGGCGATCAGTGGATTTCATTTCGTCCGACAGAATGCAAACAAAGTCGCGCATGTCAGGAAGATCGAATTCCGCCCCAATGCATACCAACTGCAGGTGCGTCCCGTCGCGACCTGCCTCGCATCGAGCCGATGCACCTGGGCGAACCTGCAGGTGCGTCCCGTCGCGACCTGCCTCGCATCGAGCCGATGCACCTGGGCGAACCTGCAGGTGCGTCCCGTTGCGACCTGCCTCGCATCGAGCCGATGCACCTGGGCGAACCTGCAGGTGCGTCCCGTCGCGACCTGCCTCGCATCGAGCCGATGCACCTGGGCGAACCTGCAGGTGCGTCCCGTCGCGACCTGCCTCGCATCGAGGCGATGCACCTGGGCGAACCTGCAGGTGCGTCCCGTCGCGACCTGCCTCGCATCGAGCCGATGCACCTGGGCGAACCTGCAGGTGCGTCCCGTTGCGACCTGCCTCGCATCGAGCCGATGCACCTGGGCGAACCTGCAGGTGCGTCCCGTTGCGACCTGCCTCGCATCGAGGCGATGCACCTGGGCGAACCTGCAGGTGCGTCCCGTCGCGACCTGCCTCGCATCGAGCCGATGCACCTGGGCGAACCTGCAGGTGCGTCCCGTCGCGACCTGCCTCGCATCGAGCCGATGCACCTGGGCGAACCTGCAGGTGCGTCCCGTTGCGACCTGCCTCGCATCGAGCCGATGCACCTGGGCGAACCTGCAGGTGCGTCCCGTTGCGACCTGCCTCGCATCGAGGCGATGCACCTGGGCGAACCTGCAGGTGCGTCCCGTCGCGACCTGCCTCGCATCGAGCCGATGCACCTGGGCGAACCTGCAGGTGCGTCCCGTTGCGACCTGCCTCGCATCGAGCCGATGCACCTGGGCGAACCTGCAGGTGCGTCCCGTCGCGACCTGCCTCGCATCGAGGCGATGCACCTGGGCGAACCTGCAGGTGCGTCCCGTTGCGACCTGCCTCGCATCGAGGCGATGCACCTGGGCGAACCTGCAGGTGCGTCCCGTTGCGACCTGCCTCGCATCGAGGCGATGCAGGTTTCGAGTGGACGCATTAGAGGACTTCGGATTTGCCCCGACGAACAACTTCGGAGGGTTTTTAACCAAAAAAAATCCCTAAACCCGGATTTGGGGATCCTCCGTCGAGCCAAAACCGGACGAAATCGTGGGGTTTTCGGCGGATGAAACCTTGCGTCCTCTACGCATCTCGTACAGTTGGGGGATGAGAAAGCCTACGGATTGGCCCAGTATGGGATCCTAAAAAACAGATGCGCAGAGGATTTCGTCGGACGGTCAGCCTCGACCGAAACCTAGAGGATCCTCCGCGGTATACATTCGCCTCGAGGAACGCGGGAAGCAAACAACGCCGAGCACGATGCCTCAAAGGTATGGTCGAGTGCTCCAGATCATCCAGACGGAGGAGATGCGGGAGAAGAGCTTGCGGATGCGGGAGGCAATGCTCGTCGCGTTCCCTAACCATCCGGAGCTGTCGATTGCACTCTCGTCTGCTTTTGCAATGGTGGTCCTGCGTTGCCAACGCTTGCTGCGTCAGATGAAGCAACGCTGGAATCCTCGGGTTGCTATTTCGAACAACGCGCGTTGGCTGGACGATTTCGAGGACGCTACGTTGCGTGGGAACTTTCGTTTTGATCGTGGTCACATTCGGGAGCTTATCCGCTTGTTAGAGATCCCCGAGCGGTTGCGGAGTCCTACTTGTGGACGTGTTTTCAAGGGAGAAGAAGCGTTCCTTCTCTTGTTGCGCAGACTAGCGGGACGGGAAACCCTGACACACTTGGCCACGATCTTCGATCGTTCACCTCCTGCCCTGTCCGAGATGTACAACGTGATCCTTCGTCACGTGTACAGGATCGCAAGAGTATCAATGCGTTTAGAGCTATGGGAGGACGAGTTGGCAGCTTTCGCGCATGCATTACGGGAACAGGGATGTCCGTTGCCTCATTGTTTTGGGTTC
This sequence comes from Picocystis sp. L7, assembly GCA_020975725.1. Taxonomy (NCBI): domain Eukaryota; kingdom Viridiplantae; phylum Chlorophyta; class Picocystophyceae; order Picocystales; family Picocystaceae; genus Picocystis; species Picocystis sp. L7. The sequence continues at coordinate 220,457 of QXJR01000029.1, read as the reverse complement.
ATTGATGGGACGATGTTTGACATATGTCGTCCCATCATTGACCAGGAAAGCATGTACAACGGATGGAAGCGAGGGCACAAAACGAAATACCAATGCGTGGTGTTGCCTAATTTTTTGATTGGTGATTGGCATGGACCGGCAAGTGGCCGAACGAACGACTCGGTGATGTTGGATGACTCTAGATTGATTCCGAGGTTGCAGGGGATGCGCGATCGTTTTGGTAGCACGCTGTACATGTATGGTGATTCAGCTTATCCACAGTGTGACGTCCTCCTACGCGCTCCAAAAGGAAACAGGATCACACGCTCAGAACGCATGCTGGCGCGGGACATGTCTCGATACCGTGAAAGTGTGGAGTGGGTGTTTGGAAAGCTTGGGAACATATGGCCCTTCATTACTGACAAGACGAGGAAGGTTACAGGTTCGCGAGCAACAGGTATGGAGGACTGGGTAGCGGCAATGTTGACTAACTTCCACACTTGTGCATACGGAGGCGTTGCGAATAGGTTCTTCGAGATGCAGCCTCCATCTATGAGTCAATACAAGGCGAAGTTTGCTGCGCATGTAGATGTGTCATCTGCATCAGAGCCATGAGAGTCATCTCTCGCTCCTTGCAAAAATTATCTGGACGGTTGCAAAAGTCTGCTGGATGGTTGCTGGAAGGTTGCAGAAATCTGCTGGATGGTTTCTCGCTGGTTGCAGAAATCTGCTGGATGGTTGCTGGATGGTTGCAGAAATCTGCTGGTTGGTTGCTGGAAGGTTGCAGAAATCTGCTGGATGGTTTCTCGCTGGTTGCAGAAATCTGCTGGATGGTTGCTGGATGGTTGCAGAAATCTGCTGGTTGGTTGCTGGAAGGTTGCAGAAATCTGCTGGATGGTTTCTCGCTGGTTGCAGAAATCTGCTGGATGGTTTCTCGCTGGTTGCAGAAATCTGCTGGATGGTTTCTCGCTGGTTGCAGAAATCTGCTGGATGGTTGCTGGATGGTTGCAGAAATCTGCTGGTTGGTTGCTGGAAGGTTGCAGAAATCTGCTGGATGGTTTCTCGCTGGTTGCAGAAATCTGCTGGATGGTTGCTGGATGGTTGCAGAAATCTGCTGGTTGGTTGCTGGAAGGTTGCAGAAATCTGCTGGATGGTTTCTCGCTGGTTGCAGAAATCTGCTGGATGGTTTCTCGCTGGTTGCAGAAATCTGCTGGATGGTTTCTCGCTGGTTGCAGAAATCTGCTGGATGGTTTCTCGCTGGTTGCAGAAATCTGCTGGATGGTTGCTGGATAGTTGCAGAAATCTGCTGGATGGTTTCTCGCTGGTTGCAGAAATCTGCTGGATGGTTGCTGGATGGTTGCAGAAATCTGCTGGTTGGTTGCTGGAAGGTTGCAGAAATCTGCTGGATGGTTTCTCGCTGGTTGCAGAAATCTGCTGGATGGTTGCTGGATGGTTGCAGAAATCTGCTGGTTGGTTGCTGGAAGGTTGCAGAAATCTGCTGGATGGTTTCTCGCTGGTTGCAGAAATCTGCTGGATGGTTTCTCGCTGGTTGCAGAAATCTGCTGGATGGTTTCTCGCTGGTTGCAGAAATCTGCTGGATGGTTTCTCGCTGGTTGCAGAAATCTGCTGGATGGTTGCTGGATAGTTGCAGAAATCTGCTGGATGGTTTCTCGCTGGTTGCAGAAATCTGCTGGATGGTTTCTCGCTGGTTGCAGAAATCTGCTGGATGGTTTCTCGCTGGTTGCAGAAATCTGCTGGATGGTTGCTGGATGGTTGCAGAAATCTGCTGGTTGGTTGCTAGAAGGTTGCAGAAATCTGCTGGATGGTTTCTCGCTGGTTGCAGAAATCTGCTGGATGGTTGCTGGATGGTTGCAGAAATCTGCTGGTTGGTTGCTGGAAGGTTGCAGAAATCTGCTGGATGGTTTCTCGCTGGTTGCAGAAATCTGCTGGATGGTTGCTGGATGGTTGCAGAAATCTGCTGGATGGTTTCTCGCTGGTTGCAGAAATCTGCTGGATGGGAAGCGGAGTACGGTGTGTACAGTATGAATGTTACATTGCGAAATGTTTTGCATTGGTGAGTGACAACCTGTGGATGTGGATGATGAAAGGTTGCAAGTGGTGGAGTTGTGTTCTGTCTTTTCCACCCTACTGAGTCATCGCACTCTTTGTAATAAAGGTAAGAAACAAAATTTCTTTTATGCAACAACATCGCGGTCGACATAGCTCGCAAGTAGGGAACTTCCGAGGACGCAAAGTTGTGGAATGGACGAAAAAGAAGTAGGAATAGAAATTTGCAAATCTACTTTACGTTCTCAAGTAGCTTCGTTCACGACAACCTCCTCCATCTCCGACGAAATGGTCGAGGGTCTGGAAGATGAACGGCGGAGAAGGCTCCCATTCTCCTCCTCGAAGGTGTTCACAGCAGCTGCTACCCATTCGTCGCGTGGTCCTGGGCTTGGAAAGTCGTTCGGGAACCTCTTGTGAAGCTCGAACTCGCGTGCCCACTCGGCACGTGCATTGGAACGCGTCGCATGGAGCAAAGCTTTACGCGTGAGATCGCAAATGTCGTCCATGCTCTTACGAGTGTCTTCGACCTCAGCACACAAAGCACCATCGTTTCCTTTGGACATGGACGACCGTCCGCGCTTCGCCGTTTGGCGGTGCGTCTCCATTTGACGACTCACGTTGTTGCGCCCTTGCTCCGTCAATGTTGCACGTCGCAAAGCAAGTTCGTCACGTACAGCCTTCGATGCTGCAGCTCGCTCGTCGATCTTCTCCACCAAACGTTGTTGAAGTTCCTCCACCTCTGTATGGGCATACCCCCCTCCTCGACCAGTAGAGGCCCTTGCATCCTCGTTCCACTTCCGCGCCTCTCGGGCCAACATAGCTACCCGCCGCTGAACAGAATCGATAGACAATTCGAACTCCGCGAAAAGTCCATCAGTGTGCTCTCGGAGGGATGCAACCAAAGCCTCCCACGCTTTCTTCCTCTGATCACGATTTGCATCGACCTTGAATGGGTCACATGACTCCACGCAAATCTGATTCAAGAGCGCGTACTTCCGTGCGTTCGTCCACGTATTGCGTGATCTTTGATCTTCCATCGACTTGGCGGCCTTCGAGGTTGTTACGTTGACATCTTTCCTTTTGAGAGGAGGCCTGTCCTCTTCTTGCACCATCGCATGCGCGATTCGGAAGTTGCTCCTGGCGCCCTTGACAGCAAGATCCTCCACGCCTTGTGTATTTTCGATTCCTAGGGTGAATGGACACGGAGTTATCGGGAAAGGCCTTGTAGAAGATGGCGGGAACCTGTTCCATTTACGGGATCTTGAAACGACACCCTCCTACGTTGCTCTTGGTTTTAAACTCCAAATACCTTACAACTACCTTCGAGGACGGTGACCTGACCTCCCGCAGTTGAAATGCCCGGTGAAAGCGAAGTCCTCGACCCGCCCTATTTCACGGATGCTTAACACAAAAATAAAAAACCCTCCGAAGTTGTTCGTCGGGGCAAATCCGAAGTCCTCTATTGGGAGGTCGGTCCAGTTCATTCGACGAGTCTCTTGATGCCACCCCTGTAGCATGACAGGAATCCACGAGCTCTGCAAGAAATGCCTCAAAGCGCAATTTTGTTACCTTGGAGAACTATCCATGATGACTAGTACCGCAGAGGAACCTCTTTACCAGGAAGGGTTCTACCAATGGGCATCGATCCCCTCACAAACGTGCAGGGTCAATCCACTCGGGTGCGCGGTGCACGGGAGATCTACAAAATTGTTTTGCGAAGGAAGTCGCCGTGCATATCGGGTAGTTCGGTCGTAAAGAATCGCTGAGACATGACTGAAGAAGGAGAACACGTTGAACCCATGCACAATACATCATTAGGCTTGCCTTTGAGGGCAAGCACATTTTCGCATTTGGCCAATGCTTTGAAGAGTCTCGATCGGGCAAAGAAGAAAGAAGAGCGCCTCCATTATGTCTTGTTGTTATGCAAAGACAATCAAGCATCATCGGTCCACTCCGAAAGTCTAGAGCATTTGCCAGTGCTAGGATATTGGATGAGAGAAGGGCCCGATATGATCCGCACCCACCTTGCGATGCAAGTTGAGATCGATGCAAGGAGAGCTCGCAATGGCACTCCAAGAACTCTTGGTCTGAAATTAACCTGTGCAACAATCAGGTACATTCAAAAGGCTATCGTGGCAGATATTCCAAGAAAGTCTAAAGCCCTGCCTCTAGAGCAAGGAGGAATTCGGCCAATCTTGTTGTCCTCCCGGCAAAGGGCATTATTGACCAAGGAGGCTCCATGGTGGCCTTACGCCGAAGTAGGCTGGTTCTCTTTCACGAAGCCTAGTGCAAAGATGCAACGTAAGGCCAAAGATGTCTTGAACTTGTGCATGTCGAATATGACTCTTGCACAATACCAATGTGCACTTGGTCTCTCCGTAGGAGAAGGCAATGACCATGTGTCTCTTTTCTTGCAAGAAAATTGGCAAAGCTAGCACTAGCTTGCTAGACAATTGGTCATCACCTTCTCTCTTTTTTTCTGATGTCAATTCAGCATGCAAATTAGATCAGAAATCGGCGAGGTTGTCCACCAGTTTCTCGCAGCAGGATCCACCTCCCCCCCCTCCGCGCCCCCCTCCGTCCTCTTTCGCATGGAAAGCAGCAAGTAGTTGCGTTGCCGTTCCTTCCAACCCGTGGACGTGTCGGGAGGAACGGCCACGCAACCCGCATCAGCTCGACAGCCACGTCGTTGGTGGTGTTGCAGCGTCCAGGCCCGTGAGGATCCCGATGGTCCACGAACGATCACCTCCACTCCAAGCGCTTCTTCCCCTCCTCTCTTCTTCCGACACTTGTTCCTGTCTATCTTTTCCACCTCTCGAGCGTTTCGATCCCCTCCGTCCGACCTTCTCCTGCTCTGTCCACGATTCCACGTGTGGTGTGATGCACCAGATGCGTCGTCCTGGTCGGCACCTTCGTGGTGTACCCCCCCCTGAACCCAGTGAAACCCGGGTTAGGGGGGTTGTTTTCGCATGGGGGCCCCGAGAGGGGGGGGACCGGACCGATGTCCGAGATGGGCCTATCTGGGGAATCGGCCATCCCACAGTCCCTCATGCCGGGATGTTTCCAACCGTCCTATTAAAATTCACGAAGCCTATTTGGCGGGACGGTCCCCTTCCGAGCACCCCAACCCACTGCCCCCTTCGCTCCCTGAGACAGAGCCGAGGTGAAGGGAAACCTACTCGCGGTGCCCGTCCACTCCCCCGGTCGAGGGCGGGGTCAATCCCCGGGTTCGAGGAAGGACCGAAGGATAGCCGGTCTTTGCGGTCCATGAACGGTCTTCCGTGCAGCAGTGAGGGACGCGTCGCATGACCGTCGCCTGCGGACCTGTCGCACGGATGTCCGACAATCGAATGGAAGGATCGGGACAGGAGAGAGAAGAACGACCGAGAAACAAAATCACGCTTCTCCGTGATGAGGATCGTATGGCGTTCAGGTCGTATGCGGAGCTCCTCCAGTCTTGGGACCAAACCAATCAGGAAGCCTACCTGCACTACTTGGACCTGGCGAAAGGATTCGCGACACTCGCACCACAACCCTTTGACGAACAGAGGAGCATCGTTAGGAAACTAAGAACCAATTTCCCGTCGGAGAGGATGGATCAATACCTGAAGAGAGGGCACAACCTCACCCACGCAGAACTGCGGCTTGGAGTCGAGGCGTTGAACGGAGCGTGGGCTGCACTTCGGGAGGTGATGGAAAAACTAGAGCTCATTGTCACAGAAATGGTAGAAATACAGGAAAGATTAGAACCAAGAGGAAGAGATTATGATGGCGAACCCTACTTGTTCTTCTACGATGGCATGATTCGCATGCTGTTGCTAAAGGAAGTCTTTTCGGACCAGCTAGCCTTTCACAAGGAAACCATCCATCAGCTTGGATTCGATTCTGCGCAGTCTATCATTTCTGGGCAGTCCATCTATTGGGACATTTTCCGTTCACTCAAGCAAAGTACAAAAGAAGAAGTCCTTCAGTGGTTGAAATGAGCTACTCACAACGACCACAAGTGCGTGCGCAGTAATCACCCGCAAGCATCCAAGGCCTCAAGCATTTTCCGAATTTTTTTTGCTCTTCGCATGTGAATTCATCATCAGGGGCAATGTCTGTGCAAGCTTCTGCCTCCCCGTCATCGACAGGATCTTCCAGGGGGGCTGGGACGATCTCCGTTTCACCCTCTTCTTCGGGTGCATCTACCTGAGGTGATGGGGTAGGTTCCATGGCAGGTGCCTCTGACACGGGCTGTTCAGTATCAAAGAAATCGTCTGCATCTTCCGGAAGATCGAATTCTTCTGGTTCAGGTGCTGGCGAAGGTGCCTCCAGCTCAGTAGGCAGAGTGTCTTCTGGAATGTCCTCTTCGAAAAGGTCTTCCATCATGTCGGGAAAGCTGTCGCTAGGCGTTTCAAGAGGATCCTCTTCTGGCTCTGGAGCTGGAGCATCCTCTGCCACATCAAAGATGCTGTCAGTTGTGGTTTCGAAAGGATCGTCTTCTGGCTCCGGAGCTGGAGCATCCTCCAGGATATCCTCCTCCAAATCAAGGAAGCTATCACTTGCGGTTTCAAAAGGATCCTCTTCTGGCACCGGAGCTGGAGCATCCTCCAGGATATCCTCCTCCAAATCAAGGAAGCTATCACTTGCGGTTTCAAAAGGATCCTCTTCTGGCACCGGAGCTGGAGCATCCTCCAGGATATCCTCTTCCAAATCAAGGAAGCTATCACTTGCGGTTTCAAAAGGATCCTCTTCTGGCACCGGAGCTGGAGCATCCTCGTACATATCCATCACTTCCTCCAACTCATCACTTGTGACCTCAAGTAAATCCTCAGCCGGCTCTGGTGCTTCTTCCAGGTCTGCCGCAGGCTCTGGGGTTTCTTCCGCTTGGATGGTTGTGACTAAGTCCAATTCATCCATCAGGGTTTCGTCCTGGTCCAGGTAGTCCCACTCCGTCTCCTCCATGGACATAGGTGCCGGTGCGAGTGCCATGTCATCTTCGGCCAGGATTCGATGCCCCAGTGCCAATTGCATCGTCAGCACCATACCAAGGACCCACATCTTGCGTCCCGCCATCTTCTCGTGCGCCTCCTTCTTCTGACGACGTATCTGCGAGTGCGTGGAGCTGGGACCTCGAGTTTCTGGGAACACTCCGATCGTCGCCGAACGACGGCCCTCACCCCCCCGGGAAGAGCATGGCTCCTCTTCGACCCGATCTGATCCTAATCGATTGGAGACGCTTGATCGGGGTATTGGTGGATGCTCCCGTTTCGAACCCACTTTGCACGGCAAGGGGGAATCTGGGGCGTCGAATGGTCGACGAAGCCCTCCGCCCCAACCTCTACGGCACACGCTCAATGTACCTTGTTTTGTCGAGGAAATATGCCTTCCCTTACGCCTAACATGGAGTACTTTTGCAGAGGAATTCCAAGGGGACACATGGCCCCGGGACACGCTCTTTCTCGGAAAGTGCTACAGCTGCTACGGTTCCTTTTCGTCTCGTTTGCCCGTGTTTGTACCAATGCCGGTCCAGTCCAACCACTCGACTTTTCTTGGACACGTCCGCATGCCGACCAGATTTCAGCACGGGTTCTCAGTGGCGAAGGTTTCGAGGTTTCCTGTAGCAGGGGTTCTGGGAACAGAAGCCTCGGAATGACCGACGGGGCATGGAAGGTCGGTTGGAGTTGTCTCCGTATTAACTTTGCTCGAGTTTAGGAACGATGGACAACCCAATGAACCAAGTCTTGAGGAATCCAGTATGTTCGACGGTTGTTTTCGTCCTTCGATTGGTGATGGAAGGAGCGTTCCGCCATGGCTCGGTGAAGATGTTGAGCCGAATAAGCCGGGACAGGAAGTTTCTACGCATTCACAAAAGCACAATGTAAAGCATCGAATAGCAATGCTAGGTGTGTTTGGAAATGGGTAGAATCTACGCTTACAGTTACCAAACGCTGATCTTGCTTCGATAAATGAATATCTCTGATCTAAAACCAACCCTCTTAGAGACGAGTGAGGTCAACTTTCCCCACTTCCTTCTGCTTTCCAAGCAAAGACTTGAAGTTCTACGTGGGCATCTCTTTGTTTCATTCGTATGGTCGATTTTTTACTTTTGTGAAATAAGCCATCTCAACCATTTATTCCATGCGTACCATCGTGAGTATGATATTGTCTCGGTTCATCTTAGCACACTACTTTCCATATGTATTTTTAATCATTTGCATATCTTTTCAACGTAGCAAAGTTCTCATTGGATTTGATCACGGCGGAGTTTGGATGTAGTCTTTTACATTAGAAGCACCAAGAACTTGCCCTTGGTTCTCCTCATGTGCATTTGGTCAAGCAATAGTAAGGACGGACGATTCGCAACAAACTCACCGGTGCATGCATGAGCAAACGATGAGGCTTGATGGCAACCTCTGTCGATTCGAAAGCGAAGCATGAGGCAATCGATGTGAACTTCAAAGGCCAATTCCTACTCAAGGGTGGTTACAAGCCTGCATTCACCGCCCTGTTCTTGTTCGGTTTCGACCTTGACTGAATCCCGAGAGAAGAAACTCCATCGAAGCCCAGCTTCAGCTGCAGGCAATCGCGATCGACACGAACGAGGTGCAGGCACGAGCGATGGCGTTGCGGAGAGTTGGATGGCGGAGTTGCAGCCAGATGGCACGCTTGTATGCCCAGGTGGAAGTGGCTTCTTGCCGCGAACAAGGCGAACTGGGACAAGGGAGGGGTTCTAGCTCAGATGATCATGAAGCAAGGCTGCACGAGGTGGTCATCGACGGTCGCGTGTTGAAGACCCCGGCCAGGAAATCCATCTCGTTGCCTAGCAAAGCCTTGGCCATGGCGGTGGCTGCAGAATGGGAATGGCAAAGGGCTAGACGTGTCATGCCTTTTACAATGCCGATGACCACCTTGGTAAGCACTGCCGTCGACCAGATGCCAAGTATTCGTGGGAGGACCATCGAAGAGCTTCTCAACCATTTTTTGACCGACACAGCTTGTTGTAGACATGAGATCGATCGAAAGCTTCTAAAGAAGCAAAACGAAGTGCTTAATCCTATTGTCCACTGGATGGAAGAACACGTGCAGAAGCCAGTGAAGTTGTCACACAACGTACTGGAGCACGGCCAGGATGTAGAGACCGTGGAGGCGGTACGGAAGATGCTGCTTAAGTTCAACGACTGGGAATTGTCTGCAGTCGACATGCTTGCCAATGCTACGAAGTCCCTCGTCATTGCTCTGGCTGTTGAGCAAGGGAGGCTCTCGCCCATGGAGGCTTTGCATGCGTCTAGGGTAGAGGAGAACTTCCAAATGGAAGAATGGGGACTGGTTGAAGGTGGGCACGATTTGGACATTGCGGACATCAAAGTTCGCATCGAGGCTCCGTCCATGTTCCTGAAACTGCTCCGATATCAATAAAAATCGCCACACATGTGGCGTTCTTTTCGATGAAGGACCACTGAATGATGTTGGAGTGATTGGTGCTTTGCTTCATCCATAGATTGCACGGTAAGTTCTAGGAGCCGCTTGTGCTTCAAAGGCTTCGCCGGGCTGCAAACACGATCGAAGCAACGCAAAGAGGAAGGAGGTGCGCATGCATCACGGTAGCGCCTCCACTGCGCGATCAAAAGCTACCAGACACGTCTTCGTTGTCGTAGGAAGAGCTTTCTCTACCGATATCTGCAATGGACTTCCTCGATGGTACAGAGGGTCCAGGCCCGCCCAGGCGGTCGACGTTTATTGTTGCGTTCCAACGATTGAGTTGGCGGAGCCTGTCTTGTTCCCGCTGTTCGTCTTCGGCCAGTCGTTCTTCTCTAATTTCTTGGACTTTGACGTAGATCCGAGGGGCCAGTGCAGCTACGACGGCCACCACGGCGATTCCGAGGGGCCAACGGTTGGGCCAGGGGTTCGAGGCGCTATTCGCCGGCTCGACCGCTTGTCCCGAGGTGGTGGTTTCTTTCCCCATCCCGCGCATCCATCCTTGCTTTTGTGCTACGGCACTTTCCTCCTCTTCTTTGGCTGCAAGCCCCTGTTCCACCAGTTCCCAATAGCGTGCCAAGGATTTGACGCCGAAGTTCCCTGTGGGCGTGATCCCTTGTTCCACTTGCCAGCGCATCACGGCTTGCTTGGTGAGTGGACCGAAGTATCCTGTGTACTCTTCGTACTGGTAGTATCCGTCTCGATCGAGGTATTTCTGAAGTTCTGTCACTTCTTTACCGTAGGAACCTTCGCCGAGGATCTCCGGACCTACGTCGTGCACGTCCGCACCGCGTTCCTTCAGGGACGTGAGCTTCTCCTGGTAGCTTTCTCGCCTCAGTTGGACCGCCGTGGGTCCTTTGGTGCCTTTGGCACGGCACGTCACGGCACGAAGGAAGCGCGAACGCGCGCAAGTGTTCCACGAAGCGGCCATCGCGACTCCGTCCGTCTCGTGCACGCCAGGGATCCAGCTACACCCCCGTTGTCCTCCAGACACACCCTCCCTTCGTCCCACGCCGTCCCAGCAAGGGACCCGGTGTGTCTGCCCCTCGGGAAGGACCCCTGGGCCCACCCCAGGGTGCATCTGCATCTGCATCTGCTTCTGCTTCTGCATCTTCATCTGCATCTGCATCTGCTTCTGCATCTGCATCTGCTTCTGCATCTGCATCTGCATCTGCTTCTGCTTCTGCTTCTGCATCTGCTTCTGCTTCTGCTTCTGCATCTGCATCTGCTTTTGCATCTGCTTCTGCATCTTCATCTTCATCTGCATCTGCTTCTGCATCTGCATCTGCTTCTGCATCTGCTTCTGCATCTGCATCTGCATCTGCATCTGCATCTGCATCTGCATCTGCTCCTGCATCTGCATCTGCATCTGCTTCTGCTTCTGCTTCTGCATCTGCTCCTGCATCTGCATCCATCCCATCCTATCCCACGTCCACGAAAAGGCACCACCTGCAACCACGCGCCTGCACCGACCGCGGGTTCGTGGCGGGTGGCTTGCTGCCGCACCTGAAAGCGAAGCACGTGGCCTCGTCGACGGTTCGAAGCGAAGGTGGCGTGTGCATCGGTCGGAACGGACGGTCGAAGGATGGAGGATGAAACGGAAGAGCAAGCGGAAGGAAAGGAGTGGACGAGTCCACAAGTGGATCCAGAAAAAGTGCAGGCACTCGTGGCCATGGGTTTCGGCGCCAACCGAGCCACCAGAGCGCTGTATCTCGGCGGATCCGACGGCGTGGAAGAGGCCGTGCAATGGATGGTGGAGCACGAAAACGACGAAGACGTGGACCAGCCACTGCTCGTGCAACAAGGACAGGTGCATCCGAAGCTCACCGAAGATGAAGCCAGGAAAAAGGCAGAAGAGATGGTGCGCCAAGCCAGGACGAAGAGAGAAGAAGAGGAGAAGAAGACCGAAGCGGAACGAGAAAAGATGAGAATCAGGATGGGGAAAGAAATCCTGGCTGCGCAACGGCTCGAGGAAGAGGCTGCCAGGAAGCGGTTGCTGGAAGAGAGGCAGCGAGAAAAAAGAGAAGAAGAAGAGGCCAGAGAAAAGGTGAGGAAGCAAATCGAAGAGACGAGGAAAGAGTGGAGGATCAAAAAGGGATTGCCTCCGGAAGAAACCGAAGAGGAGAAAGCTGACAGGCGGGAGGCGGAAGAGAAGAGAAGACAGGAGGAGGAAGCCAAGAGGAGACAGCTGGGACAATCCAAACCATTCATCAAGCCAGTAAGCAAGATTGAAAAACTGCGGAGTATGCTGGTCGAATCCAAGAAAAGCCTTTCCGAAGAGCAGTTCAAAACCTTCTGCAAGACCATCTTCGCTTATTGTGGCAATGTCGTCAAGCATCCCAAGGAGGAGAAGTATCGAAGGATCAAGCGTGCAAATGCTGCGTTCCAGCAGCGCGTTGCATCGGTGCCCTGTGGCTTGCAGCTTCTGGCACTGATAGGTTTCGAGGAAGACGCGTCTGGGGAGTACTTGGTGCTTGAGGAGAAGAACGTGGATGCCCCCTTGCTGCACTCGGCCGGTGAAGAGTTGCATTCCGCCCTCAACAATCCGTTCTTCGGGGTGCTGTAAGCGATGGACATCTCAGCCGCACGCGTTCCTCCGGATATCCAGGTCGATCTTCCGCGCTCGAGCCTTGCTTCTCCACCTGTTCCCCGACCAGCGCATCCGCCGTGGTTTCTCTCCTCGAGGCATGGCTCCGCCACGACCTAGGTTCCATTCCCTTGGGTTGGTGTCTATCCATGGTGGATCCCTGCCCCACCCGCCACCATGGTGTGTTGGGATCACCAGAGACTCCCAGCCACGCCCACCCACGCGGCGGAGGCACCCCGGCGGAGGGACGGGTGTGCCCCGACCGGGTGCTGGTCCCAGCACATGCGGATCGGGGCGGGGTGGAAGGAGGAGAAGCCCCGAACCGCGCGATGGAGGAACCAAGGAACGCGTGTGCACGTGGCTCCGAAACGACACGCCGTGGATCGGCGGAGGCGAAACCGCACCCGCATGGCCTTGGTCTCGCCTGGAAACCATTGGGCTTGCTGGACGGCACTGATGCTCGCGACGGCGGTGGGAAGCTGGTCGCAGAAGACCGCTGCGAAGAAGTTCGTCACCGGAGAAATCGTCACCATGGCGTTGGGCTTGGGACTCAGCAACGCAGGCATCATTCCCTTCGAAGCACCGGTCTACGACTTTGTCAATGCACAACTTCTACCCCTGGGAGTAGCCCTGCTGATGCTCCAAGCCAACCTGAGACGTACCTTGAAAGAGACAGGAAGGTTGCTATCCATGTTCTCCTTGGGGTCCATGGCCACGGTCATTGGAACCCTTGCTGCCTTCAAGCTTATCCCATTGACTGCATTGGGAGAAGACAGATGGAAAGTCGCTTCAGCACTGGCTGCAAGCTACATTGGTGGCTCCGTCAATTTCGTTGGAACATCGTCTGCGCTCCAGACATCTTCCGAAGTGGCGGTAGCAGCACTGGCTGCTGACAACATCCTTTGTGCGCTTTACTTTGCGTTGCTGTTTTATCTGGCTCGCCATCTAGGTCCGGATGAGGAAGCGGAGGGTCAAAGCCAGGGCCAGTTGGTCAAGCAGGCCTCGGGGTCGTTCAGCGAGGAGTACGAGACCCCGTTGAATTTCCTCCAGTGCGCCACTGCCATTGCGGTCTCTTCTTTCCTTTGCGCCTGTGGGAGCTGGTTGGCCTGTTTCCTTGGTTTTCCCGGGTACAGCATCCCTCTGATCACGCTGTTGGTGACGTTTGTGGCCACGGTGTTTCCGGGTTGGTTGGAGCCTCTGTCTCCGTCCGGGGAGGGTCTTGCGGGGATCATCATCAACATCTTTTTGGCCAGCGTTGGCGCGAGCGGCAGCATTGTTGGCATGTTGACGAAGGCTCCTTCTTTGTTTTTGTTTTGTTTTGTCCAGGTGGGCGTTCATTTGTTGGTTTGTTTTTTGTTGGGTCGTCTGTTTGGTTTTGACCGTCGTGATGTTCTGTTGGCGTCCAATGCCAACGTGGGCGGTCCAACGACGGCGGTTGCCATGGCTGTTTCAAAGGGTTGGCGTCGTTCTTTTGTTCCTGCCATGTTGGTGGGTACGTTTGGATATGCGATTGCCACCTTTGTGTGCGTTGCACTGGGCTTCAACGTCTTGAGATTCATGTGAGACGGAAGCACTTGTTTCACCATTTCATAAATGGGACTGCCTTGTTCTCCAGCTGTACCTTATTCTCCAGCCTACTTGCCAACCGTGTCCCATGATGTTGGTCTTTCTAAGAACTTCATGTGAGCTGCTTGACCTATCAGAGAAAAGTCCAAGCTGGAAGCTTCTCTACCACGATGCATCTTCGTTTTGCAAAAGAAGTGGAATCGCATGCCGGTCCAAGGTCCTTTTCCTTGTCACGTTGAATTTGTTTTGCAACGAGGTGGCCACTATCGCGTTGAATTGCCATGCTTGAGGTCATGCATTGCCATGTCCTTCTACGGGCAGTGGTCCGTTTCATCCCTTGTCCCTGTCTCTCATGCAAGGAGCGCCTCGTTCATCTCCACCTGTTCTGTTTCCTACCATGGATCCCCACCCTGGTCCAGGTGATCTGTGCCCTTGAGACTTGTGTCCCCTGGATTGACCCGTTGTGTCACATGATGGGATCCCCAGTCACGGGATACAACTCCCAGGGCGATTGGGGGGTGGATTCGGTTGTGATTGGTTTCGCGTGGGACAGAGCTGGCGCACACGAACGGCGAAAGCGGACACACGCTTCGCCATTTCCTCGCATCCACAAGCGCTCGAGCGTTGAGGAAAGGATCATGCCTGCTCTCGCAGTCGGAAGACGAACGAGTGCCGTTCGGCCCCTGCGGTCACGTGCTTCCCCTGGACGAAAATGTAGAAGGAGCATCAGTACACCGCTTCCAATGGTCAAGAAGCAGCACTGGAGGCGTTCCCAGCGGCAGAAATGTGGCACGAGCATGTCGTTGATCGCTCCTACGAACCACTGGGGTTGCTGGGCGGCACTTTCCTTCGCAGCAGCGGCGGGTATGTGGTCGGAAACAACGCCGCTGGGAAGGCAGTTCACCGGACAGATTGTCACCATTCTGATCGCCCTTGCCTTCAGTAACATAGGAATAATCCCATTCGATGCCCCGGTGTATGGGTTTGTGAACAAGTACCTGCTGCCACTAGCAGTCCCATTACTGCTCTTTCAAGGGAATCTGAGAAGGGTGTTTAAAGAGACAGGTAGACTGCTCACTATGTTTTCGCTTGGATCCGTTGGGACTATCTTAGGGACCTTGGTGGCCATGTACTTGATCCCACTTCATTCTTTGGGCGCTGACGGTTGGAAAATCGCGTCTGCCCTTGCTGCCAGACATATCGGTGGTGCTATCAACTACGTGAGCACAACAGCAGCACTGGACACTTCTGGCGATGCAGTTGCGTCCGGGCTCGCTGCTGACAACATCCTTTGTGCGCTTTACTTTGCGTTGCTGTTTTATCTGGCTCGCCATCTAGGTCCGGATGAGGAAGCGGAGGGTCAAAGCCAGGGCCAGTTGGTCAAGCAGGCCTCGGGGTCGTTCAGCGAGGAGTACGAGACCCCGTTGAATTTCCTCCAGTGCGCCACTGCCATTGCGGTCTCTTCTTTCCTTTGCGCCTGTGGGAGCTGGTTGGCCTGTTTCCTTGGTTTTCCCGGGTACAGCATCCCTCTGATCACGCTGTTGGTGACGTTTGTGGCCACGGTGTTTCCGGGTTGGTTGGAGCCTCTGTCTCCGTCCGGGGAGGGTCTTGCGGGGATCATCATCAACATCTTTTTGGCCAGCGTTGGCGCGAGCGGCAGCATTGTTGGCATGTTGACGAAGGCTCCTTCTTTGTTTTTGTTTTGTTTTGTCCAGGTGGGCGTTCATTTGTTGGTTTGTTTTTTGTTGGGTCGTCTGTTTGGTTTTGACCGTCGTGATGTTCTGTTGGCGTCCAATGCCAACGTGGGCGGTCCAACGACGGCGGTTGCCATGGCTGTGTCAAAGGGTTGGCGTCGTTCTTTTGTTCCTGCCATGTTGGTGGGTACGTTTGGATATGCGATTGCCACCTTTGTGTGCGTTGCACTGGGCTTCAACGTCTTGAGATTCATGTGAGATGGAAGCAATCTTCGTTCCCCCATCATGTACGATGCACGTACTTCGTTGGAGGGCGGGAACCTGGCAATATCGAATTTCGCTCGTTCTTGCACACTTTGGTACGGGGCGCTTTTTCATCGGTCGGTTCGTTTCCTTGCATGTAGGGCATCACCTGCGGTAGTGCTCTGCCTTGCTGCAATGTCAGCTTGATTCCTATGGGACCTTTTGCCCCCCTCCACGGGGCGTTGGGGTGCCCATCACTACCATTGTGTCCCCGATGCATGGCTGGTCTTGCTGTTCCCCTGGAGAACCCCTCCCATCACACGGGGATGGAGGTGGAAACGGAAACGGTCCACATCCGTCCAGACCGTTGTGGACCATCCTCAGAACCGTGCCCGGTCTTTCTTATCCAATCCCCCCTCTCCCTTCACGATCCCGCGGACCAATCCGCTTCCAGGACCAACCGACCATTCGCCAATCGCGTGCTTCCGTTCGTCGTGTCCCCCGGGGCGGTCCGCAGTCGGACCAATCAGGTGCGAGGAACAACCGCGTGCCCCCCACGACAAGCACTGCATCCGTTGGACACCTTCTCGACGTGCTTCGAAGCGCGCTTTCGCGCGCGCGCTCCGATCGCCTTGTCACGGTCCATCAAGAGCGCTCGTGCACGTCGTCATGGAGCAACAACCACCTCCAGGACAGCAACCAAGCGCAGGAACAGGCGCAGCCCAGGTGCGTGACGTGCAAGACACGTCCCAGCCGCGAACACGCCTGGCGAAGCGCACGGCGTCCGCTCCACGAAGCGAGAGAGAGAAGCGATGGACGCAGCAGGAGGAAGGAAGAGACGGGTGTGGGAAGGGATGGGAAGGGGAGTGCACACGTGCGGCTTCGTGAAGAAAAGAAAGGCCTCTCCCGTGCGAGACTCGAGAACGACCAGGCAAGGGTGGGAAACCATGTTAGGGTTTTGTGTCAGGGAACGTCCGTCGGGAATGCGAAGCAAAGGAAGCCGTGGCTGACCTGTAGACCTGTTGGAACATCGTAGCAGGGTATGCAGATGCCAATGCAGTACCAACAGCAGGTACAACCATACATGCAAATGCACCAACAGATGCTTCCACACCACAGGCAGCAACTGCAGATGTTCTGGCAGCAGCAGGCGCAGGAAGTTGAAACAGCGGCAGATTTCAAAAACCACCAACTCCCACTTGCAAGGATAAAGAAAATCATGAAGTCTGACGAGGACGTGAGGATGATCAGCGCAGAAGCACCTGTTTTGTTTGCTAAGGCCTGTGAGATGTTCATCTTGGAGCTGACGCTTCGATCCTGGATTCACTCTGAAGAAAACAAAAGGCGCACACTACAAAGAAACGACATAGCTGCAGCTGTGACCAAGACAGACATTTTCGACTTCTTGGTGGATATCGTACCGAGGGACGATTTGAAGGATGATGGGCTGGGCTTGCAAAGAACAGGGATGGGGGTTCCAGGAGGAGCAGATCCCAGCGCACTTTATGGAGGAATGTATTATATGCCACAGCAGATGCAAGCTGATCCCAATGCCGTGGCAGGGAGACCAGTTCAGATGGATCCAACGATGCTTTACCGTCAATCACAGGGGGCACCAACTCAGCCAGGCACAATGCATTTCATGGGTCAAGGGCAACTTCCGGGATATGGTATGCCAAGTGGCACATCGATGGGCAACCAGCCTCCCAACCAAGATGGCCAAGGATGAATAATGGAGGTGCCACTTAGATCTTACACTCGAATATCTCTCGTCTTGTCGGGTCCTCCAGGTGCTAAGGTCCACCACGTAAAACCTAGTGCTTTTGTTCTATGGCGATACTTTTGCTTATTCGAAGAGGTGTCATCTGTACGATTTGTCCTTGCCACAAATCAGTTCACAACAGGTGTGCGCTTCCCATGCATGGCGACCAAGCGTGCTCTTCTCTGAGACATCAGAGTAATGTCGCTCGTCTGTACTGCTGCCATTGCTGTCGATGGTTCAGTCTCCGATTGAAGCTTCAAACATTTCGGCAGCTCGCTGCTTGGGATTTTTGTTGCGCCAGCTTGGATGTGCTCGCGCACGTTGCTTTGCTATCACCATGTCCACACATCTGCTGGGGTTTCACCCTTTCTTCCCAATATGTACGCATGTCTTCACTAGCAATTGTTTTGCTGCCAGCTCATCCACTTCTTTCCTTTGTGGCTCGCTTTCCTGTGGCATTTGTGGGAATCTGGAGTAGGGTTCTTCCTGTTCCGCTTTCGGACTGCGTGTATGCCTCCGACATTGAATTGACATTCATGTCTTTCTGTCGGAAGGTTTGTCTCATCAGTCCTACCTTTGTCCAGTTCTTTCTTGCAGTCTCGATGGTCCAGGCACGATGTCACGCATAACAAAACACTCGTCTGAACCAATCCTCAAGACGAACACGTACCCGAGGTAGTGTGATGTCTGTGTATACGTTCCTACCTGGAACCTAGGTCAAGTCGGACATTGTCCCTGCACACTTCCAGCTGCCACCTTGGGTATTCGAACTCAATCCGGACGTTTCGAAACACTGCACGTTGAGGTTGGAAAGGTCTGTCTTTCCTCTTGGGCCATGTCGACATTCGGGGTGGGGGATCGAGAAGATTCGGTTCTGAAAACCTCCCGATCGACACGGCCCGATGGAGTCCCCACCCCGTGCAGGGTGGATGTGTGGAGGAGATCTCCACCGTCCATTGGTTTCGAGACCCACGGGGGTGGACCACCCGATTCCCCTCGGGCAGAGAAGAAACTCCCTCCTTCGGATTCGGATCGTGGGGAGGAAGAAGGGGTTGGTGGGGGCGGTGCTCGTCGATCCAGAAACCCTGTCTCACCGGTGGACCTTCGGGTCTATCCCTCCCATTCGTCCGATCAAAACCAAGCGTTGATCCCTTTCAACCCTCTCCCCCTTCTCGTCGGATCCGTTCCCGCCTTCCCTCCCCCCCACTCGAACGCGTTCCCTCCGATCCTCCCCACGGCCCCCGGGGAGAGGAGAGGGAATTGAGACGATGTACCTGTGGCCTTGGGAAGGGGTGGCTAGGGTTTTGGCCGGTGGTGGGATGCGATGGCTGCTCAAGCGCCTTCCACCACGTACCTGGAGAACTACGTAGACGGTGCGTATGACGTGCTTCGGAAGGAAAAGGACGCGAGGAAAAGCTCCCGAAGGAAGGGCTGGTGCAAGGAGACGCGCTTGGTGCGGCACCCACGGTGTCCGATACAACCCGAATTGGAAGAGCTTGGCTCTGAACCCACTGGGGCCAACCTGTCCTCACAGGCTAGTTGGCGGATGATATCGCAAATGTTGCGTGAGGAGGAATCTAAGCAACAAGTGGCAGGATTGAATGTAGGTTGTTCCTTTCCCGGTTCTGCTCGTGGGGAAGGATTCAATACCACTTCCATTCGCAAAGCGGTGCGAAACAATGCTGTGTCACGTGCGGACCTAAACAGGAGAACGACAAACACGTTCCAAGTAATTTGGCAAGTATAGCGAATTTTGAGCAGATACTGACGGATGGTCCTTGAACTTGTGCATCGTATTGTAAGGGATCGTGTCTCTGCCTCAGGAATTGCAGCGGTTGCTGGGATCGCTCAGGGATCTAGATGACAGGACAGCCGAGTTGATGGCAGGTACTAGGGAAAGGGTGCAGAAGTTGCTCCATCTGTCGTCTCAGTCAGGCAAAAGGGCCCAGGATGGTGAAGCCCAAAAGGTTGAAGAGCTGCGGAGAGATGTTGAAGAACGATACGAATTGGTGACTCAGTGGTCCCATGAAAAAGTCAGGTTAGCTGTCTTAGCATACGAAATGATAGACATCAACATGGTCAACCTGGACCGCGATATTTTGAAATTTCAGGAGGAGCTCGCCGCACAAAATTCATTGCCCCCTGATCTCTCAGGACTGGAAAAAGCCCTGATGGCAGGGGACCTGTCGTACGAGATGATGCAGCAGCAGCAAGCCGCTTCTCTGCAAGCATCCGTACGGCCTCCGAAAACCTCAAGAGGGAAGGACGTGAAAAGAAAATCTTCTGTACGGACTGAAAAGATTGACCCATTCAAGCACCTACAAATTGATGACAATGTAGCAGCCAGAGTATCTCCTCCAAGTGCTGAAGCTGATGAATGGATTGTGTGCAAGGTCATTGGACAGAGCGAAGACAAACACTACTTTGACCTATTAGATGAACATGCAGGTGAAGATGAAATCAACACCCACCGCTTGACGAGGATTAATGTGATTCCGCTTCCAAAGCCGGACTCTAGGCATACAATCCAAACCTTCCCGCCTGGTACCTACGTCTTGGCAGTTTTTCCAGGTACCACTGCATTTTATCGTGCTGCTGTGGTTGCTACTCCAAAAAGACAGAAAAGCGCACTTGTAGGTGATTATCTATTGGAATTTGATGACGATATAGAAGACGGGATAATAATGCAGAGGGCAGTGAGCACCGACCAAGTTGTAGCCCTTCCTTTTGACTTCAAGTTGGGTTGACCCCCTACGCACCACTCTCTTTTCTGAATAAATTGCCCGTGCAAAGCTCCCATGTGCTTGATCTTCTCCCGTGATTCCCCATACAGTGTTTACCAAAACCCACAATAGCTCACACTCCAGAAACTGAGAAAACAAAGAGATGCATGTAGCACAGTCGAGGGGCATCTCAATGCTGGGAATGAAAGCTACGCCGTGCATCTTGCCGTAAGCCAGCGGCAAAAGTCGTGCAAGCCATGCATTGCCCATTGTCGGCTCTGGCAGCTGGAAGGGGTCATGCGGAACCGCATAAATGTTGGAGGGAACACATCTTCATGCAAGAGTCCAACAAGATGCCAGGGGGGCTGGTGTCTGCTGGGCCGCAGTTACTCAAGTTCTTTATGCCTCACCTTAACACATGGCAGAAACTGAAGCAAACCATATTTCGAGAAAATGGCAGCAGCACCACTCAAGTTCCATTCTGCGCCTCTCTTCTAGGAGGTGGCCCACTTGGAGGTGAGGGAGGAGGCATGAATGGTGGTGAAGTACCAAAACCTCCTGGTGGGCTTCCGACATACATCATCGGAGGAGGCATCATTCCGTGGATTGCATTGGTCTGTCGAAGCGTATGCCCCATTGGAAAAGTCGGTCTGCCTGGAGGGCTCGTCACTGGGGCACCATGTGGAACAGGTGGCGGAGCCATGGAAGTTCCTGGAGGATATGCCATATTAGAAGCTGTGCTTGCTGGCATGTACATGCCATACGGTATTGGTGCACCTCTGTCCATTGAAGGGCTGTTTTTCTTCTTTGGCAAAACGAAAGCCTTCGCATTGGGGTTGAACGAAAAAGGCTTTGCACTTGGATTCAGCTTTCCTTGCTCCTGAGTACGCATGTCCTGTTGAGGCGGCATACCATTGGTAGGATCCTTCCTTGGAGATGAGCTCCCAACTTCGACTTTTTTCTCCTTCAGGCGTAACTGTGCAGCAAATTCCTGCAGTTCTTTCTTCTGCAGGTCACGTTCGCTTCCTGCTTCCATTCTTCTCTTGGCTTCTTCCCCTTGCTTGAACTTCTGGAACTCTTGCATTGCTTTGGCTTCCAACCTAGGCACTCCTGGCTCTAAATTCAAGGCTTGTACTGCGGTTGGATTGCTAACCAAGGGACTCTTCAAGGCGTATCTACTGCCTGGGCTTCCAACTGTGCCGCCAGATGGCTTAGGATTAGTCAAATGCTGCCTCAGTCTTCTGTGTTCCTGTTTGATGAATTCTGAGCTTTGATCCTTTCCATTTCTAGAAGGTGCAGCGGCATGGTTGGGAACAACTACTGGCGCTGATTGGATAGTCATCGAAGGCTTCCCGGCAAGCATTGTCACACCAGCTCCAGGTTGGGACCATGCAGCTTTTTTGGGCTGCGGAAGTTCTGTTTTGCTAGGTTTTTCCGTGGCATCGGAATCTCTCTTCACACTTGAATACATTTCTTCCTCATCTACTTCGTCACCAAAGGCATCCAGGGCCTGCCCTCGCTCCTCCATTTGATGAGGGTTGGTGGTCAATTTCCCTTCGATTTCCTTGGCAATGAGCTCTGCTTCCTCCTCTGTAATTGTACAGCCATCCTTGTTCAATCGAGTGGTGTACACATCTTCATCAAAAGTAGTCTTCACACCGAAAACGCTTTCGTTCACCTTGAATTGGTCCCATCCTCTTTCGGATCTGGCACTTTCTTCCAAAGTCAAAAAGTCTGCTTCATCACCGTCTGGAACCCAGGCCTCAAGTTCGCGAGGCTCTCGGCGTGTAGAAGCTCTGGCCAGCGCAGCATCAGTAGACAGTTCGTCTGCCAGAGAGATGTCCCCGACATCCTGAGCCCTTATGCCAACATTTCTTGCAATCAACTGTCGCAACGATCCACCTGGAATGACCCAGACAGGCTCCGGGCGGATCCGCTTCTTCTCCCCATTGCTATCCTTTGCCTTCCCGGCGGCTGCCTTTTTCATTTCCAGGAAGGTGCGAGTTGCATAGCTCTGTTTCGCAACATCGGGGGTGAGCACACAGCGCACCATGCGCAATTCCACGTCTGGTAGTGAATCAACATGGGTTTCGTCGCTCATTTTTGCGAATATGCCTTCGTAGCGCGATCCATCTTCCAACTGGGTGGTCCAAGGACCGTGTGAAAGGTGTAGTACCCATGGGGACCGTTTCCCAACAACCGCGTCCCAGCCCAGTTTCGATTTTTCGTCCGGTCGATGCCAATCACACGTGTGATCATTTGTTCACCAGCACGTAGGCCGTGGTGGTCCGTTGTGTAAGACCGTTGCATCGGTCCGTTCCGTGTTGGGTTTTCGATCGTCGTCGAGTGCCGTTCGTGACGATTCGGGTGGGAAGGGTTCGTGTCCAGCCGGCATGTCTTTCCGTCAGTTTCGTTTCTCGCTGCTTCGCGGGTCACACGCATCCTTCCCGTCGTGTTCGCGTTCCATCGTTTCTTTCCCGTGGTTCCTCCTTTCCTCCTCCACGTTCGGTCCCACTGCCACGTGGATCGAACCTCTCGAGGGCTGCGGCATCGCCTGCGAACATCCCAGGAGCACCTCTCTGTTCCCTTGTCGTCCCGTTCCTGCTCTTCCATGCGGGTTTCGCGTCTTCTCGCGCGCGTGCATCGCGCGCGTGTTGGCGAATCCGTGCTTCGGACCTTCGTTCCCTCTTTCTTTTTTGTTTTCCCTCTCGACACGTCTCGAGTCCCACCTCTCTTTCGCGCCACGCGTTGCGTCCTTCGTCTCACCTCCACCTCCACGAGCTGTCCGGCCAAGGCGTGTCCCAGGAAGGCCAAACGCTGCGCCGACATCGCCATGGATGCATCCGCGCGCGGATCCATGCGACGAAGCTCTTGCACGTCTGGCTTCGAAAGGGGATCCATCCGGTTCTGTTCTGGCTTCGAAAGGGGATCCATCCGGTTCTGTTCTAGCTTCGAAAGGGGATCCATCCGGTTCTGTTCTGGCTTCGAAAGGGGATCCATCCGGTTCTGTTCTGGCTTCGAAAGGGGATCCATCCGGTTCTGTTCTGGCTTCGAAAGGGGATCCATCCGGTTCTGTTCTGGCTTCGAAAGGGGATCCATCCGGTTCTGTTCTGGCTTCGAAAGGGGATCCATCCGGTTCTGTTCTGGCTTCGAAAGGGGATCCATCCGGTTCTGTTCTGGCTTCGAAAGGGGATCCATCCGGTTCTGTTCTGGCTTCGAAAGGGGATCCATCCGGTTCTGTTCTGGCTTCGAAAGGGGATCCATCCGGTTCTGTTCTGGCTTCGAAAGGGGATCCATCCGGTTCTGTTCTGGCTTCGAAAGGGGATCCATCCGGTTCTGTTCTGGCTTCGAAAGGGAGGTGTTGGAAGGAATAGTCCTTCCTTGGGGACACGATCCCCACTCCGAGGCAAACGGGGGACCCGACATAGAAAGAAAGAAAGAAAATAGGAAAGGGGCTCCCAGGCACTCGAGACGGAGTGTGAAGAAACCGAAGACGAGGCAAACGCCCTCGCTATCAACCACGGAGCAAGAGGAAGAACACGTTGGTCAGCGGAGGTCCCAACGAGACGTGCTCTCGTCTGTCGCGCTGGAAGCGCACGACAAGAAGCGCTCGCGACTGTGCCGGTGGACCGTTCTTGCATGACGAACAACGACAACGCCTACCTACTTGCATCTGCTCCAACCCCATCACCACGTCAGCAACGTGAGATGCGATCGATCCGCCATCGCCAGATAAGCGTTCCAACCCTATGGCAACGAATCCCTAGGATCAAGCCCAACGAATTGTCGCTTTCCCACCAAAAAGGGAGGATACATTCCCAATACGAAGACCCGTGCACACGGGTCGACCCAGTTCGGTGAATATATTCCAAACCCAAGAGAAGGGAGGAGGTTGGTAGCCCGGGATGGGATGTATGGGACTAGCTGGTCCTTGTGCAGCATGGAGGAATGTAGCACGAGGTGCATGGGACTTTAGCACTGCCTAACTCGGATGGATGGGTTCCACTAGAGGGTCAGAAGGGAGTGGGAGAGAGGAGCGTGGACGCTTGCTGCTTTGTTGGAATCACGAGCCCGCGAGAGGTCGGAAGAGCATGTCGATGGGGGTCATAGGAACCCACGCACTCGCAATTGGAACCCGGTGTCGTGGCTTGCCTGCGGGAGCATTCGGAAGGGTCACACTAGGCAGCGAATGGTTGGGACAATGATCGATCAAATTCACCCACATTCAAGGAGATAGACGTGTTGATCCACACGAGCCCACCCTTCCGTCCATCCATCCTTCGTCCTCTTTTTTTTTATTCTTCTTCTTTGCCCTTGTTGGGTCGGATTTCTCGGCCCTTCTCGGCCCTCCCTGGTCCCCCTCCCTGTTTTTCATTTTTTTTTTGTTTTGTTTTCTCCTGGGTTTTCCTTCTGGTTTCCTTCCTCCTCGTCTTTGGTGTCGCTATTCCACCACGTCGATGGACCGGTGAAAAGCACACGCAAGGATGGCATGGCGACAGCGCTGGTTGGGACGAGCCCTGTCCACCACCACCGCCGTCGAAGAAGCACTGGGCAAGATCAGAACACCGCAACAATGGTGGACGAAAGCGTCGGTGCAGGAGGGTCGAGACCATACCGAACGAAACGCCACGATAGCAGTACACCAATGCAGCCGAAGGCACGGATCCAACCAACCACAGGAAAGCAAGAACGGACACGAAGGGGGACCCATCTGGTCGAGGATCAAAACCATGGCCATCAAAGGCGAGCTGAAAGGATGCGTCGAGGCCATACAACAGCACAATCAAGACAACAAACTGCACCTCTACAACCTCACCCTCAGGCACCTGCCCTCCAAGATGGCCAAGATGCTGCTGCGAAACATGACCCTTAGAGGATGCCGACCGGACCTAGTGACCTACAACACCCTGGTGCACCACGCAGGGGCCATGAAAGACATTAAATATGCCCAACAGATCATCGACATGATGCATGGACAAGGCATACGACCGGACATCATCACCTACAGCTCCTTGTGCAACGCCTATGCTAGGACGGGAAACGTGGAAGGAGCCAGAGGGGTGTTTACGACGCTACGTAGCAGAGGGATGGAGCCCGACGTGGTCTGTTACAGCTCCCTCATCAAGGCATACTCGATGGCACGCAAGCCCGAGGCTGCCGCCATGGTGCTCGAAGAAATGGAACGAAAGGGGGTCCAACCAAACGTGTTCACCTTCAACTCGGTGATGTCTGGGTATGCACGCACGGGAAAAGCGCACAAGGCAAGAGCACTTTTGGAAACTATGAAAAAGAAAAATGTTACCCCCAACGCACTCACCTACTCCCACATCGTCAACTGCTACGCGGAAGCGCAGCTGCCCCACCAAGCCCTCGCCGTGCTGGAAGAAATGCAGCAGTGTGGTCTGAACGCAAACCTGGTCGTGTACAATTCGGTGCTCAAAGCGCTGGCCTCTGTGGGCGCACACAGGGCGAGTGCACTCATTCTGGGGAAGATGAAACAAATCAACGTAAAACCGGACGTCATGAGCTACAGCAGTCTACTGCAAGCCTGTGCCCGAGCCCAAAGGCCACACGCAGCTTCGAATATCTTGCGAGTCATGCAAGAGGACGGAATCACCCCAAACGTGGTTACCTGGACGACCCTTCTGAACGCTTACGGAGAGGCGGGGATGCTTCAAGAGGCCCACATGGTCATCCCAAGGATGATTGCTTGCGGAGTAGAGCCAAATGCCACGACCTTCACATCCCTGATGAGGTGGTACAACGAAGCACATGATTTACAGTCTGTGCAAAGGATTTTTGACGAGATGGCAGCATTCGGATTGGACCCAGGAAGCATCGGGTACATGATTCTTATCGATGCCTACATGGATGCAGCTCAAATCTTGGAAGGGCCATCTGGACGCTCGGCCAAGGTGCTGAGCCAGATGCTGCACGCGGAGAAGCTTTTCGATAAATACAGCCACAAGCTGCCAGACATTTGGATGGGACGGCAAGGCCAGAAATCGACGGTCGTCGATCTCCACGGGTACACGATATGGACCGCGCAATTCGCTTTTGCCACGGCCCTGCAGTCCTTGGAAGAACTGGTGCGGGGAGGCTCTGCATTTCCGCAAGATCTGCAGGTGATCACAGGAAAAGGTCTTCGGAACTCTGCCCGTGGCAGGGGTACAATCCGCGATGCAATCGTCTCCCAGCTTCACCGGCTGAATCTGCCTGTCCTGCTCACTGGCTCTAATGAGGGATGCCTGGTGGTCAGGAGAAAGTACTTGAACGGCCTCCTAAAGAACATGGCTGCCAAGAAAAGCAGCCGTCGTGTGGATTACATGAACTTTGAGGTTTGAGGATTTCTCCAGTCCCACCAAATGATGTACCGACCTGGTTTTCCACAAATGCAGATAGCCAATGTCCCTTTATTTAAAACGAATACCTTATCCAGCTCTAAGTTTTCGGTTTCAGCGCTGTTCTCTTGGCTTTTGACACGATTGCGTTCAACGGTTGAACTGCATGCAATAAATCAACCGATGTCCGCTTGCCCACAAAGATTCTATCAAAGCAGCTCTGGACGTAGGGAACAGCTACCTCGGCATATACTTGTGCACAATTCCCTACACTTTGTGCATTTTTCCCAGCAGACTTGTGTGCTTTGGCGAGGGCTAACGAAGCAACATGCAGTGTACTTGTCAAGAGTCTTGCGCAACTTTCGGCGCACGAGGTGAACGCACAGTGGCGGAGTTCGTTCAGTGCAGAAAGAATACTCCTTGAGGGAGCCCCAACCAAGACCGCTAGAGGATAGTACTGAAGGAGGTCTTGTGGCGGAGACGTATCAGACTGAACGTCTCTGTACTTATCTTGTGCGGAAGTGGCAGCTGCAGCAGATGCCAATAGTGGATCCCAATCATGCTTTGCCAGGGCAACTTGGAACGTTTCCACTGCCACTTGAAGCCCATTGGCAAGGAGAGATTCGGCTGAGGTTTCGAAAATCGGAGCCAGCAGCTCTCGAAAGTCCATTCCTACCCTCCCAAGACTCATGCCACAGTACATGCTGTGTTCCAGAACGCTTGCCAGGTCATTTCCCTGTGTGAGGCGAGGAAGATTGCGGCGAAGCAAGTCCAAGTAGCACGAGACCCTGTGTGATCCCCAGCTGTACAGTACACCTCCATCCGATTGAAAGGTGCACTGGTTCCCCTTGTTGTGTATTTCTGCATCCTGTGCAGACGCATCGTCTGCGAAAATGGCCCTGTACTGCATGACTATGTCAAATAAATGGACCCTGTGGGCATCCGTGAGCTTTTTCAGAAAGTCGTACGTTCCGAATCCCTCCATATCCAGCTTTGCCACTTCCTCTTGCAGCCAAGACTCTCGACATGCCAGAAACTTCAGTCGAAGGGTGACTTCGCTGTAGGATCCCAGTCGACGCAAGTAGCCCACCACCCTCAAGCACTCTGGGAGCTGGATGCTGGATTTCAGTTTGTCGAGGAGGGTGACCATCATGCTCTGTTTGATTTCCACGGCTTCCTGATGCAGCATTCTTGCGACCTTCGATTCAGAGTTGACGGTGGCAAGTTTCGAAGCGAAGACTTCCAGGTCCAGTGCTTCGTCGTAATTTCCGTTCCGAATGCAAGTGTCCATGAGCGTGGGGATTTCGAGCAAGTCCATGACGCTGGAATGGTTCTGCATGAGCGTTCGATTGTTTTTGCTTTCTTGAAGCAGCCCTTCTGTCTTGGACAAACATTCCTGACAGGAGCGTTCGAGCTTCGGTGCGGACTTGGCCAGCTTGTCCAACCTCTGCTTGGCCAGTTCCATCTCCTTGCGCACACTCTCCAGTCCATCTTCCACCGACACGAAGGACGTGCAGTGCTTCACCGCCACGCCATGCAGCTGCTTC
Source organism: Picocystis sp. L7 (assembly GCA_020975725.1). NCBI lineage: Eukaryota > Viridiplantae > Chlorophyta > Picocystophyceae > Picocystales > Picocystaceae > Picocystis > Picocystis sp. L7. Next base: position 192,487 of record QXJR01000029.1, on the reverse strand, counting down.
TCGAGGCGTTGCGATTCGGATCGCAGAAGTTCTGGTTCGCGTCCCAATCGTTCCAAGCTGTACGAGAGCAGGTCCGAGAGGTACACGTCGTCTGGCGATGCGTAGGAGGCGCGATGGGCGCCAGATGCAGAGGAAGAGGTCGGATCAGGAGGCGAAGAGGCGTCCGGAAGGTGCGTTGTCGCGGCCATGGCGATGAAACGCGACCACGCGTGCGTCCAACTCGAGATGAAACGAAGTGAACCGCGCGATCCGGACCGACTGCACCCACCGGTTGTTGTGAAGTTCACAACCGAAGGGGGGAGGGGTGGATCTGCACGAGGATGGATGCTTGGAAGGTCACCCACGAAGGAGGACTCCGAAGGGGATCCAAACCAGGGCCGCGAATGGTGGAGACATCGATCCGACCACGTGACGTGCACACGGACGCAACCACGTCGAACGTGCGTGTCAAGGAGAGGAAAACTACCTCGATCTCAATGCATAGATGGAAGCAGCGTTTGTGGAGAGTGCTTGAGACTTGACGACGCTAATCCGTTCCACCCGAGGGTCGTTCATCGTAGTGCACCAAAATTTAAAGGCCGAACCTTCGACCGTCTTGGCCTTCGCTCGTTCAAGGAGCACGAGCAAGTCATGCGAGTTTGATAATCATTCCAACTTCAAACATGTTTGCATACTTCTGGTTCTTGTGATTGCTTGAAACATGCTCGATTCTACCGAAAGGAATTCGCTTTCTTTTGTTGATGGATTCCCCTCTTTGCCTCAACGATTCTACATGTTGGTGACGGTTTGAACCTCACATTCTGTTGTCCGGTCATTGTAGACGAGCGTTCATTGAGTAAAAAGCATTGTAAATACCGGGGAAGGTTTCGATGACACGGAGGACGCAAGAGCGTTCTTGATGAGAGAGCGGAGGTAGCTTCGGCACATAGAGAGGTAGAGCTTGAAATCTACGAGCATGTGATTGATTAGTGAGACGTCGAGAGCCTCTGGGAGCTCCGTGCGAACCTATGCTAAACACAAGCATAAACTCGTTACAACTTCCATCAAGTGCGATCTCATATGCAAAACAAATCGACTCCATCAAATTTTCAAGAATGTGCCGTGAGACTTGCTTTTGCAACCCTTCGACTTTCAATGGGGAGATCGTGTCGTCGGATATGCAAGCTACGTGGGAAGACAACCTTGCGTTCTTGCAAGTGGTTGAAGGCTGGATGCCAAAGATTGAATATCCTCTCCATTTCATCCACGAATGAGAAATGCTAGGATAAGATGTTCATTCACATCCCAAGAGTTATGAGCTTGGTGGTTCGGGTGTTGGAAGGTGGGACAAGCTCGTTGCACCTGAAGGGCTCAAATGATATGTTGCGACCTTGATCGCAACGTATTTTATGTTCAAGTTGAAACCCTACTGTCGTCAATTTGCACGTGATCGATAAATTAGGTAAGGAATGCCCATAAGTGTAGGAATGGCGTGCACTCTTATTGCATATATCCCTACTAAAAATCAACTCTATCCCATGACTAAATTTGCACAATGAATCAAATTTTTGACTATGAATTCCAACACATTGGCGCATGTATTGAATGCAACTGAAGTGGTTTGCATTTCATGCGGATGAAGGAATTGGCTCGAGCAAACAAACCTTGCGAAGTTCTTGGCTTCTTCGTACTTTTCCACACTTCTTGTGGCACTCCACTCAAGAGTTGTATACGTTGACAACATCAAGTTAACATTTGCTTTATCGATGTGCTCTTCCTCGACATCTTTTATAATGCCTGGATTTTTGTTTGTGGCCGTTGATTTCAAACTCGCAAAAATAGAAGGATCTCGTTAAAGGTAATACGTAGCACGGTATTTGCCATGCAACGGGAGTTGATTGTAGGGTTTGCGAATTCGAAGAACTTGCCGACTAAGTTGTGGTATGATAAGGACATTTAAGAACTGGGAGATCATTTCGACATGGATTGAAATCTAACCATACACGATAAACGCAAGGCTTCAACTTTATTTAGCATGAACCTAAAGAAGTCTTGCAAGGAAGCGGAATATTTTTACCAAGAAAACGGCAAACAACGACAATTCTTTCATTTTGCGCTCTAACATGTGCTGGCCCATGAATGGCCAAAACCTTCACATGTGGGTGAACGAAATGTCCTCCTCTCCGCCCCATCAACTTCACAATGGATGTGAAAACTTCTGGTTGGGAATACCACAAGTTGGCTTTCTTTGAGTAGTCCACTTGACGCTCGGACGACCTAGCTGGACGTCGAAGACATGTTGGAATCGTTCAACGTAACCGTTCTTTGAGAACTCTTTGCACCCGCCAATTCGAAATTGCCGCCCAAAAGGTGTTGCGTGGATCCATTTAGGATCGCAATGGAAGTGCTTGCACTTTGGAATAGGTAGTGGTGACGACCTCCACTTTCCAGTTCATCCCACGCGTTCGTTCGGTGACCAACCCCAGGATGAGGGTCGCGGCCCTCCGCGCGTTCCCTTCGGTCGGTAGTCTTTTAGGCCTTGGCGGCGGCCGTTTCTCGCAGAGGATCTCTTCCCTGGTGACCCTTCGGAATTGAAATGTACGGGCAGACTCCTCTGCGCTTCCTGCGGTTACCTTCGATCTTTCGTTGGGGGATGCGGGATCCCGGAAGGATCCCGGGTCTATTTCTGGTTTCGTTCCATGGTTACCTTGAACACACTTCGGTTCGTCCCTGTTTTCTTCGTTCTCTTTCTCCCGGCCCCGTTTCGACGATGGGTGCATGTTGGGTGGTGTGGTCGAACGACCTTGGTTGTGATGGGTTTCTTTCGTAGGGTTCCCTTTGAAAAGGGAATCGTGGTTGCATGCCTTCCCACCGGTGGGTCCCCATCCTCCGACCAAGGGGAGGGTTGGAACCCTACCCTTGCTTCCTCTCTCCTGAACGTGTCTCTCCTCCCTGGCGGGGGTCCTGTGGCCACATTGGGGGCAGTCTGCTCCGTGTCCCCCCTTCTTCCCCTACCTGCTTCCCCTTTGCTTCGTGGTGGCCTTCCCCGACCGAAAAGGGAAGGGTTGGTCCGGATCCATCTCCAAGGAGAAGGAGAAGAAGAAGAAGAAAGGAAGAGGTCGGGGTTGGATCCACCATCCCACCCTTCTCCGCTGGAATCCACCACAACCCAAGGCCAACCGTGTGGGTGGGTGTTGGGTGCACCTCGACCCTTCGACCACGAGCAGTGGTGGTGGTGGCGAAGGGTGGTGATCCAGACCCACACGAAAGGAAACGCAGAAGAAAAAAAAACAAGGACGAGAGGTGAGAAGGAGTGGACATCGAAACGAGGAAAAGAGAGGGGAAGGAAGAGGACGAAGGAAACCAACACCCACCACGAAAACGAACGAAACACGAAACCGAAATACACGGCCCAACGTCCGAGACAGACGGAAAGAGAGAAACGCGAACGACGACAAAGCCAACGTGGTCGAACGAAAACGAAAAAAAAAACAGGAAGATCGCGTGGAGGGACAACGAGAAAGAGCAAGGCGATTCGAGCGTTGCAACGCGAAGAGCTGACACGAACCAAACGTATCTCCAGGCGGCAGGGAAAACCAACGCAGAGAATCCTGCCGCTAGCGCGGCTTCCGTCGAAAAGAGAACCAACGTAAAGAGATGGATCAGCGCAAGCAGACCCATTCTCTCCACACGGACGTATATCCAAGCATCACCGAGCAAGATGCGTGGCAACAAACAGCAACGAGCCTGGCCGAACAACAAAACTCGCACCGACCACTCAGCAGCAGCCTGGGGTATTCGCAGTTCGGCAGCTATCAAGACCTAACATCTGGAGCTGGTGTCGATGTCCAAGACCTGTCAGACCTACTCTCCAAGTTGAACCCTTTGGCACAAGAGTTTGTGCCTCCTTCGCATGATCCAGCCTTGGGAGAACCGCAGCAAGATGAAAACGCGCGTCACAAACGTCCCTCGCGTCCTAAGACCCGACGTACGAGCGGGAACAACAACAGTGGCAGCAGCCGCGAAGGTAGTGCCAACGGAATCCGTGGCAATGGTTCCTCCAGTGAGAATGGGCGAGGAAAGAACGTCCGCTTCCCCAGGAAAGGAAAAGCGGCCCAAAAAGCCCAGAGAGAAGAGAACATTAGAAGAACTGTATACGTATGCGACATCGACCAGCAAGTGACAGAAGAGCAGCTGGCGAACCTTTTCACTGGATGCGGCGACGTCGTGGACTGCCGTATTTGTGGGGATCCAAACTCTGCCATGCGGTTTGCGTTTGTTGAGTTTACAAGCGAAGATGATGCAACGAAAGCGGTTGAACTAAATAACACAGTTTTGGGCCAGTACCCTTTACGGGTACTTCCATCCAAGACTGCCATAGTGCCAGTCAACATCACTTATCTTCCACGTACAGAAGAAGAGCGTGAGCAATGCAGCAGAACAGTTTATGTTGCTAACATCGATAAGAAGGTTGAGCGAGACGATGTGAAGATGTTCTTCGAGTCGCTCTGTGGCAAGGTATCCAAGCTCCGCCTGTTGGGCGACCAGAAGCACTCGACTAGAATAGCGTTTGTCGAGTTCATGGCGGCGGAGTCTGCGATGGCCGCGCTCAACTGCAGCGGTGCTCTGCTTGGATCCCTTCCGATACGGGTCAGCCCCTCCAAAACCCCCGTCAGACAGGCTAGCCAATAATGAGCTGTCTGACTCTTTCTCTTGCCGGCATGCGCCAGTTATACGCGCCCAATAACACATTTAAGGCGTTTGATTATACCTTGTATGGGATACATGTACTGATAGTTTCGCGTGTGGTAGACCAAATAACAATAAGGAGCTGTTAACGCGGTTCTGCCATCACATGTTTTGCCGAAGGAAGAATACATCAAGATGACAAGAGGAATAAAGCTTCCATTACATAGGCATGTTTCTCGTGCGTCTTTCCCTGCTTTGATTCGAGGAGGGCTGGATGCACTTTGTTTCACTTGATCATCGACTCTCATCTTTTACAACAACTGAACCTGTTTCCTGTCTGGTTCTTGGCTTGTATCTTGGGCAATGATCCACGTTCAAGGTATGTACCAGTGCCATCCTAGGGTGCATTTCCGTTGCCCATTCACATACCCTGAGTGGATTCCACGATTTCGTCCAGGGTGATGTCTTGGTCTTTGCCCACAAAATCGTTGTCTTCGGTGAGGAACAGCATACAATGGCATTCCTTCCTCTCCCTCATGGGAACACAGGGACAGTTCCAGTACCCAGAGGCCACCTCGGCTTCCTTGTCGTCGTAGTGTCTGCAGGGACAGAGGGGTGCACCCAGTTCGTCCTTGTGATCCGCCAGCCCTTTGATGACCACGGAGGTCACACCTTTGTCGACGCAGAAGTAGGTTCCACTCCGCTTGGCGTACTGCTCTGAGAACCTCCGCATGATTTCCAAGGATTGGGACTTTTTCTCCACCTCCACCTCGGCACGAACGACGTGCGTCGCACGCCTCCCGCGCGGTGCTCCCACCTTCCCGACGCGGAAGGTCCAGTTCGTTCCAGCACTCGCACGTGCCTGCATTCCTCCTTCCTTCCCTTCGCTCGTGAAATGCGCTCGCGTTCCGCGGTGCTTCAACGTCGCCTTGTTGACGTCCGTGCTGGTTTTCGTTCTGTCTACGTTGGGCGACCCAGCTCCTTTCTTCCCGGTTACGAACCCGAATCGTTCCGGTTTCGAACCCGAATCGTTCCGGTTTCGAACCCGAACGGTTGGAGGAAAGGATAAGGGCGTACGGCATGGACAGGAGAAGTAGGGAGAACCGAGCAAACGAGGGACAACCAAGAGAAGGATGCAGATGTCCCTTTGGAACGAGGCTTCACCCCAGGGTAGTCGGTTCGAACAACGCCTTTGGAAAGGAAGATCCCGTCCAATCACCGGAAAGAAAAGGAACCACCCCTCTCGTGGTCACCCCATCCGAAACAGAAGCACAAGGACGGTTGTGAACCACGAACCGAACCACCTGCATCCCATCCAAACCTGTCGGAATCGTTCAACTATAACCAACCGAACGTTGGACGGTGGAGGGGTACACCGCACGTGGAAAGCTTCCCACCATTGCAGGAATAATGGGGAAAGGGATGTGAAGAAAGGGCAAAGGCAACAATAAATATGGAGCTGCAAACAGACGAAACACACCAGATCTCGTGGAGGAAGCTCGAACAAGCGCATCCTTATCATCAGAAAACCCCTCGTGAAATGCCTGCAGGATCTGCACGCCCTCCAGCCGTGACCGGACTCGAGCTGCATGAACCCCCTCCCAAAAACCATCCTTAAACTAGAGATGGTAAGCACTCTGCATCAACCTCCACCTGCCAGAATTTTGAGGATGAATACACTGCAACCCAAGCCGAAGCGGTGCGGGACGCTCCAGCCATTGCCAAGGTCAACGTGTGTGCCGGCAAACGAGCTTGAAGAAGTGATGGACGCAAAACTGTGCAGGACAACGGTAAAGACAACGAAACTGCAAACGAAAAGGAACCGAGACCGGGAAGGGGTGCACGAGTCATGTACAAAGGTAAATGTTTTCACCTATACTGGGCTTGGGTCCAACTGTACAGAATTATTGCGGAGCAAATCTGCAAGCTCGAGGAATGCGTTGGCAGCACCTCCTCCTATGAGCAGGCATTCAACACTGCCCAACCCTGCACAAAGCTTTTTGGCTCCAACATTGAAGATTTGGGATCTATCTTCCCAATGTGCACAAGGAACTCAGTGCATGGCACCCTGGCCAATGCATCCAAATTCTGCCATTTCCGCGTTCGCACACGCACCTGTGCAGAGTCCCCTACAAAATTGCTTGTGTGATAGAACACGTCGTGATAATCACAAAGCCCATTGAAGATCAGACGTTCAAACCTGGATTCAAAGTCGATCATCAATTCTTGTTTCAAGCTGTAATCGAACTGGACGATTACTTCTTCCAGTCGTTTCACAAGGGATGGTTCATGTGTTGCAGCGCGGCACAGTACCCGCCGGTAGCGGCTGCCCATCCTTTGCCAGCACAATCTTGCTTCGTACAGAAAGTCCCTCTTGCTGCACTGCTCTGTCCTGTCCGTCCCCAGGACGATGCTTTCTTTGTCCATGTCGATGCTGATAAAGTCCTCCCACAATGGCAGATTATCCGGATGCATGGCTACAGTCCATGCCGAATCGTACTGCATGCCAAACGGTACTGGACTGAACAACGACGCCATGTGTTCAGCTGACATCGGTCCTGCCAAGTCTCGCAAGGCTTTCTCGTTTCTCCATCTTCTTGCTCTCCTCCCTCCCATCAAGGCGGACATTTCTTCTGGGGTGCATTCCTTGGCCAACTTCCTGCTGTTCCAGTCCTCCTGCCGTTCGCAATCCCGCCATCGAGGTCCGTCAACACCCCAGACTCGCCCTCGCGTCTCGCGTTTCGTTCGAAACAATATGCTTGTGCAAGGCGTTCCTCGACGTCGAGGGAGAGGAGGAGCGCTACACCATCGTTCCCGCGTCCGTTTCGACACCTCCCGTCTCCTCCAGCACGTGTCTTTTCCTCTTCATTTCCTTCCCAACATCCTGCCAACTCACCATGGTAGATCCTCTGCGATTCCTGCGGCTTGCATCACGTCCCATGGTGCTTGTGTCGAAAGGCAACCACGCGAAACGTCAGACATCGGCCACATCCAGTTCGCCTCGATCCACGACCACGGATCCCCATGCACGACGAGGACGAATAGAGTAGTACTGCCAAGAAAGGGGTGCTTCCTCGACGGGAAGTGGAAGGCCCCTTCCCCCTGCGAAGATCACAGCTCCACGTGGTAGATCTCCACGATGGAAACCATCCAAACCATGCGATGAAAATCCACACGAGGAATGTATGGGATACCTACACGCATGAAAAACACACCTGCACAAGCACCGAGACCACCACGGAAAGACCTACCAAGGCTGCCATGATGGGTATGGTCGAACCGTGGAAAAAACACGAGGCCAACTCGTGCGAGGACACTCTGCGGGGGATGGGGCCACACTATCCTATGCCAAGCTAGATGATACTCGATTGGCATGGATACACTCAAGCCTATCGAGGATAAGCAAGCAGAGGCAAATAGAAATGGGCTACATAGACGCCTAGGATCTCTATTCCTTTGCTCGCAACTTTTTGTGGAGGACAAAGTCACCTAGGTCCAAAAACAAATGTCATGATGGCTAACTCGTGAATGGACAAGGCGTTCATTCATTCGTTCCCACACACGAAAGCACCAATGATCGTCAACCTTGAGGATCTTACAATGCATGATTAGGTTAGTGATGGAACATGAACTTTTGAGGGTGGGGTGGCGTGAGGACAACAAGGAGAATGCTCCATTTTCTTCTTGCCATTTGCAATGGTTCAAAAGGATGAAATGCTCATTAGAGGACCCGATCGACACCTTTCTATTAAAATACACGCGGTTCCACTTGCCCAGTGTGTCTCCACACCCACTCCAACTCGCTTTCCCCACTTTGTTACGTCTTGGTCCACACTTGTGACCACTTTCTTGGACGGATAACCGCTGTGGTGACGTGGTTTGAGTTTACCCAATCGGTTTGGGGTTGGATGGCCGGGATTCCATTCTTGCACGCAATATGCCACGTCCTTCGTTCACCATGAAAAGTGCATCCTTTGATCGTTGTCTTCATTCTTAACTCGAGTTAAACAACCCTTCGTTGCCACTTCTTCCAAGTTGCAAAAACAACACACTCAAACACCACGTTGGGCCCGTAAATCCCCAACTCCCTGTTCCAAGCCATACTTTGTAGCTACAACTTCAACGGCCTCTCGTGGGTACTTCGCAGAGCTAGTTTCCGATGCGAGTTTCATTGGTCCATACCCGTTGGTCTTTTGAAACCAATATAATTGCTTGACCCGGAGCAACACAATAATTTACCTGTTTTCGAAGGGGCAAGGACGGTGGTTGCACACTAGCCTTGAAGCAACCGTGGCGCTTGTTCTACATCCGATTTCTTTTCTTCACTCGTGTAAATTTTCTAGCTCTTTCTCCTCCGAGCTAGGTACTCCAATTCCACGTGTGTGCTCGGCTACTCTAGTCGAGCCGATTAAAAAAGGTGTTGCTCTGAGTCTTTAAAACCATGCGTTTTTTTCATTCTCAAACATGGGCTGCAGATCAAATGCGGATAAAAGCGTACTTCTTCATAGCACGTTACGTGTTTGACCGAGCATGTCGATGTTTGCTCGATTTGTCCCCGTATTAAATGAGAAGCGTCCGTTAAAATGTAGATTTACCTTGACTTAAGGCATCACAAACTTCAAACTCGAAAGATCCTCGACATGCACAGGCGTCCATTGTCATGTCTACGTCGAACTTGGCTTGCGATCATCGACAATAACCGTTGCAAAGTAGTGCCTCACCGCATTCGGTCCGAATGGACACATCATCCATGATCCTATTGAGGCTCGATGTGTCCAACAATAAAAAGTCCTCTCATTCTCGTGAAATTGAAAGAATCGGTGGTGGGTCGAAACGACCTGCTTCGAGTTGAACCGACAAAATTGTTCTTGCTGGCTCCTACTTTTACGTTTGATGAGAGTGCCACGGGGTATCGGCGGATTGTGTGCCTGGCACGTCCTTTTCGCATCTTTCTTGTTGTTCGTTGTACTCCGTTGTGGATGGCACGTGGGAACGAGTATGCATGTGTCTGTTAGGCTAATCTTATCTCTATTACAATAAGGTGGACCTTATACAGTTGCCCACGGTCAACGGTGAGTCAAAACACTAGTCCACTAAAGACCTTAAAATGTTCCTCCTTCCTAGGACGAAGCTGTCCTCCGTCCCCTTTGAAACCATCATGTCCACTAGGTGGCACCTTGGTTGTTGACTTGGTTCACAATTAACAAAAATGAGGGTAACATTATGGATTGAACCAGATCAAGACCCACGCGACAGACATGTCGGCTCTGTGCGCGTTTGCACCGCTTCCCGCCGCCAAAAGGGGACGTGTAGGGATACGCAGGCGCGTGGTAAGACATGCCGATGACGGGAACGGAAGGCTGGTGGCCTTTGACCTCCCTGCAGCGCCCATCCTCGTGCCAGAAGGACCCTGGAATCGTGTCGAAGGAGGTGGTGTCACCACACCCATGGGGTTTCAAGCTGCGGGTATGATGGCAGGAATGCGTGCAGGAACCAAAGCAGATCTTTCAATCGTGGTCAGCGACGTTCCAGCTCAAGCTGCAGGCGTCTTCACTTTGAACCTCATGGCAGCAGCACCCGTCATCTACTGCAAACAGGTGCTCCAGAAGAAAGACACGGTTCGGGCAGTTCTCATCAATGCTGGACAGGCCAATGCAGCAACAGGAAGTGCGGGTTGGGATGATTCACTGGCATCGGCAAAAGCCATGGCAGAAGTGCTTGGTGTGGAGCAGGATGACGTCCTGTTGGAATCCACTGGAGTCATTGGAAAGAGAATCAAGATGGATGCCCTGCTGAGAGAAATTCCTACCATCGCCAAAAGGTTAGGGAGGGATCAGGTATCAGGCGAACAGGCGGCGATTGCAATCACTACGACGGACCTGGTGAGCAAGAGTTGTGCACTGGAAGTGGATATTGGGGGCAGCACTGTACGTGTCGGGGGAATGGCCAAAGGGTCTGGGATGATCCATCCCAATATGGCTACCATGCTGGGGGTCATTACCTGCGATGCCCATGTTAGCACGTCTGCATGGCGCAAAATCCTCTCCAATGCTGTCACTAACACGTTCAATCAAATGACCGTAGATGGAGACACGTCCACAAACGATACTGTGATCGGTCTTGCCAATGGCGTTGCAGGCGGAGAACAAATAACGGAGGACAGCGGCGCCGCTTTCAAGAACTTGGAAGCTGCAGTCACTGCAGTGTGCGAAGGATGTGCCAAGGCCATTGCTTGGGACGGTGAAGGAGCTACAGCACTGATCGAGGTGACTGTATCCGGGGCAGAAGCGAGAAGCGATGCGAACCAAATCGCACGCTCCATCGCCGGTTCCTCCTTAACAAAAGCTGCCGTTTTTGGTCATGACCCAAATTGGGGAAGGATTGCATGTGCAGCAGGCTACGCAGGAATAACATTCTGTACCGATGATCTTCGAATCGAGCTTGGGCCACACCTGCTGATGGAGAAAGGGCAGCCTATGGAGTTTGATGTGAAGGCAGCCAGTTCCTACCTCAAAGCAACTTGCAGTGAGCATGGTACAGTGGCGATCAACGTGTCTATAGGGGATGGCCCACAGACAGGAAAGGCATGGGGATGCGATCTATCCTACGATTACGTGAAAATCAATGCCGAGTACACAACTTAATGAAAATGATCCCGGTTTGCAACTGAGAATCCGTTACCCTCTTTATTGCAACGTACCGATGAGTGTATTGAGGTACTGCTTGAACTTCTTGTCAGTCATCTTATTCTATGCACGCAAGAGCACCATGTTCGATGTTACAAGCTGCACATTGACCGGCGGCTGTGGCGACCAGAGTTCCAACATATCATGCCCGCAAGGAAACACCCACTTCTATTGTGCCACATTTCTAATGAATTGTAGGGCCTTCTGTCAGTGGCGTGCTGATTTAACCTTTGGAAAGTTCGAAGGTATGTCGTTGAATTTTTTGAGGTTGGATTCGGTGAAGACGAGGCGCCGCGCGGACATGAGAAAGTCATGAGGGCGTTTCTTAGTCCGTGGCGGTGCTTTTTTAGGAGCCACTGGGGTTGGCGGCACGTTTTGCATGGTGTCTTGCACCGGCGTGGATGGTTCTCCTTCCTCCACCTCCTTGCATTTCTGTGCGATTCCATGAATGTTCCGTTCCGCGTAAGTACAAGCAGGCGTTCGACGGCCACGCGAGATGTTCGGGTCCGCGTCGTGGATTGAGGGAGCGACCGAGTCAGTCTCGGTACGTTTGGACTCTCTCCGATGCTTCCTTTGGTGGATACGCCTGAATTCCACTTTTTCTTCGGCGATGCGCTTCGCCCTAGACCTCTCACTCACCTTGATGTTTTTCGGCACAGGGGTTCGTGCTTCTTGTTCGCCCCTTTCTCTGTTCGACCCACTTGGTTGATTGTTACTCTTGTTGGGCGTCCTGCATTCGTTTCCTTCTTGTGATTCGTACGTTTTCTTCCTTTCATGGGTGCAATCGAGGTCTTTCACGTTCCATTCCCCTTGCCATGCTCTGGCTTCCACACGTGCTGCGCTTCTCAGTCTCATCTTCCGACCTGTTCTTTCTGCGTCCTTCCGATCCACTCGGTGCACTTCCTCTCCTGCGTGGTTGATTTCTTCTTCTTCTTTCGTGGTCGTTGTTGTTGGAAAAAGCTTCTTCCACGTCTTCCGGTCTTTGATTGCGGTTCGTCACGTTTCCAACCACGACCAGCAGGGAGAGCACCCGGCACGGGTTCGTCCACGCGTCTCCCGTCTCTTCGGACGGTGCTCCTTTTTCCTACCGCGTCCCACGGTGGATACCAGCCGTGCACTTGGTTCGTGCACCACCCTTTCGGACGCGACGTGCGCACGCGTGCGCGCGTTTGCGTGTGGCAGACGAACTCCGAACCACCGCGGTCCACGACCAACCAAGCACGAGACGTGTGGGTGTGTGTGTGTGTCCCTTCGAGGGTGGGGTGGGGTGTGTGGGTTCCCCAGCCCCCACCATTGGATTCGTGGGTGGAGGGGAAGGAAGGGGGAGAAAGGGAAGGGTTGACCCCGTGGTCCCCCTCCTTCAACCCCGGTCTCACCCCGGGGGTGCCCCGGTTCCCTCCCCCCTTTTCCCCGGGGTGGGGACAGGGGTCCGATCGAAGCCTCGGCGGGGATGAACTCGGAGACGGGAAAGAAAGGAACAAGAGGGCCAGGAAGGGGGGATGGAGAACGTGGATCGACGAGGAACGACAGCGGGGCCGGGTCCATGGACCCAAGGGGACGGACACGATCGGTCCAGAAACGGGGGGAACCAAGCCCAGCCATCCAACGAAGCATCACCCGCGAAGAACCCATGGAGAACCCAACACACGAAACACGATTGGGATGTGGGGAGAGGAACCTAGCAACCATCGGCACCCATCCAGCCATGAACCCGAGGACAGATCCCCAAGGAACACCAAGGGAAGGACGAGTCCGAAGGGCTCCCCCCCGTCGCAGGGAAGGAGGTGGGGGGGGGGTAGATCCTCTGCGATACATGGAAGATGCCAAGGAAATCGACGCGACGAACCCTACGAGGGCTCTTCAAGGCAAGAGGAGTACCTACATGGTACAACACGCACCCAAGGCGAATCTCGAACGAACCCACATACCGCAGAGGAAATAATCGCGGGAAATTCACCCGGACGAGGGCGAGAGCGGGCAAGATACCAACGCGCCTGTTTCTCGATCCACCCGCAACACGACACCAGTGATGTCGTTCGTACACAACAAACTATGCATGACGAAGGATGCCTTCACCAATGAAGAAGAAAACGACGGCCGTACGATGCCATCGATCGAGGCATGTCGCCCCCGTCGTATTTGCCTTTGCCTTCGAAACTTCGAGCTTCTCCAATGGCAAACGAAGGCTTGGTTTAGAACAACACTTTCACGGAGTGCTAGCTCGAATTCAATGTGCTAGCCATCGAACGGCGAGTTGCATGTCTATCTAGAATACGAGAATACGGTGCATTGCGCGCCGAAACCGCATACCACGCACTCCTTCGTGTGAGAGGGTTCCAAAAAATCGTAAGGGGGCTCACTACAACTTTTTACATTCTGCATCGTGATGTACATGCTCACTACGAAGATCCACGGCACTTTAAACTTGACGCTTCAAATGTGTTTCTACCCTTGACCTACCAACTACAAAGCAAAATAAGGATTCTTTTAGATCACACGTTGCAAGGAAAAGAAATTGTGAAACACTTGGTTGCCTTATCGTTGCTTTCCTTGGATGCTCTTCCTTTTGCGAAAACACGGCCCGACCCTCGCACCCAACGTAATTGCCCGTGTATTTGTCATGCTACTCGTCCAACCATATGCCTTCAACACGTGACTTCGACCACGTTCGCACACGCTCCACTCGCACGAATACCAAAGTGCGTAGGTGGACGCCCTTGGACCTAAGTTGTTCTACGATTCGAAAGCGTGCAACCATGGTATTTTCTTTCGTTTACACGAAAATACGCATATGTATGGCATAGGCAATTCTCGGGTGGTTAGAACCACCCTTGATCGTTGGTCGAAGGTGGTAGACTCTCTTAGTGCGTGGGGATTGTAGCTCCTTTTTTGCCCTCTTCATGGGAACAAGAAAACCTACAATTCGATCCCCAATGTTGAGAGAAGGGGGCTGCCAACCTTCGCATGTAACACATCCGCGCCATCCGATCCTTTGCTCACGTGCATGGGTTCCAACTTCTCATTGGCGTGTCCATCATTTTTCGCTTCGTTCTCTTCAAGGATCCTTCCTCCTCCCATCGTCCCCACTGGGCTAGTTCCCTCGGCCTCTCCTACGATTGCCCCTCACCTTGGTCCCATCCCGGATCGTTCTCTCCTCCACTAATGTTGGCTAAAGCACCGCACATGCGAGACCGTCCACACCGAGTGCTTCCGATGAAGGATGCACCTACGTGTGTGGGATTCAAGGCGAATTGAGGAACGCGAGTAAGGTAGAAGAGAAGGAAGTTTCCGCGATGGCACGCGAGTGGGGACCACTGCCAAAAAAGGAGGGAGTGGTTGTGCTCCATCTTTCAAAGAGACGAGTTGGTTGGACCATCCAAGCGCCGTTTGGAATGCATCGAATGCCTCTCGTACTTGGATGGGTTGCCGGCAAGGACGGACATGGTTTGGCGTGTACCCTTTGAACGATGCAATGCAAACTCCGGTGTGGTTTCAACCGCCTCCTCTTGGTGGTGTGGTAGGTTCGGTTGGGGGGCCCACGACGTCCATATCGTGGTGTTGTCGTGCGTGGGGAACTCGGACGGTTCCGTTCGATCCCCGCCAATCTGTTCCTGATGTGCGCTTGACACTCCTTGCTGTCCTTCGTTTATGTCCGCCAACCTGCACTGCTCCCACTCTTGGATGGTGTGGGCATAGAGGGTCTCCTCCTCTGCATGCGATCCACACGTGTTCCTTTGTGTGTTGCCTACATGGATGTGTGTGTGTGTGGGTTTCTGAGGGAGTGAAGGATGGAATGAACCCGGTGTCTGCCTCATCCACAAGAAGAGCCACAACAGACCTCAGAGGGGGAGAGGCGATGTCTCCTCGACGGACGACGACGTCTCTCCAACCTTACGTGTTGGAAGTACTCCTACCCTCGAGGCCAAGAAAGTCGCGTCCCTGTTGGCCACTGGCCGAAATCTATCCGATACCCTTCGAGGAATCTGGAAACCTCTATGGTCCTCCAAGGCATATGCCCTCCTACTTGCAGTGATGCGGTCGTCGAGGATTGCACTGGCTTGCTGTTACATTCCTCTGCGGTCGATGGAAATCCTTATCTCGGGTATTACCTACCTTCCCGTCCACGTGTTGCACTACTAGTAGAACGAAGGTGGCCAACCACAAACGTCTCTTTCACGCAACCGCGCATCTTGCATTCCCATTTCGCCCTCTTCGGACACTGGACCCTGCGAACGTAGAGAATCGACGAGCCACGACGGTTCGTGAGGAGGGGGTGAAAGGGAGGAAGGATCCGAAACTGACCGAGATTGCCGGTCGAAACGTGAAACCAACAACAACCAACGATTGACAACCACAAACAACCACAAACGACAACGACACACGGTTGGATCGAACGGTTCGTTCGTTCGCGGTCGCGTACGCTGCTGTTCCTATGCTGGCGGGACACGTCCTCGCACGCCCCGGAAACGCATCCCATGGTCGCGTGCTTCCTCGGGGACATTCGCGCAACAGGAACAGGCATACCAAGCTTCCGAGCGGATTGGGATCCACGAGCGAGGGAATCAAAGCAGGACGCAAGCATCCGGCCGGCACCATGAGTGTGCAAGCAGCCGCAATCTCGTTCGACATCAAATCCGTGCCTACCCAACCCATCGACGGACAGAAAACCGGAACCAGCGGACTCCGGAAAAAAGCAGCCGTCGTCTCCGAAGGCAACTACCTCGCCAACTGGATACAAGCCCTCTTCAACGCACTCGGCGACGAAGTGAAAGGACAAACCATATGCCTCGGGGGGGATGGAAGGTGGTTCAACAAGGAAGCCACCCAGATCATTCTCAAGCTGGCAGCGGGCAATGGAGTTAAAAAAGTGGTGGTTGCAAAGGATGCCATCTTGGCCACTCCGGCTGCTTCCGCAGTCATCAGACGCCGTGGTCTGTATGGAGGGCTGATCATGAGTGCGAGCCACAACCCAGGTGGTCCCAAGGAAGACTGGGGGATCAAGTTCAACTACAAAAACGGGGAACCCGCGCCAGAGAAGATCACAGACAACATCTATGCCTTCACTCAAACCATGAACGAGTACAAAATGGCGGACATTCCCAACGTGGACATCTCCAAGTTGGGAACCACAGACTACGGTGGTTTCGAGGTGGAGGTGGTCGATCCGGTCGAAGATTACTTGGCTCTCCTGCAGGAGGTGTTTGATTTTGATATGATCAAAGGGTTCATTTCCAGGCCAGATGTGTCAATTATCTTTGATGCCCTCCACGCGGTGACTGGGGCGTACGCCTGGCCCATCTTTGTGGAAAAGCTGGGCGCTTCTCCAGGGGGTATGCATAACTCTGTTCCTCTTGAGGACTTTGGTGGTGGCCACCCGGACCCAAACCTCACCTACGCGAAAGAGCTTGTTGCGCTGATGTATGCAGATGATGCACCCATACTTGGGGCCGCTTCCGATGGCGATGGTGACAGAAACATGATCCTGGGGAAGAAGTTCTTCGTCACCCCATCTGACAGCGTTGCCATGATTGCTGCCAATGCCGAAGCGTGCATCCCTTACTTCAAGGGCGGTCTCAAAGGTTGCGCCAGATCCATGCCCACCAGTGGTGCATTGGACCGCGTGGCCCAGATCCGGGGGCTGAAGTTTTTCGAAGTGCCGACTGGATGGAAGTACTTTGGTAACTTGATGGATGCAGGTATGTGTTCTGTGTGTGGTGAAGAATCTTTTGGTACTGGTTCTGACCACATACGCGAGAAGGATGGCATCTGGGCCGTACTTGCGTGGTTGTCTATCCTTGCTCACAAGAACAAGGACGTGCCAGTGGGAGGGAAGCTTGTGAGTGTGGAGGACGTGGCGATGGAACACTGGAAGGAGTTTGGTCGAAACTTCTTCAGCAGGTACGATTACGAGAACTGCGACAGTGGTGATGCCAACAAGATGATGGACCACATCCGAGGGATCATTGCAAACAGCTCCAAGGGGACTACGTTTGGTGAGTTTGAGTTGGATTTCGCGGATGATTTTGAGTACACAGACCCCGTGGATGGCAGCGTGGCAAAGAAGCAAGGCTTGAGGTTTGTTTTTACGGATGGAAGCCGCATCATATTCCGTCTGTCGGGCACGGGTTCCTCCGGCGCCACCATTCGGTTGTACATCGAGCAGTACAGCGCCGATCCATCCACCTACGGCAACGACGCTCAGAAATCTCTCGGACCCATCATTCAGGTTGCCTTGGGCATATCGAGGCTCCAAGAATACACAGGAAGGGACAAGCCCACGGTCATCACTTGATCATCCATTCGGGATCTGTTCCACAGCTTCCAGGCCTGGTTGGCCCGGATGACACACCGCTCGGTCCCCTTCCGTGTAACGCCGACCTGTTTCTTCTTCTCCTCCTTCCCTGGGCATCCCTCCTTCGGATCCGCCCGTCTGGAATCCCATCGATCGGTTCGATCTGTTAAAAAATGACAAGTTTCCAACCATGAGAAGTTTGAACGCATGATCGGTACACCCGTACTGGCTATTGCAGGATGATGTAAGACCAGTCCGGTCAAGGGAGTGGGTCTAGATGGAAGGTACCCACCTTCTAAAAGGGGAGATACTAAGTTGTGATAGTGTTGTGATTGTACGAATAGTCTTGCACGGTTGGGGGGGATGATGTAATGCAGCGCAGATACATCCACCCTATATAAGGGAGCAAGCATGCATGTAATTGATCAGTTGAGTCTTTGCAAAGTCAGGCATCCCACACCAAACGGGCGCGGGAACATCACCTCCAAGCGAGACCCAAAGAGCGCAGGTCCACTTAGGAGAAGGGGCACCTCCTAGAGGAGAAGTGCGAGAGACTCACTCAACCAAAGGCAGTGTAGGTTAACTGAGCTATAAATATTTTTCAACAGTTTAAGAGCCTTGGTTGCCCGAAGACACCTACACAATGGAAGAACACATCATGGCGCGATACAAGATAGACAAGGGCGACATTTCAATCCTTGTACAGGGAAATTGGAACTTGTGGAAAGGGTCAGTGCTCCTAGCAATGGAAGAAGCAGGGCTCGACGATGTGTTGGAGAATGCAATGTCGCATGATGAAATGGATGCGGAAACCAAACAAAAGTCAAAGATGGTACGAGCAGCAATGCTTCGGCGAGTCAACAAAGAAGAACGCTCGCTATTGCAACGAGACACGATGCTCTCTGCCAAGGATATTTGGGACCGCCTACATGCAAGCTATGGGATACAAAACGCCGCAACATCAATGCGCATACTTGGGAAGTATCGGACATTGAAGAAAATGCCGAGCGAGAGCGTGATGCAATACTACACAAGGGCACTCTCGCTAGCGAGCGAACTCCGAGATAGTGGCGAGAAGATATCGGAAGCCGACATAGTCGCCACAACACTCAATGGGTTACCGAGAGATTACAATCTCGTGAAGACAACGATCAATGCAAGCGGTGAAATGCCAACATTGGATCGATTGAAGATGATACTCGTAAACGAAGAGTACAACATGCAAGGTGACGACGTGGTGATGGAACAAGCACACATGAACCACGATTTAAGTGAGACAGGAAGCCAACCACTAGTTGCGAGAGTTGGGCACGCCAAGGAAAAGAAAAGGAAATTCAATGGCAAGTGCTACAAGTGCGGTAAGCAAGGACATATGGCTCGTTATTGCCGACAAGGTACCGAGACCGACAAGCAAGGTTGGAGTATGCGAGTAACAATGGAAAGCAGTCCAAGCATAAGGGACAGGATACTCGATAGTGGAGCGTCAGATCATATGACAGGAGACCTAAAGAAGTTCGACGAGGAAACTTTGGAACAAGCAAGCGGTCAAATTATGGTGGCCGATGGTCGGAGCACGGCCATTGCAGGTAAAGAAAATGTGACGCTCAAGATTGGAAAGTTGGAGGTTCAACTTTCAAATGTGTTGTATGTTCCAAACATGGCATACAACTTGATCTCCGCGACAAAGATGGGTCGCCAATTGGGAGCCAACATAGTTATGAGGAGTGATAGAACTTGCGTACTTCAACGAGACCAAGACATTGTGGAGTTGCACACACACACGGACGGTGGGCATGCCTTACAAGCAGAGGCGGATCTATGGCATAAACGATTGTGCCATGCAAGTTCCAACACATTGAAACAAATTGGACTGCCGGATGACATGAAATCGTGTGAAGCATGTGTCAAAGCACAACTAAGCCGTAAAGCGTATGCACATGATGAGACATTGAAGAAACCGTTGGACAGGATCTCAATGGATTTTGTACGAATCCCCATGTGTCCTATATATAGGACAATGAGGGTGTTATTGTCCTATATATAGGACAATCTTTCCAATAGGAACGTTTTTCTGCAAATTGCCCAATTTAGATGGGAGAATTGATGCCTGAATACCCAAGACATGTTCCAATCATGGGACGGAATTCCGATGAGCAAGTTCAGTATTGGTTTTTGCGCGGTCGAACCACGAAGGAAGCCCTACGGGTTTTCGGACGTGATCGCGCATGGCGCCGCGACGGAAGCAACGCCAGCAACGGCCTCCGAATCCGCTCATCGGAGCGCGCGTTCGCATTCCAGCAACCGAGTTTGGCTTCGAATGGGCCCGTGAAGCGCATGGGGAGGCGGGGAGCGACACGTGGTATGACGGCGTGGTGCTCCGCCTCATACGTTTACGTACAGGAGAGCAGGAGGCCATCGTTCGCTGCCACACGGCGGGCACCTCGGCGGAGGAATGGCCGGTCACCGAGGAAACGGTGAACCGTTACAGGGTTGTCGAGCAACCACCGGAAGAAGAACCGCAGCGCGCGACCACGGAGGAAGAAAGACCCACCGGAATGGATGCCGGTGGGGACGACGACTTGGTACCTCCACCCACGGAGGTACCACCGGAGGAGGCCTTCCTCGACGTCCAGGAGTGCGCGACGCTCCACGAGGAAGGCTTGGACCCGCTTGGAGATGGCGTGGACGCCAACGAAGTTGCTAGGAATGGTTTTGGAGTGGTGTGGGAGGAAGAGGAGGCGCATGTGACCGTCGACTCACGTGCAGCCAATGGCGTCAGGGACAGGCAGCAAGGCTATGCCTCGCCTTCGTCCTACATACCAGAGCCTTTTCGTGAGACAAAAGCATTGCAGTATTTCCTGCGCTTCTTCCCGTACGAGTTGTTGCCTGATTGGACTGCTGAGATCACCAGCCGTGGTCGAAGCAAGTACAACAGACCAGGTGACACTTTCTTGTCTTACGACAGAGAGTGTACACCTGGTATGTTGTTGAGGGTGCTTGGGTGCTTTGTGTACATGTTGTTGCACCCTGGACACAGCAGAAAGTCCTTCTGGCAGGTGATTGATGTGGAAAAGGACCCACTGGCGGTCCAATTCAACCTAAACAAGTTCCTCTGCAGGAGGGACTTTGACCGCATCCTGGAATTTTTGGCAGACAGTGTGCCAAAATACACAGCGGAGCGAGGAGCGAGAGTGGACAGACCTGAGCAAGCTGGAGCTTGCAAGGGACCCAGAGGCACCCTGCATACACTGCGAGATGATCCTCATTGGGAACTGCGCAGGTTCTGGGATGCATGGAATGCACATGCATCCCGGCATTACACTCCAAGCTGGCTGGTGGTTGTGGATGAATCCATGTTGAAATGGATGGGCCGGTACATGCCCTCTAGGATGTTTCTGCGCAGGAAACCTGACCCGCTGGGCAGGGAGCTGAAAACTGTATGTGATGGGCTGACTGGTGTCTGCTTTCGTATGGAACCAGTGGAGAATGCAGGCTTGATGAAGGAGAAAGAATTCTTTGCAGAATTTGGCACCACAACGGCAACCACCCTCAGGCTGATGAAGCCGTTCTTTGGCAGTGGGCGTGTCTGCCTTGGTGACAGCTGGTTTGGGTCAGTCAAGACATGCTGTGCGCTGCTGGAGCGCGGTGTGTACTCCGTGTTGAATGTGAAAACAGCACACAGGGGTTACCCCAAGGCTGCACTTCAACGTTTCCTTTCGAGTGAGCCCAACCAACCTGGACTGACTGTTTGCATTCCAGGAGAAGTCTCTGTGCGCAGGACCCGCACCTTGATCAAGGCAACTGCCCATCGTGGGCCTGCTGGTGTACCACTCTGCTTGGTGTCTTCCTGCTTCACCACACAGCCAGCAGGCACCATGAAGTACATGATCAAGCATCCAACGGACACCACTCATCTGCTGGCAAAGCAAATCCCAGTAGATGAGACAACGCAGATGTACAGATCCAAGTACAGCATTGTGGACCAGCACAACCGTTTGCGAACAGGTAGCGTTGCGTTCCACGACGTGTGGAAAACGCACGACTTTCGAATTCGCGAGTTGAGTGAGCTGATTGGATTGGCGGAGGTGAACACCTTCCTGCTCATGCGTGCAAACGGAACAGGGCAGGTGCGACAGAAGCAATGCAGGATGCTCCTCGCAAAGGAGCTCCTGGAAAATCCGTGGATAATGGCAGAGTTGGAGACGGAGAGGCAGCAAGCTCTCCGTCTTCGTCCGTTGATCGCTGCGATGGGTGATTTCGGTGGAGGAAGTGGACACCGTCTGGTGGCACTTGAGGAAGTGATGAGGACGAGTGGCGAAGACACGCAAGTGAGGAAGGTGACGCAGCGACGCTGCGTCATGTGCGGTAGGAAAGCCTCGGCAGCATGCCAGGCATGTCACAAGCCAAGTGAAGGTATCGTTGCCTACCTCTGTGGGCCATACACGGGCCGTGATTGCGCCGCACAACACATGGCGGGAGTCCCCTCTAGGCGACGCCGGAGGGTGTCGGGGGCGGACGTGCACACACCTGCACCGGCCCGTCTGATGCGAAGTCGGAGGCGTAGCTCCACAGAGTAATAGATCGATAAGTTGAGCTTCTAAGCCTTCAAATGAGCCGTGCCACGCGACGTGGGAGAGCGCGATGGGTGTACACGGACCGCGCGAAGTTGGGCGCTATTGTCCTATGGGTTGACGAAGGGTCGGATGTACGGGGCGCTGGACGACGACACGGGGCATCTCTCCGCTCATGCGCGTGGACTTAGAAGCTCCAAAGAGTTCGCTACACGTCCTAGAACGCGCAAAAGAAACGCGCATGGTTATGGTGGCGAACGCGCGCCAAACGTCATTGTCCCCGATTGTCCTATATATAGGACAATGAGCTGGGGATTTACACAATTTGATTGGACCAGTCACACCGGAGGCCGTTGGAGGACAAACATACGCACTTGTAGCGGTGGACGCCGCAACGAATTTCAGTCTTGTCACACTACTCCCAAACAAGGGTCAAGCTACAAATGCAGCAAAGCAAGCAATCACTTGGCTGGAACAATTGTCAGGAGAACATGTCAAATGCATACGGACCGATTGTGGCAAAGGGTTTCTACAAGAGAATATGAGAATTTGGTTGAGCGAAAAAGGGATCAATCACGAGACGACAACAGAATATGAGCCACAACAAAATGGTCAAGTGGAACGACTCAATCGCACGTTGATGGAAGGGACTAGAGCCTTGCTTGAAGACACCAAGCTACCCGCCGTCCTCTGGGGAAAAGCAATGCGAGCCGTCAACTACGTGAGAAACTTGAAGCCATGCAACATAAATGGAAAACAAAGCAAGAGCCCACTAAAGATGTTGACTGGAAAGCAACCCAACTACAAACAACTCAAACGTTGGGGATGCAAAGCTCTCGTGCATGTACCACGAGACCGTCAAGTTGGAAAACTTGGAGCACGGGCGGAACCCGCAATCTTCGTTGGCTATGCTAACAACACTACTTATCGTTTTCTTGTGAAGATGAATGTGTTGAGATCGCGCACTGCGGTGTTCCTAGAAGACCAAGCGGGCAAGATGGATGATAGCCTAAAGAGTGGAACGGTGCCCGAGCTACTAATGGAACCCAACATCATTTCTCAACCAAGTCATGACGAAGGTAGTTATCCAGCAACAACACCAAGTGAAACAACTGTGAAGACTACTATGGATAGCGAGACCCTTCAACAATTGGATGAAAGCTTGGATCCTCAGAAAGAGACTGAGGTAGATCAAAGTCAAACAATCGAAGACGACAATGTTGAAGCAGATAAGGATGAAGCAATGAACGAGCCAACAAGCGTATACAACTTGAGAGAGAGGAAAACCTTGGACTACAAACACATGGCAAGCAAGGGACTTAATGCTAAAGCCACGATTCTACCCGATGAATTTTCAGGTTATCATGAAGCAATGGAACGGCCCGAGAAGTCCATGTGGAAGGAAGCAATTGAAGACGAGAAACGAGCACTGTTGGAAAATGAAACATGGGAAGTTTCAAGGTTGCCCCAAGGTAGAAAACCGTTGCAAACGAAGTGGATCTTCAAGGTGAAAAGAGACGGACTTGGGAAGGTGGAAAGGTACAAGGCAAGGTTAGTTGTGAAAGGTTATCCGCAGCGTGAAGGCATAGACTACACGGATATTTTTTCTCCGGTTGTCTCGAAGCCAGCAGTACGCCTATTCTTGACAGTGGTAGCGATAAAAGACTACGACATACAACAACCAGGTATAAAGGCAGCCTTTGTACATGCAAATCTCAGAGAAGAGATATACTTGGACATTCCGGAAGGCATCGAGGAAGAACCAGGAAATCTCGACAAACTTAAGAAGAGTCTCTATGGACTAAAACAAGCGCCAAGAGAATGGAACTAGGAGCTCATATCATCCTTGTCAAATGATTTGGAGTGCCGATGCGTGAGTGTGGATGAAACTTTGCTCATATGCAAGAAACAGGATGAAGTTTGTTTTGTGTGCGTTTACGTGGACGACATACTATTGGCATCAAGTTGCCAAGATCTTGTGCAAGAATTGGTCAAGAAAATATGCGAGAGATTCAAAGTTGGAACGAAGGGTGAGATTGACACCTTTTGTGGAATGCAAGTCAAACGAGACCGAAGCAAAAGAATATTACACCTCAGTGAACCATCTAAGGTTGAGAGAATGATAGAGGCGTATGAAATGAGTGAAGCTAAAGAAAAGATACCCATATGTGAGGATGTGAGCGAGCCACAGCAAGTATGTGATCCAGAAATTGTGTCAAGCTATCAGCAATTGGTTGGACAGCTACTCTACCTATCCACGACGGTACGACCGGATCTTGGACATGCCGCCGCAATTCTTTCAAGACACATGAGTAAGCCAAGCAAGAAACACTGGTCAGTAGCAAAAGGAGTGCTACGTTATCTCAAGGGAACAAAAGGTCATGGAATTGTTGTTGGAGATTTGAAGCAGAGTGGCCCAAGTGAAATATCATTGGAAGGATATTGCGATGCCGATTTCGCGACAGACAAAGAGACACGGCGATCGAGAACAGGATACCTCTTCATGGTGAATGGAAGCATAATTGATTGGAGAAGTCAACTACAATCCACAGTGGCCACAAGTACTGCAGAAGCTGAATATATGTCACTTGCTGAATGTGTGAAGAAGGCACTTTGGCTCAGAACAATGCTTGCAAAATTACTTGGAAAAGCATCACGACCAGTACCCATATATTGTGATAACCAACCAGCACTCCATATGGCCAAGGATTTGAATTGTGTGAGCAGGACAAAGCATATTGATGTGAGACATCATTTTGTTAGAGAGCGTGGAGTAAGAGGTGAGACGGTATACAAGTACTGCCCCTCAGAAAACATGTTGGCAGACTACTTGACAAAGGTATTGAGACCCGAAAGGTTCAATGAGCTGGTGCAGAACATTGGTGTACGACAGATGTGAAGAATGGTCACTTCTCTGGTTGGGCGGGAGTGTTAAAATATGACAAGTTTCCAACCATGAGAAGTTTTAAACACTTGATCGGTATACCCGTACTGGCTATAGCAGGATGATGTAAGACCAGTCCGGTCAAGGGAGTGGGTCTAGATGGAAGGTACCCACCTTCTAAAAGGGGAGATACTAAGTTGTGATAGTGTTGTGATTGTACGAATAGTCTTGCACGGTTGGGGGGGATGATGTAATGCAGCGCAGATACATCCACCCTATATAAGGGAGCAAGCATGCATGTAATTGATCAGTTGAGTCTTTGCAAAGTCAGGCATCCCACACCAAACGGGCGCGGGAACATCACCTCCAAGCGAGACCCAAAGAGCGCAGGTCCACTTAGGAGAAGGGGCACCTCCTAGAGGGGAAGTGCGAGAGACTCACTCAACCAAAGGCAGTGTAGGTTAACCTAGCTATAAATATTTTTCAACAGGATCCAAACCACGCCTCCCCTTCCTTCGGGACCCGAGCTACAGGGGCGGAACCACCAAGCGTCGGGACACACCCACGTGGTCGCACACGTGGCCAACGCGTTCTTGACAGACCATTCCATCGCATTCGCATGGTTCCCATGCCGACGATCCGATCCACGACCTGCAGCTGGATGTGAGGATCGCGACTGTGTCTTGATCCATGCCTTTCCTGTGCGCGTTGCGTCGATACGTCCACAGGAAGCGTTTCGCACACGAGCGAAGGAGAAGGAAGAACAAGTGGATGCGTGCAGGATCCAACACACGAAGAGACCCGCGTGGAAAGCATGCATGGACACGGGAAGGAAGGAATGACGAGAGCGGTGGGATGGAGGAGCATCGAACGCCCGTCCTTCCGTCTTCGGCGGGTGAGGAAGGCGAAGACCAGGAAAAGCACCGAGTCACGTCGTCCGAGGATCGAAACACGAAAGACAAACCTTGGCGATGGGGAAAGGTCGTGCTGGTCGTAGCCCTGGTTGCGGCGATGTGGGATTTCTGCATGCCACAAGCGGCGTGCGGAGTCTTGCTGGCTGTTCTCTTCTTGCCGCACCTTCGACTGCGCCTGTGAATGGACGCTGGAAGACAACGTGTGCAAGCGCACACATCTTTCCGAAAACGGATCCCGTAAACGGATCGAACGTCGCACATGCAAATGCGGACCGATGCCAAAGATCGTCCGAAGATTTCCAAGGCAAGGATGATGGCTCGAGCGATCGTCCATCCGCGCCCGAGCTTTCCCCGCCGATGGTTGCAGAAGCACAGGGCAACATCCGAAGAATCGACAAAAGCGCGTCCACGTGGACAAGATGAAGCTCCCGCCAGGATGAACGCTGAAATTTGCACTCGTAGGTGCGTGTGTGTCGAATTACAAATACACCAACACGCAGCCCCCCTCTTTGCAAGGAGAGTGCATTCCCTCCTTTGGCACTGCGTGCACCAAGAATCCCAATAAAAGTGATGTTGCATGCGGACATTCCGCAACCAAGCATCTCCAAGGTGCAGGATGGCATGTAACTTAAGCTAGGCACAAATCTGACGCGCCGACAGATTATTGTGCACCACAAAATTTAAATCCTTGAGCCTCCACGCAACTGGCCATTCATCCTCCTCATCATCCATGCGCATGGGTGGTACAGTGGCGGGAACTCGATCGACAAAATTCAACAACTTCTTCCATTCCACGTCACTCGCGAAGGTGCATACGTGCTTGACTTCTCTGGCCTGCTGCTTCGTTCCGTTTTTGGAACCTTTCCTCCCCTGGCCCTGAACCAGCTTGGCATCCTCCTGGAGGCTCTTCCAGTAGAATCGTTCTCTTGCGGTGATGAGGACATCTGCTTCCAATTGCATGCGTCCCGTCGCTATCCTACCTACTTCTATAGCAGCAGCAACGTACCGTGCCGGAAGTGACAGTGCGTTGTCTGCATCTTGGGATTGCACTTGTGCGGTGGTGGAGTTTTGTGGCTCTCGCGGTGCCACTCCCACACGGAGGACGTCCGCTTCAACGCTTTCCACCTTGAGCATCGGTTTTGCTTTCGCTTCCAGACCCATCATCCAAGTGTCGCTCAGGAACTTTCCGAGCCTGGCATCGAGGGCGGTCTGATTCACCATGATTTCCACTTCTTCTGTTCCTTTACGGAATGCGTTTGCCACCGCCAGGTAGGCGTCTTCCGAACCTTCGAGGAGGGATTCGATGGCGATGGTCGTTCGCTCCACTTCTTTGGCGGCGTCCGTCCGCTTCGAAGACGACGCGAACACGAACTGCATCCATTTGATCAGCTTCTCTTGGTTTTTGCGATAGCTTTCTCTGCGTTGTTTCGCCTGCTTTTCCACGTCCTCTTGCGGCACGAATCCCCACTGGATCTTCGGCTTTTCCGGCATGGCGTCGGATCCGTTCCTTCGCATGTCCTGCTTGGACATCCGCACCGTCGATTGCATGGACCATCGCGTCCAGGCGTGGGAAGGAGCGCGCCACAAGCGCCACATCGCCTCCGCGGACGTCCCTTGGGTTTCCCTTTCCCACCGAGTCCGTTCGTGTAATTCCGGGGTTTGTTGGACACTCGTCCCCGATTCGTCGAGGGAGAGTCGGGGAAAGGGCGCCTGGAAACCGGACGGTCCATCGGGCCTGGCTCTGAAAACACCCCCACCCGTCCGATGCGGACCACCGAGTACAACTCGGACGGTACGACGTCGATGGACCAGACATACGCAATGCTCTTCCAGGAGGAAAGCACGAGCGGAACCGCCCAGGTTGACGCAATGCACGCGAGGAACGACGCGGAGGACAGGCGGGAGGGACGGTCGCGTCCACGCAACCCGTCAGGAACGAGGGTGTGAGTTACCAAAGCCAAGGACGGGCAACGAGGGAATCCAACGCCAGGAACGGACGAGCCTAGTCGCTCGACGCGATCCCCCGCGATCCCGAACCACGATGCCGCCTTCTCCTACGAGACTCGTCCGCTGCGGTCCGCGGAAACGGACATCGACGGAATGCAAACACCCGGCTCCGGGCATTGCTCCACCCACGAGAAGGATACTGCACGCCTGGACCGTGTGGCAGATGGATGCGGATGGCCACGATCTGTGCCTTGCGATGCCGACCCCAGACCTATTCCAATCCTCCTTCCGACCTTGCTGCTTCTAGCTCTACCATGGGGTTGGTGGGTGTGCTCTCGTTCCTCTTCTGGGAAGCAGCCGCATCCGCCGCCGAGGGCACGGATCCGCCTCGGATCTGCATCGGTTGCGCGTAGTTCACCCGGAGCACTCGTCCGAACAGCTCCGCGTGGTTCATGTTGTCCATCGCGTCCGCGGCTTCTTCCGGTTCCTCGAATTCCACGAATGCGAATCCTCTGTGCTTGTTCGCCTCCGCGTCGACGGGTAACGACACCTGTCGGACGGTGCCGAAGGGTACGAAAGCTGCGTGCAGCGTGCTCTCCGTCACGCCATCTTCCAGTCCACCTTTCCGTCGTCGACGTTCGCATCGCACGCACACGTCAGTTTCGTCCGGTACGCGTTGGCGATTGGCGCGCTCCTTCTCCCGTCCAGCACCCGATCCGCTTCCGAACCATCTTCCCTCCGTCTCGCGATCGCTCTCTTTCCAAGCATCGATGGACGTCGACCATTGCTTCACGCACCAACGTACAACGTGGATCGGGGGTTGGTCGAGGCCATCCCGTGTCTCCACCCATCCCGAAACACACGGGGTGAGGTTCGGAAACCGAAACCAACCCGCCCAACCCAGGACCGACCCCGGGCAATGACGAAGCCAAAGGGAACACGAAAGTAACAACCAGGTGTCGGACAGACGAACCCTTGGACACGTACGACGAACCCGTAGGCCGACGGGAGGACACGCGGACGATGGGATCGTTCCTTCCACCGGAGCACCGAGAGACGGATGGAGTGGCAACCACGGCAACCGGGATCCATCCGGACCGACCCTCTCGCCTGCGATGCACGTGGGAAGATGTCGATGGCGAAACTGGACACATCTCCAAGATCGAAGGGCGACGTCGACCGAGTCGTCCCGCACGATGGGAGGCTTCGCCACACCCCCTTCCTTGACGGTTCCACGCAACTTGCACAACAACGCTGCGGACAAAAGCGTTGGATCGTCGTTGGACGGGGAAAAACGTACCGACCCGAGGGATGCTAGACCCGACCTTCAACCCTAAACATTGCCTTGACCTTTAATCGTTTGTGCAAGAAGGAACACGTCATGCTCCTCTCTTGGATGTTTCTCTGCGTCTTTTTTTTGAAGGAACGGTGCATGTCAGGGCGAAGACGCACACGTACACGCCCATTCGCCTGCACGTCCACGCCAAGACAAAGAAACCCCAATGTTTCACGAGTAAGAAAATATCGATGTCTTCGTTGGTGCTAGTGGACAAATTGGGCCGGACGGCTTTGGGGGATGAATGAAGTTCTTCACCTTATCTCTTCAAGGTTCGAAAGGTAGGAACTTCTTTGTGGTAACGCCGCGTGGAAGGTTAGATGAGAATGGGTACCATTCGTTTGGAAGACGCAAATTGAATCATCGACAATCGTAAAGGTCATCCACGTGCATGCGCTTCGCAACATTCGAATCGCTTGCGAAGGGAAGGTTGAATCTCTACTTCGGTCTCCATGGCATAACCTAAGCAATGCGGAAACCATCAAAATCGACCGCCTATAAGAGTCGTTACGATTTCTTGGTGTGAACACGCATCGAGATACAATTCCAATGAAGCCTTTAATGAAGGCAACGCATGCAAGAAAGTAACCGTGGTGGTTAGGCTTCCGGGCAAAGAGAAGCTCCGAGTTCTTTGCAATCCTCTATTTCTTTCTTGTTGTTGTTTGAAACGAAGACACTTTGCTTTGCAACAACGAACTGATTGGAACGTTGCCACAAACATCGCATCCCTCTAGCATCATTTGTGTTGAATGGTGAGACGAGTACGATGAACATGGTTGTGCTCGACCAATGCTCCTCTTGAGCTTCAAATTCCGGGCCACACATGTTCCCCAGAAAAATCTATTCCTTCATGTTGATGGCAGCGGTTTGTCACCTTGGTAGGACGCAATCATGGGATGGCTTTTGCATGTTGGCTGCTGAAGCGTCAACCATTCCTCCATCCGGATAAATATCTCGCTCGTGAATGCTTTTTCCGACCTTGATAGATGGTATGAGTGCCTCTCATCACTCGAAATAGGTAGCTATCGTTGAAACATGTACTCGAATGTCTCGAAAGGATTGATTCCTAGTTTCCCTGATCTTCAAACCGTACAAAATTCGTGGAACGCCCTTGGGAACGCCACCGATACATGAGGTACCGTGTGGCGTGCGATTGACACAGGGGTGTCGACTAGCCTTCCCACGTTTGACGTGCATTGTTCCCACTCCAAAATGCGACAAAGCGAAGCATGGGCTTGCTCGATACCTACACCGCTTGTGCGTGAACATCGTTCACTTGTATATTCTCCCCTCGTATGCCAAAGTTTGCAAGTGATTGTCGTGGACGAGGTTGAAGAACGCTTGTGGAATGAAAGAGCGCACGTGATGCAGCGGCGGGTGCCTCCGCTTTCGATGGTTCCTTGATCCTCCACCGCGCACGGTTTGCACGTCCCACGGCACCGCGATGAACGAAGATGGTTCCACTTTTCGGTTCGGTGGGTTCGGATGGTGGCGACCCCAGATGGGTACGTCTTTTCTTTCGATTCAGTTGGGGACGTACCCCACGGTTCCTTTCTTTCCTTCCCTTTTCATCCGTTTTGGGGGATGGGACGTACCCAGGTGGGTCCGACGGTGTCGTTTCCATTCCGTTCGAGACGGCGGACCAGACATCCCAACCACCACCACTTGCATTCCGAAACCTTCGCACAACGATGGGAAGGTGTCCCAACCATCACACCAAAGGGAAACGTTCGGGTGCAAGGGACACCAACAAGACTAGCCGAAGGGAGGTGTTCTTGCGACCTCATGCGGATCAAGTCTTCAAGAAATACCACGGGAAGAAAGAAACCGTGGGAAAGAACATGCCCTACGACGAGAACCTACCCGGCATGGGACAGTTCTACTGCATACCCACGGGAAGGTACTTCGAAAACGAAGCTGCACTGATGGATCACATGAAAACGAAGGAATTCAAAAGGACGCTCAAGAGGCTTGAAAGAGAAGGAAAGCCTCACGACCGAAGAGACGCCGAGAAAGCAGCGGGGATGGGGAAACCAGACCACGGAACCGCCGTTTCGCGTATGGACGCGGAAGTCACGCCCGCGGAAGGGATGGAAGCACTCCCGTTCGATTTGTGATCGGATCCGCGGCGAGGCGCACGTTATCCGAAGCAGAGACGAAGCGTTCCGGACTGCAGTGGAAGGCACCACTCTCATGACAAGGGGAAGAGGATTTCTCTACCCCCACTTTGGAACCAGAACGCACAGGAAGTGCCTACCCAACCAGGGACGCGCACAAGACTGTCTTACGATCGCCCTGGTTGAACGACAAGGTCGATGCCCATGCTTGCCGTGGTCGGTGGCATGGCAGGCCCAAAAACTCCCGAACGGGCTTCGCGGAGACACAAGAGGCAAAGGGCGCGACGGGCTTGTGTCCTGCCAGGTCGTCGCGGTGACATGTCGACCATCATACCAAGAGAAAAACAAAAATTCAGAATCATTTGCTGGTTATGGCTCGATCCAGAGGGTGCTGTGGATGGCGCAGGCAATACGTGTGTGCGGAAAGCTAATAAATCGACTGCATGGATACCTGCAGGTTCAATCATGCTCCATCCCGTAGTGACACAAACCAACTGCTGCATGCTCAGCGGTACATTGTCTTACTGGCCTTAAACTTGTTCGTGCGACAAACTTGGCTACTCGAAAGATGGCTCCTCAAACTGCACCGACAGCGTCAGGAGCGCCACGTCTGTAAATGGGGGGGTTGCTTTCTTCACCTCGCGGCACTGCAACGATTATCATGGTTGATGGCAAATCCCAGACTTCTCGAATATTCCTGATGGTGCACTCCTATCGACAGGACAGCTTGATTCTGGTGCCCTGACTTTCCAGCGTAGAGACAAGAAGTCAATGTCCTCTTCTGAGTGGGGGAAATCTGTGGTCTCTCCGAGTCCTGGGGACCTGGGCCGTGGTGGTTCCAGCACCTATTGTGCTTGCACGAAACCTTTCAAAGAGTTTTGGATTTCTTCTTTGTTTTATGCATGGCCTTGCTGGCGTGCATTTGTCCAGGACCCTGCACCATCAAGGGTATCATCTTCCGTTCGCGGCCTCTTTCACAAAAGAGGGACTTCTGCACAAGCGATGAGCATAATTATTGGTGGTTCTTCTAGTTCATCTGGCACGTCTGGGATGGTGTGAATCACAGGTTGTCCGATGCAGATTACAGTGCTGTTTGCAAGAATGAACTCTCTCTTCTTAATGTTTTCGATGACTTGCTGAATCGGCTCCTTGGGCCCCTGGTTTGACTTCCCTAGCTCCGACATAGTTCGAACCTCTTGGAGGTTCCTGTGGATTCTGCAGATCATCAAGCGTCACAACACCACGCACAGGTGTGGATCTTCGTGGTTGATGAGTCTTGTTTGGAGACAACAATGTTCACAACACCAGAACAACCACAACACTCCGTTCATCAGTCCGTGTTCTCTCCCCCAGAAAAATTCCAGGCATATTTCGCACAGTACCATAAAGTACAAACGGACCCTGATACAGGGAACTATCTTGCACACCTGGGGATTGCATTTTCTTCCATGCAGTGTTGCAGTAAATCTCTTCTTCCATAGTACCTGCACCATGTTTCTGTATCCTGTGAAATCCTTCGTAGGTTCATCCATGATCGAATCTCACCAATCCCAGGCCGGCCTTTTAAGCACATTCAAAATTGAAAAGTGGACGTTTGCGTTCTCGACATGCATGCACATGCTGAGTCCACACACGTTAGAATTGACATTTGTTTTTCGGGAGTGGCCTCCAAGCCTATGTCCACCACCATATTTTCTCGGCTTATCTTCCTTCGCACATCTCCTTGCTTCGTAACCTCTCCCAATGGTAAGTCGCTCGATTATTCTCCATACCGTTTGTCGAATTTGCTCTAAATCACGTTTGGAACGCCATGATAAGGAATACTCATATGATATATTGCAAAACTTTTTCAATTCTAATACATCTTGTAGTCCATGCAATGGGACCAAGAGGAAGGGATACAAAAGTTGTAAAAATGACCTTGCTCCACAGATGCTATAGGCAGCATTTTCAACTTAACAATAGCAGACAGGTTGGAGTGACATAAATGAATCAAGATTGAACCAGGTGCTGTTGGAAGGAGGGGATCTGAAAGTCTGAAATGGAAGGCAAAAGTTGCTCTTTAGCAGAAAATAGCTTTTCGAAATTTAGCAGGATTATCACCTTGAATAGGATGCGAGGAACTGAGAAAATTCCCATGCATGCAATTCGTACGTGATAGTTTCAAGAGCTATTGTAAGCTCTTTTGAGGAACTTTAGTTCGCACCCTTCAGACAGAATTCAATAGAATCTGGGCATCAGCTGTCAGAGACGAAGAGGGCTCATGGCTCCTCTCGATTGTACAAGATCGATCTTGGTCGTATGGCACGAAGGATGCAACGTTTGATGGACCAGGTCATGGTGAGCTTCACAAGTGTTCTCTACTTTTACAAGTTGTTTAAGATCTTGAACACAATGGCATGATAATTCAGTTCCATTCCTACCGTCTTTAGTTCATGTAAGAAGCACAGCGGTTGCTTGAGAGATGCGTTCGTTCCGGCGGCTGGTTCACTCTGAATTACATAGGTTAGTTGAGTCTAGGTAGTCTGTGCAGTAGACCAAGCACCGCAGAGGATGGGTACCCCAATATGGTCCTTGACGGTCTATGGTGACCGGGGTTCACAGAGAAACCACGAACTTGGGTCCCCATTCAATAGGATGAAGCAAAGGAGTAACTTCAACACTCTCCCCTGCTCCGAGCTTGAGACTCCATTAGTCCAATCTGATTCAACACTGTGGATAACTTGGTAGGTCCAAGTGGTTTTGTAAGAAAATCTGCCAGTTGATTTGCAGTCCCAATATAGTCAAAGTCCAGTTCTCCACGACTTACTCGGTTGCGAACAAAGTGGTGTGCAGTGTCCACATGCTTCGTGCGAGAAACTGTCAAAGGATTTTTAGTTAAATTGACTGCTGCTTGATTGTCACAATAGATCTCAATGCATTGTGATCCAAAACCAAGATCTTGCAACACTTTTCTGAGATAAAGTGCTTCTTTTGCAGCTGCAGCAGCTGCCATATACTCTGCCTCCGTAGTTGAAACAGTGTAAGAAGCAGGGTGTTGACTTTGGATACGTTCGTGGGTTGCCACCTTCGTAGTTGTGTATTACATGCAAGAATGAGTGGTGAGTATCCCCACTCAATGGCGGCTTCATCGACCGCAGAGGACCTCTCAGTAAACCGGGATCGGTCCTCGTCGGTATCGAACACTGCAGGAATGGGCATCGCCCTTCGAGGACCCACAGGGGGCCCCATACTCCTCGAAGGTACTCGACCGAAACTCGGTCGTGGTCCCTAAGGGATTCGACCTCCTAGGGACCAGGGCTTGAGCAGCCTCAACACTCTCCCCTGCTCGTGGCCTGGTATTCCAACAAGCCCAATGTCTTCAATGCAACTTGCAACTTGGTGGGTCCCAGGGCCTTGGTCAGAAAATCTGCCAGCTGGACATTTGTGCTGATGTACTGGAATTTCAGCTCTCCCCGACTCACGCGGTTCCGCACAAAATGATGGGCGATGTCGACGTGTTTCGTACGGGACACCGTCAGAGTGTTCTTCGTCAAATTCACAGCACCTTGATTGTCACAATGAATGGTGATGCATTGGGCCCCAAATCCAATATCATTCAACACCTTTCTCAGGTACAAAGCTTCTTTTGCTGCAGAAGCAGCAGCCATATACTCGGCCTCCGTCGTGGACACGGCAACTGTTTTCTGCAATTTCGTCTGCCAGGAAACCAAACTGCCGTGCAAAGTGAACACGTAGCCAGTTGTGCTACGTCTGGTTTCTTCACAGCCTCCGTAATTGGCATCACAATAGCCTTCTAGCAAACTTGGGGAGCTGTCACCCAGCAAGATACCAACTGCCTTTGTGCCATTCAGGTATTTCAGGACCCTCTTGGCCACGGCCACGTGATTGCTGGTTGGTGCAGAGACATAGCGGGCCAGACGATTGGTCACATAAGCTATGTCTGGTCTTGTGGACACTGCCAAGTACATCAGGCACCCAACCAATTCCTGGTATGGAAAGTTGGATTCTGTCGCTGTTGCATCTGAGGTCCATTTTGTTCCAGGTTCCAATGGCGTAGAAACACTGTAACAATCTGCCATTCTGAACCTTTCCAGCACGTTGTTCGCGTAGGTCTCTTGACTGAGAAAGACCGTTTTTCCAGTTCGGTCACGTTCCATTTTAATTCCCAGAAAGTGATCCGTGGGCCCAAGGTCTCTGCCTTCAAAGGTGGTCAGCAAGGATTGCTTGACATTTTCCACTTTTGATCTGCCATTTCCACAAAGCAACAGGTCATCCACGTAGACCATCAGCAACATGTCTTCACCCACGTATAAGCCCGGATCTGCAGTGGAGCATCTGAATCCAAGCTTTTCCAAAACATCCGTGAGTTTGATGTGCCAGGCACGTGGGGCTTGTTTAAGACCATACAGGGTCTTTTTCAATTTCCAAACTTTGCCATCCACCTGAAAACCAGGTGGCATATCCATGTAGATTTCTTCGTCCAGATCACCGTTGAGGAAAGCCGTTTTGATGTCAATGTTTTCGACTTCCCAGTCTCGTTTAGCAGCCAAGGTCCACAATAAACGTAAAGTGCTTTGTTTTGCCACCGGTACAAACGTTTCACCAAAATCAATGCTTGCAACCTGTTTGAATCCTTTGGCAACCAGGCGAGCCTTGAAACGTTGGATGTTCCCATCTTGGTCGTATTTTACCTTGAAGACCCACTTGCAAGGCAGAGTCTTCATCTGAGGCGTTCGGTCCACCACATCAAAAACATCCTGCTCGCTCAAACTGGATACTTCTTCCTGCAAGGCCAGTTTCCAATCATCGTGCTGGGGGCTACCTAAAGCCTCATCCAAAGTCAAAGGATCGGTCAAGCAAACATTTGCAGTCCAATATGGCTGTGGTGGACGACGTTCACGAAGTGGGTAGCGCCTTTCTTCAGCAGCCGTATTGCTGATATTTTCTGCATCTTCCATTCCCTCGGTTGTTTCGTGCTCTGGTAATTCCACATTTTCAATTGTACGGTTCTGCCTCTCCCCCAACGAAACAGGTTCCAATGTTTCTGACGCGGTAGGCATAAGCGTTATGTCTTCCTGAGTGTCATCTGGCGATGCTTTAGGTTTCTCTGCCACACCAAGAAAAGTGACGTTTCTGGACAGTACCAATTTTTCACCACACCAAATACGGTACGTGTCTTTTGTTCCAGGCTCGAATCCAACGAAATGACCTGGCTTACTTTTTGCATCCATTTTTCCAGTTGTCTCAGTTGGATTCTTAAGCACATA
Source organism: Picocystis sp. L7 (assembly GCA_020975725.1). NCBI lineage: Eukaryota > Viridiplantae > Chlorophyta > Picocystophyceae > Picocystales > Picocystaceae > Picocystis > Picocystis sp. L7. Next base: position 155,802 of record QXJR01000029.1, on the reverse strand, counting down.
ACACGTTTCACCAAATATGTGCATATTGGAAACATCCGGTTTCTGACCAAAAACTGCTTCGTAGGGTGTACGGCCATGAGGTTTGCAAGGCACACGGTTTCAGTTTGCTTGGCGTGCACTACTTCTCCATTTCCAACCAAGATGGACTGCGGCGATGCTTCTTGTGTCAGCGATGTAAACATCGCTTGTTGAGCGCAAACATGAGCGGTGGCGCCGCTGTCCACGATCCAGATGTTTTCCAAACAGTTTGCTTCTCCACATTCCAGAGCGTAAGAGACCAGTGCAACCTTTTCATCCGTCTCCCTATCGTTTCTGGGCTGTTTCTGCAGATGTGGAGGCAATCCGTTCAGGTACCAGCATTTTTCGCGGCCATGTCCACTTCTGCCACAATAGCTGCAGGTAAACTTCGGGCGTCGGTTCTGCGTAGCGAAAGCAACCTGGCCTCTAGATGTCTCTCGCACGGTGATGGCACTTTCTGCCTGGAGAAGCTGATTCTGAATTTTGAGCATGTCTGTCTCTCCCAAGGTAGTCAGCATCTCTACCTTGTTGGCATATTCCTCCGGCAGGCCAGATAAGATCGCATCGATCAGATGGATGTCGGTCACCGACCCATCGATCGCGCGCAGGTTGGTGCAGATCTGCTTTCCACGCATGATGAAGCTCATCATGCTTTCCTCCGGTTTCTTGGTAAGTCCTGTTAACTCCTTGCGCAGGGTGAGACGGCGTGCGGCGCTTTGACCCGCATGCATGTCCTCGAGCATCGTCCACGCATGCTGCGCAGATTCAGAGTTCGCCACCAAATCCACATACTCATTGCTCACACACAAGCACATGAGTGCCAATGCCTTTTCGGAGTGTTCACTGTCTTTGTTTGTGATGGCTTCTCCAACTCCCTTGGTGACCAGCAAAGCTTTCATCCGATGTTTCCATATCGGGAAGTTTTCGGAGTTCAGTTTCTCGAAGTTCACTCCTTCCATTTTGTTTTTGTTTTTCTCTGTTCTCTTTTTTGTTTTTTTTTGCGTTTTCTTTCTGTTTAGTTTTTCAGTTTGTTTTCTGTTTTCTTCTGCTTCAAACGGGCTCCGATACCATGTAAGAAGCAGGGTGTTGACTTTGTATACGTTCGTGGGTTGCCACCTTCGTAGTTGTGTATTACATGCAAGAATGAGTGGTGAGTATCCCCACTCAATGGCGGCTTCATCGACCGCAGAGGACCTCTCAGTAACCGGGATCCCTCCTCGTCGGTATCGAACACTGCAGGAATGGGCATCGCCCTTCGAGGACCCACAGGGGGCCCCATACTCCTCGAAGGTACTCGACCGAAACTCGGTCGTGGTCCCTAAGGGATTCGACCTCCTAGGGACCAGGGCTTGAGCAGCCTCAACAAACAGCAACTGTTTTTTGCAATTTTGTCTGCCATGAAATCAAACTCCCATAAAGCATAAAAACATATCCTGTAGTACTGCGTCGGGTTACTTCACAGGCTGCATAATTTGCATCGCAAAAACCATGAAGTACATCTGCATTTTTGTTACCGAGAACCAGACCAACCTGAAGCGTTCCTTGAAGATATTTCAGAATGCGTTTAGCAGCATTCACATGTACTTCAGACGGATTCTTCATGTACCTTGCTAATGTAGTAGTAGCAAATGCAATGTCTGGTCGAGTCGACACAGACAAGTACATTAAGCATCCGACGAGTTCTTGAAACGGAAAAATAATATCCGATGAGCCCATTTCTTCTGTAAGCTTGCTTCCTGGTTCCATTGGAGTTGTCACGGTGTGACAGTCTTGCATTCGGAATCGTTCCAATATATTTCGAACATATTGTTCTTGTGAAAGAAAAATTTCTTTCTTCAAACGATCACGAATGATTTTGATACCAAGAAAAGTATCTGTTGCCCCTAAATCTCGTCCTTCAAACGTGTTCAATAAAGATGTTTTTGGTTTCTGGACAATCTCTTGAGATTTACCACAAAGTAGTAAATCATCCACATATACCATAAGAAATATATCTTTTGCCACATAAAGTCCAGGATCTGCGGCGGAGCAATGAAACTGCAGTTCAGTCAAAACTTCTGTCAGTTTTGTATGCAAAGCTCTTGGTGCTTGTTTCAGACCATACAAGGTCTTTTTAAATTTACAAACTTTTCCTTCCACACAAAAGCCAGGTGGCATTTCCATGAAAATATCCTCCTCTAATATCCCATTTAGAAATGCTGTTTTTATGTCAATATTTTCGACCTCCCAGTCTTTCACTGCTGCCAATGTAAGAAGCATTCGTAATGTGCTTTGTCGAGCAACAGGAGCAAATGTCTCGTTGAAATCAATACCAGCAATCTGTTTGAAACCTTTGGCAACCAATCTCGCTTTAAAGCGTTGTATGTTACCTTGCTGATCATACTTAATTTTGAACACCCATTTGCTAGGGAGAACTTTACAGTTCGGGTGTTTGTCCACTATTTCAAACACATCCTGTTGATAAAGGCTGGCAATTTCTTCTTCCAAGGCAATTTTCCAGTCCGTTTTCTGAGGACTACTTAACGCCTCCTCCACATCAAGTGGTTCTGTAATGCATGCATGAACCTGCCAAAATTCTTGAGGCGGTCTTCTTTCGCGTCTCGGATATCGATCAGTTCCACCTGGTGTTAATGGTGTATGATTCTCATCCTCATCATTAGCGTCCACCACTGATTGCTCCTCCTCTTCAACATCTGCCAGTACATCTAATTGATTGTTTGACTTTTCGACAGATGGCTCTTCAACCACATCAGATTGATGCGTCAAAAAATGAACATTTCTTGACAAAACTACTTTGCCGTCGCACCAAATCTTGCAGGTGTCTTTGGACCCAGGTTCGATCCCTAAGAAAATACCAGGTTTGCTTTTGGAATCTAATTTACCCGTAGTTTCGTAAGGGTTTTTCAAAACAAAGCATTTCTGTCCAAAAATCCTTACGTTTTTCAGATCAGGTTTAGATCCAAATAACATTTCAAACGGTGTATGTCCATGTGGTTTGCAAGGTATTCGATTGCGAACGTAAGCTGCATATTCCACTGCAAACGGCCAAAATCTCTTTTCTAGACCACTATCCAAAAACATAGCTCGAACCTTTTCCATCAACGTTTTGTTAAAACGTTCTGCATTTCTATTTTGTTGCGGGATGTATGGTGCACTCGTTTCATGCACAATACCTTTTTCTTTCAGGAATGTACGAAGTTCCTGATTCACAAACTCTGTTCCTCGATCACTTCGTATCCGTTTTACTCTGGATTTCGATGAAGTTTCCATGAGTTTTATAACGGATTCAATCACCTTTGAAGCTTGTGATTTTTCTCGAAGTGGCTTCGCAAAGCCAATCTTGCTTTTCTCATCCAAAAGTGTCAGAATATACTTTTCTCCTGACTTTCCAGCTGGTGTAACTGGTCCAATGAGATCCAAATGTAGAAGTTCGCCCACATCTGCGTTGTTTTCAGGGTTTCCCTTTGGAATTGGTTTTCTTCCCTGTTTGGCTTGAATACATGTTATGCATTTTTTTACATTGACACAATCACATTGAGGTATGCCAGTTACTTGATTGTACAACTTTTCCATTTGGCCAAAATGACCTAAGCGTCGATGCCATTCCAAAGCAGAACAACTGATGTGTAACACGCTTGGAAAGACATAAAGTCCATTTGTTTGCTGCGCATGAATCAACTTTTGCTTGCCTTTCCATATTGCACAGCCATCATTCTCAAAATAGGTAGTGCAACCATTTTCAATCAACTTTGGCACACTGATCAAGTTCACATGAAGATCAGGGCAGAAAAGGACATTCTGTAAAATAACTTTTCCAGAAAGTTGTACCTTTCCTTTTCTTTTTGCCAAAACTTTCTCTCCATTTCCGACCATAATAGCTTGAGAATTTTCGAGATCTTCGAAGGATAAGAACAAAGAGCGATCAGAACAAACGTGTGTGGTAGCCCCGCTGTCCACAATCCAGCTATTCCGCAAATCCTCAGAACTGCCAAAATTCAGTCCGTAGGATACAACGACTACATGTTCTTCGTTTTCATCCTTTTTCTTGATATACTTCAACATGGACGGAGGAAGTCCATGTATTTTCCAGCAGTGTTGAGGCTGCTCAAGCCCTGGTCCCTGGGAGGTCGAATCCCTTAAGGACCACGACCGAGTTTCGGTCGAGTACCTTCGAGGAGTATGGGGCCCCTGTGGGTCCTCGAAGGGCGATGCCCATTCCTGCAGTGTTCGATACCGACGAGGAGGGATCCCGGTTACTGAGAGGTCCTCTGCGGTCGATGAAGCCGCCATTGAGTGGGGATACTCACCACTCATTCTTGCATGTAATACACAACTACGAAGGTGGCAACCCACGAACGTATACAAAGTCAACACCCTGCTTCTTACATGGTATCGGAGCCCGTTTGAAGCAGAAGAAAACAGAAAACAAACTGAAAAACTAAACAGAAAGAAAACGCAAAAAAAAAACAAAAAAGAGAACAGAGAAAAACAAAAACAAAATGGAAGGAGTGAACTTCGAGAAACTGAACTCCGAAAACTTCCCGATATGGAAACATCGGATGAAAGCTTTGCTGGTCACCAAGGGAGTTGGAGAAGCCATCACAAACAAAGACAGTGAACACTCCGAAAAGGCATTGGCACTCATGTGCTTGTGTGTGAGCAATGAGTATGTGGATTTGGTGGCGAACTCTGAATCTGCGCAGCATGCGTGGACGATGCTCGAGGACATGCATGCGGGTCAAAGCGCCGCACGCCGTCTCACCCTGCGCAAGGAGTTAACAGGACTTACCAAGAAACCGGAGGAAAGCATGATGAGCTTCATCATGCGTGGAAAGCAGATCTGCACCAACCTGCGCGCGATCGATGGGTCGGTGACCGACATCCATCTGATCGATGCGATCTTATCTGGCCTGCCGGAGGAATATGCCAACAAGGTAGAGATGCTGACTACCTTGGGAGAGACAGACATGCTCAAAATTCAGAATCAGCTTCTCCAGGCAGAAAGTGCCATCACCGTGCGAGAGACATCTAGAGGCCAGGTTGCTTTCGCTACGCAGAACCGACGCCCGAAGTTTACCTGCAGCTATTGTGGCAGAAGTGGACATGGCCGCGAAAAATGCTGGTACCTGAACGGATTGCCTCCACATCTGCAGAAACAACCCAGAAACGATAGGGAGACGGATGAAAAGGTTGCACTGGTCTCTTACGCTCTGGAATGTGGAGAAGCAAACTGTTTGGAAAACATCTGGATCGTGGACAGCGGCGCCACCGCTCATGTTTGCGCTCAACAAGCGATGTTTACATCGCTGACACAAGAAGCATCGCCGCAGTCCATCTTGGTTGGAAATGGAGAAGTAGTGCACGCCAAGCAAACTGAAACCGTTGCTCTTGCTGAAAACGTGGAATTGCAGAAGGTGCTGTTTTGCCCGGAACTACGGGTGAACTTAATCTCGGTTCCAAAACTGATGGAACGTGGATGCAACGTGTACTTTGAAAATGGGGAATGTGCGATTTGGAAAGGAAAGCAGAAAGTCCTCAGTGCGGTGCAGAAAAATGGTCTTTACGTGATCTGTGGAAAAATGGAAAACGTTTTCTCAGCCACGGAGTGGCACAGAAAATTGGCTCATTTTGGCCAGATGGAAAAGCTGCACGACACCGTGGTAGGTGTACCAGACAATCTAAAGTGGAACAAAATCAGTTGTGAAACGTGCATCCAAGCCAAACAAGCCAGATCTGCCATCCCCAAAGGAAATGAAGAAAATCAAGCAAATGTTGGAGAATTGTTGCATATGGATTTGATGGGACCCATCACGCCTGCTGGAAAGAACGGAGAAAAATACATTGTCAGCATTCTGGACGAGAAGAGCAAACTGGGGGTTGCAAAACCTATTTGCAACAAATCACAAGCAGCAGCTGTCATCAAAACGGTGATTCGGCTGATGGAGAAGCAAACTGGAAATGCTGTGAAGTTTGTGCGTTCGGATCGTGGAACCGAATTTCTCAATGCAGAGTTACAAAACTTTCTGCAAGAAAACGGCATCCAGCAACAGACGAGTGCACCATACACTCCACAACAAAATGGAAACGCAGAACGATATAACAGGACAATTCTGGAAAAAGTGCGCGCAGTGCTCTTGGATGGTGGTCTGGACAAACGTTTTTGGAACTTTGCCGTGGAATATTGTGCTCTTGTCAGAAACCGTGTGCCTTGCAAACCTCATGGCCGTACACCCTACGAAGCAGTTTTTGGTCAGAAACCGGATGTTTCCAATATGCACATATTTGGTGAAACGTGTTATGTGCTGAAGAATCCAACTGAGACAACTGGAAAAATGGATGCAAAAAGTAAGCCAGGTCATTTCGTTGGATTCGAGCCTGGAACAAAAGACACGTACCGTATTTGGTGTGGTGAAAAATTGGTACTGTCCAGAAACGTCACTTTTCTTGGTGTGGCAGAGAAACCTAAAGCATCGCCAGATGACACTCAGGAAGACATAACGCCTATGCCTACCGCGTCAGAAACATTGGAACCTGTTTCGTTGGGGGAGAGGCAGAACAGTACAATTGAAAATGTGGAATTACCAGAGCACGAAACAACCGAGGGAATGGAAGATGCAGAAAACATCACCAATACGGCTGCTGAAGAAAGGCGCTACCCACTTCGTGAACGTCGTCCACCACAGCCATATTGGACTACAAATGTTTGCTTGACCGATCCTTTGACTTTGGATGAGGCTTTAGGTAGCCCCCAGCACGATGATTGGAAACTGGCCTTGCAGGAAGAAGTATCCAGTTTGAGCGAGCAGGATGTTTTTGATGTGGTGGACCGAACGCCTCAGATGAAGACTCTGCCTTGCAAGTGGGTCTTCAAGGTAAAATACGACCAAGATGGGAACATCCAACGTTTCAAGGCTCGCCTGGTTGCCAAAGGATTCAAACAGGTTGCAGGCATTGATTTTGGTGAAACGTTTGCACCGGTGGCAAAACAAAGCACTTTACGTTTATTGTGGACCTTGGCTGCTAAACGAGACTGGGAAGTCGAAAACATTGACATCAAAACGGCTTTCCTCAACGGTGATCTGGACGAAGAAAACTACATGGATATGCCACCTGGTTTTCAGGTGGATGGCAAAGTTTGGAAATTGAAAAAGACCCTGTATGGTCTTAAACAAGCCCCACGTGCCTGGCACATCAAACTCACGGATGTTTTGGAAAAGCTTGGATTCAAATGCTCCACTGCAGATCCGGGCTTATACGTGGGTGAAGACATGTTGCTGATGGTCTACGTGGATGACCTGTTGCTTTGTGGAAATGGCAGATCAAAAGTGGAAAATGTCAAGCAATCCTTGCTGACCACCTTTGAAGGCAGAGACCTTGGGCCCACGGATCACTTTCTGGGAATTAAAATGGAACGTGACCGAACTGGAAAAACGGTCTTTCTCAGTCAAGAGACCTACGTGAACAACGTGCTGGAAAGGTTCAGAATGGCAGATTGTTACAGTGTTTCTACGCCATTGGAACCTGGAACAAAATGGACCTCAGATGCAACAGCGACCGAATCCAACTTTCCATATCAGGAATTGGTTGGGTGTCTCATGTACCTTGCAGTGTCCACAAGACCAGACATAGCTTATGTGACCAATCGTCTGGCCCGCTATGTCTCTGCACCAACCAGCAATCACGTGGCCGTGGCCAAGAGGGTCCTGAAATACCTGAATGGCACAAAGGCAGTTGGTATCTTGCTGGGTGACAGCTCCCCAAGTTTGCTGGAAGGCTATTGTGATGCCAATTACGGAGGCTGTGAAGAAACCAGACGTAGCACAACTGGCTACGTGTTCACTTTGCACGGCAGTTTGGTTTCCTGGCAGACGAAATTGCAGAAAACAGTTGCCGTGTCCACGACGGAGGCCGAGTATATGGCTGCTGCTTCTGCAGCAAAAGAAGCGTTGTACCTGAGAAAGGTGTTGAATGATATTGGATTTGGGGCCCAATGCATCACCATTCATTGTGACAATCAAGGTGCTGTGAATTTGACGAAGAACACTCTGACGGTGTCCCGTACGAAACACGTCGACATCGCCCATCATTTTGTGCGGAACCGCGTGAGTCGGGGAGAGCTGAAATTCCAGTACATCAGCACAAATGATCAGCTGGCCGATTTCCTGACCAAGGCCCTGGGGCCCACCAAGTTGCAAGCTGCATTGAAGACATTGGGCTTGTTGGAATACCAGGCCATGAGCAGGGGAGAGTGTTGAGGCTGCTCAAGCCCTGGTCCCTGGGAGGTCGAATCCCTTAAGGACCACGACCGAGTTTCGGTCGAGTACCTTCGAGGAGTATGGGGCCCCTGTGGGTCCTCGAAGGGCGATGCCCATTCCTGCAGTGTTCGATACCGACGAGGAGGGATCCCGGTTACTGAGAGGTCCTCTGCGGTCGATGAAGCCGCCATTGAGTGGGGATACTCACCACTCATTCTTGCATGTAATACACAACTACGAAGGTGGCAACCCACGAACGTATCCAAAGTCAACACCCTGCTTCTTACAAGCAGGTTTCCTTTGTGTGACCAGGTTTTTGGCAGTGGTCACAGAATTTGCGTGCTCGTTGATTCTTGGTCAACAACGCAACTTGTTCGGAATTTTCTTCCTTTTCTGAAATATTATTTTCAGCTTGAAGAAGATGATTTTGAATCTTCAGCATACTTGTTTCTCCAAGAGTAGCAAGAACATTTACTGTAGTTGCATACTCTTCTGGCAATCCATCAAGCACAGCATCGATCAACTGTGTTTCCGTGACGGACCCATCAATAGCTTTCAAGTCAGAGCAAATTTCTTTTGCTCTCATAATATACTCCAAAATATTTTCGTCTTTCTTTTTCGTAAGTTTGGAGAGTTGCTTGCGTAAAGAAAGTCTGCGTGCCATGGTTTGACCCTCATGCATTTCATTTAGGGTTTTCCATGCTTCATGAGCCGAAGAACAGGATGCCACCACCGTAACATATTCCTTGCTTACGCAAAGACTCATAATTGCTTGTGCCTTTTCAGAATCTTTATGATCTTTTTCATCCAAGGCTTTTCCAATTCCCTTAGTGATAAGTAAGGCTTTCATCTGGTATTGCCAAATGTGGAAGTTTTCAGATGTCAACTTCTCAAAAGAAAATCCGCTCTCCATTTTTTCTGCGTTGTTTTTTTTTGTTCGTTTTTTTTTTTTTTTGAAGTCTGTTTTGGTTTGTTTCTTGGCGTTCTGTCGCCAAAGCTCGTTTCACTGTTTTCGTGCTTCAAACAAGCTCCGATACCATGTAAGAAGCACAGCGGTTGCTTGAGAGATGCGTTCGTTCCGGCGGCTGGTTCACTCTGAATTACATAGGTTAGTTGAGTCTAGGTAGTCTGTGCAGTAGACCAAGCACCGCAGAGGATGGGTACCCCAATATGGTCCTTGACGGTCTATGGTGACCGGGGTTCACAGAGAAACCACGAACTTGGGTCCCCATTCAATAGGATGAAGCAAAGGAGTAACTTCAACACATCTACTCTACACGATAAGGCCTTGAACTGAACGTTCCGTGTGCCGGTATAATTGAAAGCTGTAAGAAGCTCGCTGCTTTGCACGTTCGTGGGTTGCCACCTTCGTACTTGACCTCTATGAAACACATGGAACGGGTGGTAGGAAATACCCTGGATTTGGGTTTCAATCCGACGCAGAGGATTGTAGGTGCATCTCTTACAATCCTCGACGGTAACTTCATTGCACTTTTGAGGGCAGGTACCTTCGAGGAGCTATGAAGCTCACTGATTCCTCGAAGGGTACCATATACATTTGAGGCTTCTAAGCGGGGACGTATGCTGCCTAGGCCAGGGACGAGCATGTTTTACAATACTCAACAATATTTCTCTACGTACACAATACCAGAGCAAAGTACGCAAGCCAGTTTTAAATTTGTCTAACTGCACAGCATGCTCGTCCCTGGCCTAGGCAGGATACGTCCCCGCTTAGAAGCCTCAAATGTATATGGTACCCTTCGAGGAATCAGTGAGCTTTATAGCTCCTCGAAGGTACCTGCCCTCAAAAGTGCAATGAAGTTACCGTCGAGGATTGTCAGAGATGCACCTACAATCCTCTGCGTCGGATTGAAACCCAAATCCAGGGTATTTCCTACCACCCGTTCCATGTGTTCCATAGAGGTCAAGTACGAAGGTGGCAACCCACGAACGTGCAAAGCAGCGAGCTTCTTACACATACAATAGCTTGCTTCATATATATCCAAGTGTTGAGGTAAGCCACTTGTTGTGATTATTGACGATAGACCTAAACTTTCGCGAGATCAATACATGTGTTTGCCTCCTAAATGTGCTATAGAAGCCTTGTGATTGATGCACAAGCAATTTGTTAAATTGAATATGAATGCAACTCAAATCAGTTTTATTGAAATACTCATGCCCTAGCTCATCCGAGATCGAAAACCTATGAATGATGGGCTGATTAACTTCTGGGAACCCTTCGAGGTATGAGGGAGTCACTGGACTCCTCGAAGGTACATGCCCTCGTACTAGAGTTTCATCACCGATGAGGAATCCAGAGAAGATTCTCTGTATTCCTCAAAGTGTGATGGAAACCCTAGTACATAGTGATATCCACCCTTCGTTTTGAGAGTTGGAATAGAAGTACGAAAGTGGAAACCCTCGAACGTCTCTCACACGAACGAGCGCTTCTTACATGGTATCGGAGCTCGTTTGAGGCGCAAGAAACGCAAAAGAAAAACACAGAGCTTCAAGAAAGAAAGAAAAAAAATGGAAAACGGAAATCTTACTGAAAAACTAAATGACGAAAACTTTCACATCTGGAAACATCGAATGAAAGCATTACTTGTTACCAAAGGCCTCGATGGTGCTCTAGAAAAAACAGATGATCCACACTCAGCACAGGCACTTGCTCAAATGTGCTTGTGTGTGGGTGCAGATTACGTAAACTTGATTGCAAGTGCCGAATCGGCCTACGCAGCCTGGATAACATTGGAGAATATAAATGCAGGACAAAATGCGGCTCGACGGCTCAAGCTACGTAGAGAACTGACAAGCCTTAAAAAGGGGGCAAAAAAAAGTATGATAAGATACATTATGCGTGGTAAACAAATTGGAACCAGTCTAGGAGCAATCGATGAAAGTGTCAGCGATGCAATTCTCATCGACTCAATATTAGCTAGCTTGCCTGATGAGTATGCAACCAAGGTTGATATGCTCATCACACTTGGTGAAACAGACATGCTAAAACTTCAAAATCAGCTGCTTCAAGCTGAAGCAGCAATTGTTGAAAGAGAAGAAAGTACAGGGCAGGTAGTTTTCTCTACCAATGCTCGTAGACCGAAACCACTTTGTTCCTACTGCGGAAGGAATGGGCATACCCGGGAGAAATGCTGGTTTTTAAATGGCTTACCTGCTCATCTCCAAAACAAACATCGAAAGCCAACTGAAGAAGAAGAGAACATAGCTCTTTGCACAAACAAGAGCAACAGCTACAATGAAACACTGCTCAAAAACTGCTGGATCATTGACAGCGGTGCAACAGCACATGTTTGCTCACAACAAGAACTTTTGTCAGAGGCTACTGACATAGGAAAGACACAAAAGGTCTATGTTGGAAATGGACACGCAGTAATTGCATGCAAAGAAGGTAGGGTTGAACTTGCAAAACATATCCAGATGCAAAATGTGTTACTTTGTCCAGAATTAGAGGTGAATCTTATATCTGTCTCAAAGTTAATTGAAAAGGGTTGCAATGTTTATTTTGAGAACGAAAGCTGCAATGTTTGGAGAGGTAAGAAACTTCTCTTCACAGCCTTGAAAGTACATGGTCTGTACGTTTTGCAAGCTGGATCAGAAAAGGCATTGAGTACCCTAGATTGGCATCGCAGACTGGCACACTTCGGGCAAATGACCAAACTTAAATCAACTGTTGTGGGCATCCCTCCTGATGAAATTGCTGACATTCAACAATTTGACACTTGTATACGTGCAAAACAGACTAGACAGTTCATTACAAGGGAAAAAGATGAAAATAGCGCTGATATTGGCGAACTTATGCACATGGATTTGATGGGTACAATCTCCCCAGAAGGAATGAATGGTGAAAAATATATCCTCAGTATTCTGGATGAGAGAAGCAAAATAGGGATTGCCAAACCACTCCTGCGAAAATCAGACACAGTAAGCTCAGTTATTTCAGTACTTAAGCAACTTGAGCGGCAAACAGGGAACAAAGTCGAAAGAATCAGATGTGACCGTGGGAAAGAATTTCTTAATGAAGAGCTCAAGTCATTTCTTCGATCAAATGGTATTCGACAGGAAACAAGTGCACCGTATACACCACAACAGAATGGAAATGCTGAACGTTATAACAGAACAATCATCGAAAAGGTTCGTGCTGTAATGCTTGATTCTGGCCTGGACAAGTCATTCTGGAACCACGCAGTTGAATACTGTTCGTATGTCAGGAACCGACTGCCTTGCAAACCCCATGGGAGAACTCCATACGAGATATTGTACAAATGCAAACCTCATTTGACAAAAGTGCAGAGGTTTGGCCAAAGATGCTTTGTTCTCAATAACCAATCTGAACTTTCTGGAAAGTTAGATGCTAAAAGCAAAGAAGGTATTTTTCTTGGTTTTGAAGATGGAACAAAAGATGCATACAAAGTATTCAGTGAAGGAAAGATATGCATTTCTAGAAACGTCACATTTGTAACTGACAAAGACCTTATAGATGACCAACCAAGAGTTTCTGAGATACATAATGATTACAGTTGGATTTCTGACTCGACAGTGACAAATGAAAACGGAGTCCAGGTAACTGCTCAAGACACTTCTTCAATGGTAACCTCCACTGACTGCCAGCGAACAGAAAGTACAGCAGTAGCGAATGACAACGGTACATTACATCAGAGAAGATATCCACTCCGAACGCGCACTCAATCACAACCATACTGGGTCGCAAATGTCCTGTTAGAAGAACCTAAAACTCTAGAAGATGCAATATCTAGTCCTCAAAGTGATGACTGGAAGATGGCCTTAGATGAAGAAATTCGCAGTCTGAGTGAACAAAACGTTTACGAAGTCGTCCAGCAATCACCAAACATCAAGCCATTACCGTGCAAATGGGTGTTTAAAATCAAGTACGATAAGCATGGAAATCTGCAACGTTTCAAAGCCAGATTAGTTGCAAAAGGCTACAAACAAATATCTGGGATAGGCTTTCACGAGACTTTTTCGCCCGTAGCGAAACAGAGTACTCTTCGTCTCCTGTTAACTCTGGCAGCTGCGGAAGATTTGGAAATCCGAAACATTGACATCAAAACTGCGTTTTTGAACGGTGAATTGGAAGAGGACATTTTCATGGAAATACCTCCTGGATATCGACTTGATGGTAAAGTCTGGAAATTGAAGAAAACGCTATATGGTCTGAAGCAGGCACCACGAGCTTGGCACAAAAAGCTCACTGAAGAACTGCAGAAGCTAGGCTTCTTATGCTCCTGTGCTGACCCGGGTTTGTTCATTGGAAACGACGCTCTGCTCCATGTGTATGTCGATGATTTGCTAATGTGTGGCAATGGAACAGACAACATGCAGAGAATTACGGAAACACTGATGAAAACGTTCGACGGACGCGATCTAGGATCAACAGATTACTTTCTTGGTATCAAAGTAAATCGGGATCGTCAAAAGAGATTGGTTGTCCTGAACCAGGCCAACTACATAACGAATATCTTGACGAGGTTCAGAGTGTCTGACTGTCACAGCGTATCGACCCCTATGGAGCCAGGAGTAAAGTGGAAAGAAACAACAGAGACACAAAAAGTTGAGTTCCCATTCCAAGAACTTGTTGGCTGTCTCATATACCTGGGTGTTTCTACCAGACTTGATATAGGGTATGTTACATACTGTTTGGCACGATATGTGACCTGCACAGGCTCAGATCATGTTGCTGCTGGAAAAAGAGTTTTCAGATACCTTCAAGGTACAAAACATTACGGTGTAGCACTTGGACAATTCTCAGATACATTGATTGAGGGCTATTGTGATGCGAACTACGGAAACTGCGAACAAAGCAGAAGAAGCACAACTGGATATGTATTCACATGCTATGGAAGTTTGATATCTTGGCAAACAAAGCTGCAGGCAACCGTAGCAGTCTCAACTACAGAAGCTAAATACATGGCTGCCTCTGCAGCTGCTAAAGAGGCTTTGTATCTTCGCAAAATTCTGAACGACATTGGATTTGGATCTCGGTGCATTGCCATCAACTGTGATAACCAAGGCGCTGTAAACCTCACAAAGAACCCTCTCACTGTATCTCGAACGAAACATGTGGACATTGCCCATCATTTTGTTCGTCACCGCGTTAACCGTGGTGAACTCAGCTTCAAGTACATTCAAACTGAAGAACAACTTGCAGACTTCCTTACCAAAGCATTGGGACCTTCTAAATTGATTGCCATTCTGAAGAAGCTTGGTCTTGCTGCGTCAGAGGCCATGAGTATGGGAGGGTGTTGAAATACTCATGCCCTAGCTCATCCGAGATCGAAAACCTATGAATGATGGGCTGATTAACTTCTGGGAACCCTTCGAGGTATGAGGGAGTCACTGGACTCCTCGAAGGTACATGCCCTCGTACTAGAGTTTCATCACCGATGAGGAATCCAGAGAAGATTCTCTGTATTCCTCAAAGTGTGATGGAAACCCTAGTACAGAGTGATATCCACCCTTCGTTTTGAGAGTTGGAATAGAAGTACGAAAGTGGAAACCCTCGAACGTCTCTCACACGAACGAGCGCTTCTTACAAGTTTCAATTGAACAATGCACAAACCAAACCTTGGTTTTTTTTCCTTGGTGGCATGTATGCATGGGTAAAGAATCAAAATCAAACGAAGAGTATTGAATTAAGAGAAACACAATGCACGCCCTCGCTATCCACACTGAGAGTCATGAAACGTGGAGGGGTTGGTTTGATGGGTGCACTTGTAATTGGATCAGCACATACCGATGACGCTGAATTTGAATACAAAACCTAGTCATTCTTTACTAACATGTTGATGACACAACTTTCGGCAACCCGCTTTTGAAGAACAAGCACTATATTTCATAGCATCATTCCCATTGCATTTGAAAAGCAGTGCATTCGCTCAAGCTTTCGTTGTTTTGAAGTCAGGATAATCTAATCTTCAGCGCATGGTAATACAACTTCATGTTGAACAATTTTTTAACCTTATTGTTGTTTCGATGTTCATTGGATAAAGCGGTAGCTTGAGAATGTCAGTCTTGCAGTGCTATATGCTCATTCAAGTGAGCGTAGTTATTGATATTCCCAACATGGACAATTTTTGGAAAAAGAGAGGCTTTCTGGTGGAGCCGCAAGCGTTTGGATACTTTTCTGCCCGTTTCTCCTTTTGACCAGTGCTTTGTGGATGTGAAGGACGTGGTAGCATTCGGGGAGAAGTCTCTTGGACGTTCCCTTGGGAAACATACATCCCTTCGTTCCATGTTCCTTTGGAGGAGGCAAGAAGGGAATCGAGCTTCTTCCCATTTGTAAGGGGATCCATGTCGAGAGAAGGAATCGCGTAATTGGTGGAAATGGCCCTTCCAGAAATCCCGTGCAAAAAATGGCCCAACAACATACGATTTCAATGACAGATATGTGAATGGTTGGAAAACACGTACTAGTGATACGCCCAATGAGCACGTCAATAGCGATTGCGGGTTGGAAAAAGTGAAATGTGTGAAACCATGTGTCGACAATTTAATGCTACGAAAAAAATAGAGGGTTTCACTCCCAGCGGGGGGGATAGTTTGCGGTGGGGAACTTTTTGAAGTATCCTAGTAGAGTCCACAACATGGAATGAATTCAAAGAAGCGATGCACGTTTTTGCCAACGATTTCGATTGATATCAATACGACGTAGCTTGATCGACACAATCACTGTGTGACTTAGTGCATGAGATACGACCCCATTTAGTGAGGATGGGCAGACTTCTCCATCTTTTAAGAAGGAACGAGAGGTTTGTGTGGCTTGAATATCTTGACTAAGCTTTGGGAGATTTGCCCTAGACCGCCGCAATTCATGTACTTGAAGTTGTTATTATCTTATGCTTACATCGATACACATCCTTGGACAATGTGTAAAAAGGTGAGTTCGTTCTTGCCCGCCGGTGGATTCCATTTTCCGTAGTAGCCATAACGTTCGTGTATTTTGTACAAATCCCCATGTGTCCTATATATAGGACAATAAGGGGTTTATTGTCCTATATATAGGACAATCTTCGTGATTGGAGGACTTTTTTGAAGATCGCCCAATTTTAAACAAAGGTTTGATGAAAAGATACCCAAGACATGGAGCATTCATGGGACGGCTTTCCGAAGGGCATGTTTGGTTTCGATTTCCGAGGGAACGGGGGTTGACGTTACGACCAAGGGTTTTTTGACGTTTTGGCGCATGATCCGATCGAAGCGGCGAAAGCCGCAGTCGCGTCAAAACGAGCTTGTTGGAGTGCGCGTTTGCATTCCAGCAAGAGAGTTTGGAGAGGAATGGGCCCGCCAGACGCATGGTGACGCGTGGAACTCCACGTCGTACAGTGGTGAGGTGCTCCGCGTGTTGCGCCTCACCACCGGAGAGCAAGAGGCGATCATTCGCTTCGACTCACCAGGCGCGGTGGTGGAGGAATGGTCGGCTACCGTTGAAACGGTAGTCCGATACAGAGTTATGGAGCGGCTGGAGGAAGGAGAAGCGGAGCGCGCACCCCTGGAGGAGGAACGCGGCGCGGAAGTGGAAGTTGGTGGGTTCGTGGGTGAAGGCGCGCCACCCTCGGAGGTGTCGCCGGAGGAGGCCTTCCTCGACGTCCAGGAGTGCACACTGCTCCACGAGGAAGGTCTCGACCCATTAGAAGACAGTGTAGAAGCTAATGGAAGCGTTGGAAATGCGTTTGGAGTGGTGTGGAGCGAGGAAAAAGGAGAAGTGGCGGTGGACCCTCGTGCTGAAAGTGGGACGACGACGAGGTTACGGGGACATGCGTCGCCGTCGTCGTACTTGCCGGAGCCGTTTCGTGAGACGGAAGCGTTGCAATTCTTTCTCAGATTCTTTCCGTTTGAGTTGCTGACAGATTGGGCGAAGGAAATCACACGGCGCGGGCGCAGCAAGTACAATAAGCCAGGTGATACGTTCTTGTCCTACGACAGGGATTGTACACCTGGTTTGCTGCTAAGGGTGTTTGGTTGCTTCGTGTACATGCTTCTTTTTCCAGGACACAGCAGGAAATCGTTTTGGCAGGTGGTCGACATAGAGAAGGACCCATTGGCAGTTCAACTTTGCCTCAACAAGTACATCTCTAGGAGGGACTTTGACAGAATTCTGGAATTTTTTGCAGACAGTGTGCCCAAGTATACAGCGGAGCGAGGAGCGAGGATGGACAGGCCTGAGCAAGCAGGAGCTTGCAAAGGACCACGAGGCACCATGCATACTTTGCATGGTGATCCTCACTGGGAATTGCGTCGGTTTTGGGATGCATGGAATGTCCATGCAACCAAACACTACACGCCCAGTTGGTTGGTGGTGGTGGACGAGTCAATGTTGAAATGGATGGGCAGGTATATGCCCTCACGGATGTTTCTTCGTCAAAAGCCGGATCCGTTAGGACGCGAGCTGAAAACTGTATGTGATGGGCTGACGGGTGTGTGTTTTCGTATGGAGCCCGTGGAGAATGCAGAATTGATGAAGGGCAAACAGTTTTATTCAGACTTTGGGACCACCACAGCTACTACCCTCCGGTTGATGGAGCCTTTGTTTGGAAGTGGGCGTGTTTGTCTTGGCGACAGTTGGTTTGGCTCAGTGAAAACGTGTTGTGCCCTTTTGGATCGTGGTTTATTTTCAATTTTGAATGTGAAGACGGCGCACAGAGGCTTTCCAAGGGCGACACTGGAGCGTTTGTTGGCAAGTGACCCTCATCAGCGTGGGTTGACGGTTTGCGTTCCTGGCGAGGTGCATGCGGGAAGGACGAGGAGGAAGATCAAGGCAACCGCTCATCGTGGTCCAGCAGGTGTACCATTGTGCTTGGTATCATCCTGTTTCACCACACAACCGGCAGGGACATTAAAATATATGGTGAAGCACCCGACGGACACCACACATCTACTGGCGAAAGAAATACCAGTAGATGAAACGTCCCAGGTGTACAGATCAAGATATGGCATCGTGGACCAACACAACAGGTTAAGAACAGGTAGTGTTACGTTCCACGACGTCTGGAAAACGCACGACTTTCGAATCCGCGAGTTCAGCGAACTGATTGGGTTGGCCGAGGTCAACACGTTTCTGCTCATGCGTGCGAAAGGAACAGGGCAGGTGCGACAGAAGCACACTAGGAAGGTTTTAGCGAAGGAGCTTTTGGAAAACGCGTGGATAATGGCAGAGTTGGAGTTGGAGAGGCAGCAGGCCCTTCGTCTCCGACCGTTACTTGCTGCGATGGCAGGCGAGGAGGGAGGGATCGGTCACCGTTTGGTTTCGTTGGAGGAGGTGATGAAGTATAGTGGAGAAGGCACCGGCGCGAAAAAGATAATACAACGCCGGTGTGTGATGTGCGGGAAGAAAGCATCAGCAGCATGTCTGCTATGCCATAGACCAAGCGAAGGCACAGTTGCCTACCTTTGTGGGCCGTATACTGGCCGCGAATGCGCGGCGCAGCACATGGCGGGGGTACCCTCCCGACGTCGACGTCGGGTGTCGGGTGAGGACGTGCGAGCGCTGCCAACGGCGCGCACGCGTCGAAGATCGAGGCATAGCCTCGAATAATAATAGAGTTTTGTATTTGGCTCTTAAGCTTTCTTTTGAACCCGCTCACGCGTCATGCGCTCGCGCGAAGCCTACGTACGAAGCGCGCAAAAACGGTCGCTATTGTCCTATGGGTGACCGAAGGTCCGCACGCCGGGGGAGCTCGACGGCAACGTAGGGCATTTTTCGTCACGAGCGCTTGTGGAAAGTACGATCTTGGAGTTTACTCAGCGTGTATGGAAGCGCAAGTGCGTGCGCGCAATGTGCGCAAAACGGTAGCGCAAAAAGCGATTGTCCCAGAATGTCCTATATATAGGACAATGAGCTGGGGATTTAGCCAATTTGGTTTACTCTTGGGTGAGAAGTTTGTCCTTGCGGGCTAGAAGCTAAAAGCGATGCAATGTACGGTCTCTCATGTCCAGTACCATGGATGCGGATACGATCTACGCCATCTTCCTAGATAAGAATGGTGAGGTAGAGTTCGTCGTCTGAAAATTTTACGCCTCATCGTGTTGTACAAGGCCCTATATGGTGCAGTCGTTCCATTTCGTTGAGTCGCTCTTACTTATTTGCCTCTAGGCAAGCTAGATCGACGTTGCTTCATTCCAAGGTTGGCAAGACACGCGTGGAAGGACCGAATTGCATGCCATTCGTCGTACCGAGAATGATGTCATGGGATGCTTGGGTTGCAGTGCGAACTAATATCCGATCTGTTGCACATGTACGGTGGACTTTCTCCTCGACATCTACATTGTTGTCTCACATTGTGGCGTGGTGGTCGGAGAGCGGCGAGGCGCCATCCTCCGTGTGGTTCGACTTTCGGTTTTCCACGCTCGTTGTCCCCACCTCCGAACCCCATTCCCCATCCGACGCGATATTTACTCCTTCCCACCTACCATCTAGAAGGATCGATTTCCTTCGGGAAGGATCCAGAGGGTCTTTTCGTCCATGTGTCCCCTTGGTTTTCCTTTTCGGAGGACAACCGATTCCACCGAGGCAGTGTGAGGGAGGCCCTTCCTCGAACGAGCATGGTTTCGTTTCCCCCTCTCTCGATGCCCCGATGCCCCTCCTGCTCCCTACCCCATGGCTTGGATCCTGCCCATCCGCGTCGTGGACGTGTGAGGACTGGGGAGGGGTGCATGCCAATGGGTCCAACAAGCACGGGGGAGGGGGTCGATGCATGGGAGACGACCCAGGAGACGTGAACAAACACGAACCGATCCGACGGGAACACGTCGTGAAAGACGCAGGAGATCAGGAGCGAGAGAAGGAACACGAAGCTGGTGAAGGAAGGGAACGAGCAGGAGTGGAAAGCTCGACATCCACGACCGGGATCGTCGGGGATTGAAAACCAAGGCGGTGTGTGCCGTCGCCTGAACGCCCAGATCGCAACCAAGTGTCGTTGATCGGAGCGGGTGAACATCAAAAGGAAGATGGGGAAAGATTACTACCAAATCTTGGGGTTGCAGAAAGGAGCCAGCGAAGACGAAGTGAAAAAGGCGTACCGGAAGCTGGCCGTCAAATGGCATCCGGACAAAAACCCCTCCAACCGTGAAAGGGCCGAAGCCAAGTTCAAGGAAGTCGGAGAAGCCTACGACGTTCTGTCCGATCCAGAGAAGAAACAAGTATATGACGCATATGGTGAAGAAGGCCTCAAATCGGGAGCGCCTCCGCAAGGAGCCGGTGGACAAGGTGGTGGAGGCTTCCCCATGGGCGGACAACAAGGGGGGGGGTATCAATCCTACTCGTTCGATCAAAGGCAAGCGGAAAAAATATTTGAACAGTTCTTTGGTGGTGGTGCAGGAGGAGGGGCTGGATTCTCGAACTTCTATCCAACAGGAGGGGCTGGGACATCAGGCGGCCGGTTTGGTTCGGCAAGGCAAGGGATGGGCTCACGGAGGGCAGGTAGCTTTCCAAGCTTCGGTGCAGATAGCGATGAAGAGATGTTTGAAGCATTCCATCCTGGAGCCAAGAGGAAAGCTCCGGCATCGCAGCATAAGCTCATGCTTAGTCTAGAGGAACTTTACACTGGGGTTGAAAGGAAGCTGAAGATCACCCGCACTGTGTACGACGCAAATGGCATGTCCAGGCAGCAGTCAGAGGTGGTGACCGTCACCGTGAAGCCAGGTTGGAAAGCTGGGACCAAAGTGACATTTGCTGGTAAAGGGGATGAGAGACCAGGCATGGCTCCGGCAGATGTTGTCTTCGTAATTGGCGAGAAGCCTCATGCGTATTTCAAGAGGGAGGGTGATGACTTAGTCTACCGCTGCAAGGTGTCGCTAAGCAAGGCCTTGACTGGGTTTAAACTGAACCTGAAATCGCTAGATGATCGGCCTTTATCCGTGACGTTTACAGATGTGACACCTCCTGGTTCGGAGAAAGTGCTCCAGGGTGAAGGCATGCCAATCACACGCATACCTGGTGCACGTGGTAATTTGCGCATCCAGGTAGACGCAGACTTTCCTCGACGGCTTACAGATGAGCAGAAGGCTTTGATCAAACAAGCATTGCCAAGCTAGGTAGAAGATGTGTCACTAGAAAGCGCAGTTTTAATATCTGTGCATTAATGTGCAATCCTTTGTCTCTGTATGAAGAGCCTACCATCACACGTACTTAGAGATTGTTGAATTAAGAATCCCCCGAGTTGAGGGCAAAATGGAATGCTGGCTGGGACACTCCAGGTCCCAGAAGTGTTGGGTGCAGCTTCGTTTCAACATTGTATGGCAATTGTGTCTCTTGAACAGCTAAATTGTTCATGGTTTCGATTTGTTGTTGCGTAGTGCTTCATATATGCATCATGGGCGGTAATAGCTGGATCCAAAAGCCGTGCAGTTGACACATGGCTTAAGCTTGTAGGAAGGGTCTAGCCTTGGCCTGCTGGTTCGGTGGAGCAATTGTTTCACTGGCAAGATTTGGAATTAAATGGCCCCTGTGTCGTCCGTGTTGTTCCCATTCATGTTATCTTGTCTCTTTTTGTGGATGCACTGTTTCTTGGATGCAAAGGTATGCGATTGCGGGGCTCGTGGTCGCTTTCCGTTTTCCCTTGGGCTAGTCAATTGATCCTCAATGTAACACCGGCTTATAGATCTATCTTACCTAGTTGCCCCGTCGTCCATGTACGGCACAATGAGACGGGCATGCATGAAGCTCTCTTAAAGAGCAAACAAAATCCTTCCGCATTTCTTACAAGTTGTTGCAGAGGAGATGATAGTCACACGATGTTGCCTTCAAGAGCTTTGACATTGACACAACTCTCGAAGGAACACGCATGAATTTGCCCATCATTGCTATCTTGCTCAAAAAGTAAATTCATCAAGAAATAGAAGAATAGTATTACAAAGAAGGTAGTTACACACCTCGATTGTGAGTGTTTTGACCATGATACTATTACAAACGCAATGATGTGCATCGCATTCTCGATTTAGACCCTGCTATTCGTCAAGGTGATGAAACATTGTGCAATCGGTGCGTCAACAATCCATCTTCCTTGTGAAGGACATGCACCCCCAAGCACGGACCTTGTAATAATAACATGACCTTCATTACACACGAGCATCAAAACTTCCAATTTCACTAATTCAATGATACACGTAGTAGGAAACAACCATAGAAATCAATCGTTTTGTTCTAGAAGATTACAAACAAAGGGTATTAGCTTACGTAATACAATACATAAAGCACAAAAATAATGAGGTCCCTCTAGGAATTTCTAGGACGCATTAGTGGGCTTTGGTTCATCGTGGTCGATTCTTTCCTAGCTAAATGTACTTCCCTCACGAAAAGCATTCAAGGACGATCCGTCACATGTTGAATCACTCTATATTTCATATGTTTTCCTAGCAAATGTAGGGCTAAAAAGGCGAGGGAGCTTGCAATATGTGGGAAAGAGCCATTTCTCAAGGTAGTCAAAGTTAGGTGCACAAGCTAGGAAACCAACCATGCGCGAGCTAGTAGGTGTTTCATTACTTGAAAGCCAATTGCTCGATGATTGATGTTCCAAGTTGACCGCATGCGAATCTCCTTCTTGCCCCCACCAAATGATCATATGAAGACGAAAACATTCAATGCAAATCGACCAATATGAAAACGATCGAGATACCATATATCTAGTATTGAGAGAGTAGCACAATTGCCAAGACATATAGACGGGTGTATAAGAGGATGTTACGTGTCTATTTCTTTCTGAACCGTGAAGACGATGAGCCACTTCCGGTGTTAAAGGCAAACAATAGACGGTCATAGCGCAACGAGTGGAGAACGTGATCCAAGAGCCCCCTTCATGAGTGAGCTAAAGCAAAGTATTTTCAAGTTTGAAAGTCACACGCTCACCTTTGTCCTTGTGTCCACTCCACATCACCTTGTTACCCAAATTTGCTCAACAAAGTACATGAGTACTTTGTTGGTCTCGTCGTAAATCTAACCCATTGTCAATCGGTTGACCATCGGTACAAAGTATTTGCAGACGGCTTTCCAATTCTCATCAATTCTTTCAATAAGCTTCCGCCAATGCTTCGGATGGTACATCAAGTTTGGAATTCATCTTTTCTTAATAGAACGCCCTAGGTACGCTCAAGCGGTCGGATTAGCCTTAACTTTCACACCTAATTTAAGACTCCATTCTATCATCTCTATTATCTCTACATCTCTGCATCACTACTTTGCTGATCGAAACACAATTGAAGTGGCATTTTCAGTTGTACGAGGGGGGTATGGCTCTCTCTGTTTTGAAAGGGAGCCTAGGGTAAAAACGGGAACATCATGAGAAAATGACCCTTGGGCATAGAGAGGGACGAGTTTAGGAAAACGCATTTTGAGGCTATCCAAAGCTTCCTTGTGAGCTTACCCATGGGAGGATACCCGGATCCCCAAGTGTGTAGGAAAGAATCTTATTACTAGATCCCCATTGGTCCTCTCCAAGCTAGAAAACCCCTCATTTGGTGGAGATGTAGGATCGGATAGGGCAAGTGCTTAGAGGGTCTTGTGTTCCACTCTCGATCTTTGGAGGACTAGAAAAGTGATCGTATACACTTGGTCCCACGAAGGAGAGGTGAGACAAACTCGGATGCTTGGCGAAGAAACGGCTCCTTGAGTGCTCCGACGGTGCCCAAACGCGGACGGCATGAGGACGGCGCGTGGGTCGGAGGCCTTGAGTAGGACTTGTTCATTACAAAGACCGATGACTCCTCTACATGGGTCATCAAGGTCATCCTCGGCGGTGATTCTCCAAAAAGGTACAATTAGTACTCTGACTCGAGGACTATTTGTCTGCATTTGTACATGTAATGTCGAGGAAGGAGAAAACACTCCATGGGGAGGGTAACCTAGGAAGGTGTAACATCTTGCAATGGACTCGGGGAAGAAGATAATTCTGTTTCCGTGAGTAGATTTATCAGTTTACAAGTAAAGAAAGCACTCTTGCGTCGTCTCCCGATCTTAAGAGCACGTTTAAGACGTCGACCTATGGTTCCCTCGCTTTACAGCTCTTGCACGAGCCGTAACACTCCTTAATCTTATCTTGCTTGGGGCGGTCAAATCAAGACGTCGAGATTGGATGAAACCTATTGCGCATTTGAAGGAGATCGCTTTTAATCGAACCCCTGCTTTAAGAGAAGGTTGTTGTCACGTGCCACGACGTGTACTCGTTGATGTCCGCAAGTGGTGCTTTCGTGACATGAAGCAAGCTAGCGAAATAGGTATGCTTCTCGAGGTACGGCTTTCCCATTTGGCCTTGAGAGACTCAACCATGTTTTTCAGATTGAACGGCTTGGTTGTGTTCTTTCGAAACGAACGTAGCACAACTTGTGAAAGTGTTATTGCGTTCTTCCATGATCAAAGACGTCGATCTTTACAGCGAATGGACCATAAGCACACGTCGATTTGTAGTTTCGAGACTGTATCTTCGAGGATATGCATACAGTAAAATACACCATGGGTACAACCAGAATTGTATTGTAGAAAACGTCTCCATAGATGAGCACCAATTGCAAAGACGCAAAGACGTTCAAACTCAAACTCTATGCAGGGTCCGAAACGGCCCAAGATTGTATCCTTTTGAAGAAGGTGACACTTTCGTTGGTCATGCTATGAGCGCACCGCATTTGCAATAGACAAGCATACGGTTAAAGGTTGTGCATGAAGTACTAGACCGCACCCCAAGGAAACCGCCTTGACCCGAAATCAGCAGGTGCGCCTCAACGATGCACGGTACCAGGAGTCGCCATCGTTGTGTTCCTTTGTATGCGTCCAGGACACAAAGAAATCCCCTTTGACGGATTCATTCAGTTCGGATGGATCGACCCTGGGATGTCCGATAGGAATCACCAGCTATCCGATTGAGTAGATTGGGAGCGTCGTAGGGTCGACCCAGTCCATCCATTCGATTCCGGTTGGGAGAACCGTCGACCCCGTACACCTCTACGAAGTCCCAGGATTCGACGTCCAAGACGTTGCAGAGGGTGAAAAGCAGACACGGCAAGTTTTTTCCTCGTATCAACCAGCAACGATGCAATGGATGAAGAAGTTTACGGATCAAGTGTTTGACAAGGTGAGAGTGGATATTGGCACGAAATATTGCCAGGTCGAAGGCAAAAGCCTATGAACGATCCCTGCGAAAATGGCGGGAAGTGTGCACAAATTAAGCTTGTCTGCGTTGAGCTGACGTGAATCGTGGTAACGGGACGAAACAGGTTGACAAAGATGCAAGTGGTCACCTGGATGAAAGGGAACTGCATGACGCAGTGATGATGGTGTACAGTATGGTCAACCACCACATTCCAGGTTGGGATGAACCTCCAACCAAAGAAGCATGCCTGGAATGGTACAGGAGGTTCGATCGGGACAGCAGAGGTCTGGACAAGGGTGAATTCCACGATTTTGTCGCTCATTTTCTAGCTGATACGCCACAGAAACTGATGCAGAGAGTGGGCGGAAGCATGCTCATCAAAGTGGCCCTTGCACCCTTGTGTGCATCGACCATGAAACGAACGCTGAAGAAACAGCCCCTGATCGGTCCATTGGTCAAAATCATTCCTGTTTCCATGCTGTCTCCAGTGCTTACAGCATTTGGTGATGTGATCAAGGCTGCTATTGCACTGAAACGATAATCATCCAAGACAGTTTTGAGCAGATGTAACATCCGTTTCCATTCATTTCGCCTGAAAATCCATTACCACTATTCCCCAACTCCGAGAAAAATACTTTCGCAGGCTGAAGCACATCATACTTACTTCTCATCACATGGCAAGCAAACCAAAGCTTCCTGTCACGAGCTTGACGCATAGCCGAGAATGCACTCAGGGAATGCATGATTGAAAATGGCATTCAAGGATTGGCCTGTGTCCAAAACACTGGCATTGGAAAGAGTGAAAGGAAGGCTGTTATTAGATCTTGGGATGCTATATCGCCGGCGTAATAGGGATGCATGCTGACGTGCTGCAGCACGGAGAGAGGAAGAGCTCCATTGTATCTCCGCGGAGCTCGCTTTGTGTTGGTTACAGGAACGTGGTAACTCAACAGTTCTCAACACCTCCGACTTGCAGCTAGGTATGGTTAGTGCTACCAACAGTGCAATAGCTCGTGCTGACGGAGATTTACTGCCACTGATTTGGCAGGATTGCTTCAATTGCTCAGTCGGTGTCAACAATGCAGCGACAAGAAGAATCGAGGTACCTTCTGAATGTTGGTAAGGAGAATCATTCTCCGAATTTTCGTGAGCGTTCTCAAAGCCAGAGCAAGCGGTATCCGATGTAGGCGTCAGGAAGACGGGCAGCAGTTCGTAGTCAGACAGTCGGTATCCAGCGCTCGTCTGCGCAGTCAGCTTACTGCAGACAAACATTTCAATGTCAAAGTGTTGCACACAACGGATCGATGGATGCACAAACACACTGTCTTTGTCTTCCAAAGGAACAGAAGAAGAGTGTTCGCTTTCGGCACTGAAATCTGCATGCAGGGACCTTACTTGACTGTGAACAGCGGTCGGGTCGTTTTGCTTTATTTCGGTGAGGGCAGCGTCCAGGTGTTCGCAGCAGGGACCTTGAAGCAGTGGAAAGTCTGCAGCATCCACTCGCTTTCTACAAACAGAAATGCGTACAACATGAAGCCCCGTTCCGGTATTAATGAGCAACCAACGAGGTGGCAGGAAGCAGAGTGCAGGATGGAAGGGGGGGTGCGGTGTGGTGGTGTGATAGCATATGTGCAAGGCGTGGGTGGGAACCACCTTACGTTCCCAACCCAGTGGAGAAGGAACGATGGTGATTTGATGTGTCCCTTCCTTTGAGCTTCCGTATGCGGCTTCGTCCCTCGCATGCACGAGGAGAAGCCTTCTGCACGGAGTCTCGCAAGTGGTGATGCGTAGTCTTTCGTCCCCCGTCTCCCACAGAGGTGCAGGTTCGCCATCGGCCATCCGGGAGGAAGCTCGAAACAGTGGCACCTGGAAAATTCTACGTGTGTGCATTTGGTTCATGTGCAAGGACCAGATTTGGAGCTCGTACTGTTGGTAGGGATCGGCATCGGCTTCGTTCTGCCCTTGGACGTGTCCCTGCTGTTGTCGTGTTCGTCGTCCGATGGTTTGGTCATGCGTTTCGTTCCCATCCGACGCATTGGACCTCGGATGCCCTTGGATCCTCTCGTGATGTACGTGTGAACAGGGTGGCAATGGTCTCGTGGAATAGGTGAGCAGGTGTTGTCCATCTCTGGTGAATCCAAGCAGCACCGCTTGGATCCAACCTGGATCGCAGTGCGCCAGCTTCGCAGCTGGCACACGCAACCTCTTGGGCACTGAGCTGTACGGTCGACGCATCTTCCTCCTTCCACATTCTCGTTCCAAGATTTGGAGATGCAATTGCGTATCGCGTCTTCGTTGTCGTCGTGCAGGCATAACTTTTCGAAATGGGAAACGAGACGAATCCATTCGAAAACCAGGAAACCAGGTGCAGCCAACCCCCGTCGAAGGAATCGTCCGACTCGACCCAGACCCGATCCCCTTCTCACGAGAGATTGAACGGGCTCCTTGTTGAGATGACCATGGGATTCCTTCCCTTTCAAAGGAGCCCCAGACGTGGAGGTTCAGGTCCGACGCCGTGGTTGGCGAAAGCAGGTCCAACGGGATGGGAGTGGTCCAACGCCTTCGTTCACTTCGGGAACGATCAACATTCTACGCGAGTGGACACGATGCGTCTCACAACGTCGACGTGGTCAGGGCGGCGGGAGAAGCTTCTGGAAGGGAGGCCGTTCAATCATCGTAACGCAAATGAGAGTTTGTTGCGACACGCGCGCACGCTTTGGGTACGCGCATCGAGCGAGTTCAACGAGGTACATCAATCTTGGAGTTTCCCTTGGTAGACTTGCTCGTCTCAACGCGGTCCTCGATCTAACGGCGCAAGAGAGGCCGGCTAGCCGTTATGGATGGTCAAGCTTTCTGTCTTGACATGTTTGGAGTGTTTGTTTTGGCTCATTCCCAATTTAGCCTAGCTTGGATTGCATCCTAATACAAGGGGTATGAATTCGAATGCCTAGTCCAAAGTCAAACTAGAACAATGCTTCGTGAGATGATTTTCTATTAGGCGTTATGTTGAATTTAGGGGTAACGCACGAAGCCACAAGCGGTCACGAGCGGCACTTCGACCTTACATGTTGAAGGAAGGAAGTGCTTTGAGAAGGTGTCCCTAATTATCCCCGCTAGACTCAAGAGTTCCACGACTAGTGGATACCATTTGGGTGTCATTGCGGAAGCACTCGAGAACGGTGGAGCAAGCGGCAGATACACACAACATCTAGCTATTGACAGGCAATGTGGTACGAGCGAAAACTTGGCATCGACAATATTACACCTAAGTACTCCCGAGTCGCATACCAAGAAAGTCCAACTGGCGCAACTTGACCACGAGACACAAAGGTCCTAACACAGTTGCATGGTATTCCTTGTCTATTTGTCGTACAAACAACAACCGTACAAAACGTTATTGTTTTCTTTGGCTTTCCTATAACACATTGACGCCTTGGACATGCAAGTAGACACAATCTAGAATTTGGTTGGTGGTCCGGAATACGAGACTCTTTGGGGAGCGTTTGTTACAGTTGGAGACAATGTTGCTCATTTCCACGCTTCTGCCTTGTTCCTTCAATGTGGCCATCGGAATCTTATGATTCCTCTACTCAAGACGATGAGGGTAAATGTGGTAAAATTATAGAACAAGTGTGGTGTTACGAGGAAAGAGGAGACGGTAATCGATTGCATCCAGGCATGATCAGTTTTTGGTGAAGCACGGAAAGGCCAACGACGATGGGCAAAGGGGCGGTGGTAGAAAACGAGAGCTAACGTTCAAAACGTACAAATGGTTGTCCGTCTTGCTCATGCATCACGGTTTACTTTCCAATGCTACCTAGTGCTAATTTGGAATCTTGCATAAAGGGCATCTTCTCGTCCCCAAATCCACTTCTATTACATGGAGGAGGCTAATGATGGAATGATCACATATTCTAACCATGATAGGAAACAATTGACGTGGAAATCGAGACACATATACGCCAATTTGCACAGTTAAGAGATTTGTCCAGTCGTCACCCTCGTCGTATACATTGCGGTAACTCTTTCCAAGGAATTGTTTTATCTGGGAAAAGGCAATTTGAAAAGTATGCCTTACATTTACTTCAACCACTCAAAGATGACCTTGGAGAACTCAACCTCTTCGGTTATGCAACAACGGAAGTTGGTTTGGAGTCATATACAAAGGGTGCGATTGCTTATATTTGCCGCGGCGTGACATTCGGACTATACACAATGGCTATTGCTCGGCGTTGCGACTGATCTTTTTCAAAAGTTCTTTGCACTTGCATGTTGTACGAGGTAGCATGCAATCAATGCGTAGGTGTCTTGTTGGAAAGCCTGCTCATTGTGAGCCACCAATTGAGGGCACCACTACCACACTTTGATGATGGACGTACACTTGACATTATCTCGCACGCTTACATGTATCATTTGGGCGTGATTGATTATGCAAGTGTAGGATAGAATCTCAAAATATCGATCGCTCCTTTTGCGTCACACGAAATCTGGTTGCAAGCCGACTTGCATGCAAACCAAACATGCGAGGCCATGTCTTCGTTTTTAGATGGCACATTAATTGCATGACCTCCAAATCGCGGGATCCTTAAATCATGCAATTTGCTTTGAAAAGTAGCTTGTACATCTCTCCAGATAGTAATGCTAGAAAGCATTGAAGACACCAAGCAAGATCCAAATGTTATACTACTGACCATAGATAATGTCTTTGGCAACGCATCTTGAAAGAATGCGAAATGCACCATGAGTCTCACACCCCTCCTACGAGAAGCTTTCAACTACCCGCCACCCAAGGTCAAACACTCGACAGCCCCATAAATAATTCGTGCAAGCTTATGCTTGGGTCGTCCTTCTCGTATAGTTGAAGAAAGGCTTTCACCTTGGTCATTTTGGATGAATCCCCGGTCCCTATGTAGAGGTTGGTCCCCACCACGATATCCAAAGTCAACAAGGTGCTGGATCGAGGATCCTCCAATTCAGAGGTCTTGCCTTCAGATGGTCGGGCGGTCAAGAGAGCTCCAACAACCCTTGCCCATCATAGCAATGGATCTCAACCATTGGGTTGGGCATCACGTGTGCCAAGAGATCTTTACATGCCAAATATCATGGCCAACAGGGCCTGGAAACAACACAACTCAAGGCAAATCCACATAGGGGTTCTCACAGGATCTTGTATTTGAATAAGAATCTTCTTATTCTTAGCACTGAGAGCGCATTGGTTCTTCCCCGCCCGAAGTAGCGTGGAATCTTCTCCGCACGTGAATGGACGGAGAGTTGGGTTGTTGTATGATCTACTTTCACTTAACAACAAGCAACAAGCCAATCAACCCTTACAATTGCAAGAACTCTTTAGCTATTGTTGATCCTTTTCACTGGCACATACATGTGCAGCATTTTTGCCATGGTGCATTGCTCTTCTCAATAGTTTTGCACGTGCCGTTAGAATTACATCAAGCCCTTCGCCTTTGTATCTAGCATGAGAGATTCAAACCCATGCCCTCTTACTTGTAACGCCTTTTTGGAGGTGTTTCTTCTTTGAATCTTAGGTATTGTGGACACAAAGAAATGAAATGTTTGTTCGATCTTGGACATTTGTCATGGTATTCTTCACCCGAGCTCGCATGCCAGAGGTGTGGGCCTTCCTTCCGTGCACCTCACATGGAACCTTATCCTTATGCTCTTGGGTCGAAGCAGTATTTACAAGGCCCATCCCCGTCGAGTTGGACACGGCATTCTTCTTCCAAAGAGGGGGGACCCACTTGAACAAGCTGTGCCCTGGTCGATCAGTTTTCCTTCGTTTTCCACGGATGTCTTCCAGCCCCACGAATGCCGTCTGAAATCCATCCTTGGGATCTTTTCCCGTCCGTTCCCGAAGGAAGGGAACCAGACGTACGTCCCCGAACACGTGAGAGTGGTTCAGAAGCGGTAGGGTTGGGTCCCTCGACTAGCCGTTGCCCTTCTTCCGGTGTTTCGATTGTGTTGTGCTTCGATCGCGTTGTGTTTCGGGAGAATTTCGTTGGAAACGAGACGAAAGGAGTATGGGCGGTGGAACGTACGTGGTGGTGCTGTGGACAGCATGGATGGCGGTGATTGGAGGGGTGGAGATGGACCCACGCCAACCGAAGGTGCCTGAACCGTCCAAGGAAAAAAGTGCCCATGCGTGCTTCCGAAGAGGTGCACGTCTGGATCATCCGTCTTCCATGCAGAGCCCGTGGGAGGTGGAACCTCTCCATCCAGATGCCAAGGCCAGGTTGGCCAGGAAAAAAATGCCGAAGAACTTCGATTGGAGAGCCACTACAGTGGGCAAAGGATGTTCCCACCACACGCAGAACTTCGTGCTGCAAGATGTGAACCAACACATCCCCAAGTACTGCGGAAGCTGCTGGGCACACGGATCGGCTGCCATGATTGGAGACCGCATCAAAGTGGCGAGACGCGCGAAATGGCCAGACATTAGCGTGGCAAGGCAAGTGATAATTGATTGTGTGGATTTGGGCTGTGGTGGAGGTGACCCTTGGGATCTCCTCACATGGATGGCCAATGATCAGGCTGTACTCCCGGATGAAACTTGCTCACCCTACCTAGCCAGTGGAGAAGGAAGACAATGTACTGCTAAAAATGTATGCAGCAACTGCCTGCCCGAAAGCATGGCAAAAAAGTTGAACCATACCTTTGATTCTCACATGGATGACAAGGGATGCTATGAAATACCCAAATTTGCGGGCATGGGGGTGCACCGTTTTGGAAATGTCAGTGGAGAGGGAGCAATGATGAAGGAAATATACGCCCGTGGTCCTATTGTGTGTTCCATGGCAGCCACAGATGAGTTTCTCCTGCAATACTCGGAAAATGCAGCAGAGAATGGAGGGGTCTACACTTGGCCACACTTCGTGGCAGAAGATGAAGTGGACCACAACGTGGAAGTTGTGGGTTGGGGAGAGACCGAAGTTGCGAATGAAACAGTTCCATATTGGATTGTACGTAACAGTTGGGGTACCTACTGGGGCGCTGCTGGTTGGTTCTACATTCGCCGTGGAAAGTGGAATCTTCGTATCGAGGAGGATTGCCAGTGGGCTGAGATGGATACATCACAATTCGATAGTGTTTATGATGGACACGTATCTGGGAGCTACACCGGGGGGCTGCTCAACATTCTAACGCCTCTTCCTATCCGACCCAAGGGAGATACTTTGAAGAAGGAAGGTGAAGGGTGGAAGCTGCAGGATGTACCTGGCCTGTTCCACGAGTTTGAGGACGAAGTGGAGGGCCATTCCGCCTCGCTTTGAATGTTCAGCTTTCCATACATAGAAGGGTTTTTTACTTGCGTAAAAGCAAAGGGAATAGCTAATGCATGTAGCTTGGATAATTGATGTGAAGGAGGAACAAATCGAATGACATTTCGTAGTGCATTGAGAATACTGGATGATGCTTAACTATGTAACACACACATTGCCTTCTGCAGTTTAAATCTGTCTCATGGCCAATCATCTACATGGGGATCCTGCATTCTGTGGTCGATGCCATGGACTGCCCAACTTAAGTGACTCGAGTAAATTCACAGCAACTGAAGGAAGGAACATGCCAAGTCTTGTACTAAATGCATTGCCGCCCGTGGGTGGCCATGTTGCCTGCAATCATGCTCACTACAAATGATTCAAGAACGGTTGGAATTGGATTCCCAAGGATAAGTTTGGTCCTCTCGTATTTCCCCCTCCCAGACTGTGTGCGGGGACCCGCGCCGCATGGCTTTCCACACAGCACTGTTCACCTTGAATCCAGATCCAAAGGCTATCTGCCAGATTCTATGACCCTTTCTAATTCGTTTGTCTGTCTCCATGTATGCTAGCTCATACCAGACAGAGCTGCTAGAAATGTTCCCATAACGCCACAAGGTCTCCCTCGATGGTTCCATATCGTGCTTGTTCAAGTTCAAGTTGATCGCCATCTGATCGATCACCCCCCTTCCACCGGTATGGATGCAGAAGTGCTCAAAGGCCATTTTAAAGTTGGGAACGTATTGCCTCACCCTTTTCCTACCCAGGAGCTTCCTCAGAATGAGATTCACAAAGAAGATAATCTGCTCGGACAGCGGCAAGACAAGCGGTCCCAATGTGGTGATATTTTTTTTGAGCACCTCTCCTCCAGTTGCAACAACAGACTTGGCAAGCTTCACGCCCATCTGACCCTCCGAATCTTCCTGTTGAAAAATGCAGGAATACTTTTCATCTTCCGCGCCAGCGTGCGTGCGGACCGTCGTGACGAGCCTGTATTTTGCGCGCCACCAGTCCGTCCTCTTGTTGGAAAGAAGGATTGCTGCACCACCCACGCGAAAGAGCGTGTTGGGAATCAACATGCTCCGATCGTTACCAAAATACCAGTTTTGAGTTATGTTCTCCGTTGAGACAACCAGCGCGTACGTGCAATGATGAACCTGCAAGAGATCCTTGGCGAGATCAATGGATATTACGCCCGCACTGCAGCCCATGCCGGACAAGTTGTACGTTTGGATATTGCTCCTCATTTTGAAGTGGTTTACAATCATAGCTGTGAGGGAGGGAGTAGGACAGAAAAGGCTGCAGTTTACGATCAATATACCAACTTCCCGTGGCTTCACATTGGCTTTCTCCAGGCATCGTTCCACGGCCTCGAACATGACCACCTCTGCTTCCTCCCTTGCCTTTTGCATGGTGGTCTCCGGGGGTGACTCTTTGATGCCAGGCGGGAGGTAGGTATCATTACCCAAGCCAGCACGCACGGCAACGCGCTCCTGGAACTCGATGCTCTCCGGCTTGAAGGTCTGATGGCGGGATGTTATGGCCGGGTCGAAGAATTCACGGTCAGCACCTTCCTTTGTGCGTACATCGCAGGTTCCTGCACGACGGATGCGTTCTCACCTCGATGCTCTTCGTTTGCGACCAAAAGGTGGACCACGGCATTTTCCAGCTATCGTTCGACAAGACCGCAGCTATGCCGTCAGCCACGAATTCGATGTGATTCCGCCAGGGGTTCCCACCCTTCCTCTAATTCAGGGACTGGTTTGGAACCCGACCGCCCAGGACGGTCGTGTGGGCGTCGGCTTTCCATCGGTTGCGTGGACCCTTTTTCGAACATTTCGATGCGGGGGATCGAGCGATCGCTCACCTGTCCGGCGGTTTGTAGCAATGGAAATCCACCAGGTACACTGGACTCTCCCTGGTGAAGAAGTAGACGGCCGCGGCCAACACGAGCACAGCCGTGCTGAGGATGGCACTCAAGAGGTTGAGTGTCAGGTGTGTCTGTGCAGCGGTTTCCCAGAGGCGTTGCATGTCCACTCTTTGGTAGACGGCCATTTCCATGACCCCCAGGACCATGGCATACACCGCCACGAGGATGGCGAAATGGGTGATGATCATGTGATATCCAAGCCGAACATATTTGAGTCCCACCGAGGTGGTGAAGTCTGTCCGACGGGTGCGGTTCGCACGTGACGTCCATCGGCGCGTTTGTCGGCGTCAGCACGAACTTCTTGTTTTTTTCGATTCGCTTTTTCACTCGTCCTTGCGTTTCCATCGCGTTCTCGCACCATGGAACGCTTGTCTGGGATGGCTGCTCACTCTCCTCAACAGCGGCATGATCCGACTTGGATCTTCCTGCTGGGCCATCTCGCCACTCCCTTCCTCGTCCAACCTTCGAGTCGAATCCCTTGAGAAAAGGATGCAACGAAGCACGCTGCTGCGAAGCACGTTGCTGCAAAGCAGGAAGGGAAGCACGATCCAAATCACGAAGCCAAGCACGTTGTGAAAGGAATGGTCGTGGTGGTTCCACCAGTGTTTGAAACGAGGAGCAGATCCACCCCCGATGCGAGCAGTTGCACCCCGAAACGAGGAGCAGTTGCACCCGGAAACGAGGAGCAGTTGCACCCGGAAAAGGAGGAGCAGGTCCGTCCCGGACGGAGCAGTTGCACCCCCCTTCATGGGAGGAGCAGTTGCACCCCCCTTCATGGGAGGAACGCAAGCCCATGGAGACGGAGAGGAGTCAGTGCCCCCCTTTCGGAAGATTAGGGACGGGGATCGAGACTCCCCTACTGTATTGTGCAGCAAGGAGGGGGTCGCGTTCCCCGGATTCGAAGGGGGGCAGGTGGAGGCGACGGTGGCGGCGGTCCGATCCGATTCATGGACCGTTGTCTTCGACGGTCCAAACGCGGTCTTTTTACGGTCCAGGATGGATGCAACCACGTTCGGATGCCACCGTTCCCATCCATGGGAACATCTACCTGGTCATGTCCCTCTGAAACACATCCAAACCAAGATGGAATGGGATGGAACGTGCACGTGAAAATGCACGTTCCATCCTCCTGGGAAGCAAACGCACATTGTGGAGGGGAAGCCACATGGAAAG
Organism: Picocystis sp. L7; assembly: GCA_020975725.1. Classification (NCBI taxonomy): domain Eukaryota; kingdom Viridiplantae; phylum Chlorophyta; class Picocystophyceae; order Picocystales; family Picocystaceae; genus Picocystis; species Picocystis sp. L7. The sequence goes on along the minus strand of QXJR01000029.1, from coordinate 120,044 downwards.
CCCAACCCAAGCAAGACTCGAATCCCGCGTTTCGTGGGATGGGGATGGTACGACCTTGCTTGAGAACGATCGTCTTCCTTCCCCTGGTGGCATCCAACCATTGCCAGCAACCCAGAAGGATCCACTCGATCGTAAACGACAAAGGTCGTGGCGCGCGGACGATGCCGTTCGTTCTCTCCCGGGCGTGGAGGAGGGATGCACATCGTTACGCTTGCAACTCCCTTCGCTTGCAAGGTGCGGTGTGGGGAGGGGCGTTCGAAACGAGCAGCTGTCCTCCATCCGTCTTGCGAAAGCTACGTTCCCATCACGCCGTTTTGAAGACCTTCATGCTGAACCAGTTCACAGAGACGAACACGATGGCGACCAGGAACGTGTATGGCACCAACAGGCAGTAGTACGTGTCGCTGCGGATGGCGTCCAGGATCCCAACGCCGGTTTCAGGCATCCATTTCGAGACGACGATCACGTACCAGCATGCGAGGAAGCTGACCACGGCCCACGTTTGCAGGAGCCATCTGCACGTCCATCCAGTCGTGGAGGTTTCCCGTCCCATTCGCGTCGACGTAGGTACGACGCCCATTTCGTCGCACAGGTAGGATTCCTCGTCAGCTCGAGGTCCCCAACACGCGCCTCTTCCGGCTTCCTCCTCCTCTTCCATGCACGGACGCGCTGTCCCTTTGGATGTGCTTCCTAATCCACTACACGAATTTCCACCTTTCTAAGCTTCGAACCTCGTTCCCGCGCGTCGAATCTTCCCGTGACCGCGCATCCTGGTTTTCGGTCATTCCATCTCCGTCGGCGTTCCACGCGTCCACACGCACCCGTACCCCCGCGAATTGGGCGTTCCTTCGTTCCATTCCGCTTCCTTCTGTCCCGTGAGCTCGTCCAGATCGTGCGTGGACGCCACGCGACGCCAACGTAGGTCTCGATCGTCGGATCCGTGCGCGCATCGCGTCGCCATGCACCGTTCCTCGTGTACTTAACTCGTTCGTAAACACGAGGGCCCTGCTACACCCACCGGGGTGGTGGATGGGAGAGGACACGGCATTTGGGTTGGGGATGGTTGGATGATGGACAAGGAAGGGACGAGACGGTGGGGAGGCGTGCGTGTACCATGGCGAGGATGAGAGACGAAAGCCATCGATGGGTTCGACGCACGAATCCATGATATGCACTAGAACGATAGAGGGGGCGATCGCCGAAGCGTTGCAAACGTACGGTGTTGTTTCTCACACCAACACTCGAACGGACAGGCCAGATTGGTCATGCAATACACGCGCACTATCCGGTCCTGGATCATTGGAAAAGGATCCTACCATGCGTGCACACGGCCATGGGTCACGCGGTGACGGGTGCGATGCTTGGGTGGTGGAGACGACAAAAAACCGACGTATTACACCGGGTTCGCTGCCGTGACAAGAAGCTTTCCCTGCATAGTGCCCGGTGATCAACCACACAAGGTACGACCATGAAATGGTGTCGACCGTTCCTTCATGTAGCATCGACCAGGTACGGCATCTTGCGGTGCTTGGGCATCCTCAAGCATGCAAGCACTTCATTTGCACACAAGTTCTCTCGAGAGAGATCGAGGAACACGTCGTGAAACACGCCAATCGACCGGCTTGCACATGGAGGGACACGAAACGGCTCGGACCCGTGGGGACACGCCTTGGTGCGTGCGAGTGCAATGTAAAAAACGCCAAAGAGAAGCGTAGTCGAGCGCAGCGTACGAACGAGGCATGGAGTTTCCTTGCCGCGTTCATCCGTGCCTCCAACACCCCAAGCCTGGCGTGGGATCTCGAAGGTGGCAAGAACACGGCATGAATAGGCATCACGGCATTGAGCGCGCAATGTCCTCCTTCTTTCGCTCCCTCTTTTGTCCGAGGCCCTCTTTTTTTCGCTTGCTCGCGCGCCTTTGCCTTCTTCGAACGTTCGATGCCTTGGATTCTCCACCGTTGCGCACGCTCGCCGGCGCTTGCCTCCCGCCTGACCATTCCCATCGGGAGCGTGCGGGCATCGAGCGTGCGTGCTTGTTCAAGCTGGGCGTTTTGCAGGATGGAAGATCGCCACACGTCCACCGCATTTTATCCCCTCGGATCTCCTCTCCTCGAGGTTTCGGATGCGGTTCGGATCCGACCCTTCTCTCGAATATGCCCCATTTTATCTGTCTATCCCTCACGTTCTGGCACAAAACCAAGAGCGGTCCACGAGCGATCCATCGAATCGCTCTTCGATCCGTCGCGGGTCCATCCCCACTTCGGGGGGAAAGGGAAGGGCTTTCCCTTTCGCATTCCCTTTAGAAAGAAGACGCGAAAGGGAAGGGTGTCGGGGGTGGATCGAGAGGAACGTGTCGCATCGACGAGGATGGCGGCCATGCCGATGCTTTCGACGCGCTTCGCGTCCACCAAGAGGCCTTTCGCGCCTTCCGAACGCGTCCAGAGGCGCGTGGACGTGTCCTCCTCCGCCCACCAGGACCCGCTCTTGGTGCGCACGGCCCGTGGCGAGGCGGTGGAACGCACGCCGGTGTGGCTGATGCGCCAAGCCGGAAGGTACATGGCGGAGTTCCGCGCCTACTCGGACAAGTATCCGTTTCGCACGCGTTCCGAGACGCCGGAGATCGCCGTGGAGCTCTCCCTGCAGCCATGGCGTGCCTTCGGGACCGACGCGGTGATCTTCTTCAGCGACATCCTCACGCCGCTTCCCGCGGTGGGCGTGGAGTTCGACGTGGTGAAAGGGAAAGGACCGCGCATCGAGAGACCGCTTCGTTCCTTGGAAGACGTGGAACGGATCGTGGTGGAGATGGGCGATCCGAACGCGAAGCTTCCTTTCGTGCGGACCGTCCTGGAGTCGTTGAGGCGCGAGATCGACGAGGAGACCGCACTGGTGGGATTCGTGGGTGCGCCATGGACACTGGCAGCGTACGCGTGGGAAGGAAAGGCGGATCGACATCTCCTGCACACCAAAACGGCCATGACCAACCAACCCCAAGCGATCCACCTGCTGCTGGACAGGCTGACGGACATGCTGGCCCAGTACTGCATCTATCAGATCGACAGCGGTGCACAAGTGATGCAAATCTTCGATTCCTGGGCCCACCACCTCTCGCCCGAACAGTTCCAGGTGCTGAGCTTGCCGTACGTGGAGAGGATCGTTCGACGCATCCACCAAGAAAGACCCGGGGTGCCGGTGATCTTCCACGCCAACGGAGGGGTCGGGAAACTGAGCTCCCTGAGAAATTGCACGGCCGATGTGATCGGGCTGGATTGGAATACCGACATCGCCGAAGCTAGGCAAGCGCTCGGCCAAGGGAGGGTCATCCAAGGGAACGTCGACCCCATGCTCCTCTTCGCACCCCAGGAGAGGATCAAGGAAGCGGTGCACGATTGCCTCCATCGCGCCCAGCCCGGACCACACATCCTGAACGTCGGGCATGGCGTGGTGCAAGGCACGCCGGAGGAGGCGGTCCGTTACTTCGTGCAGGTGGCAAAGGAATCCGGACCCCAGCACGGATACGTCGGGCAGGTCGATCGGGACCTCTTGACCGCACCGTGAATCGAATGCCACGTTCCTTACAATTGGACGAGGAGCCTTCTTCGCAGGTCGGCTCGCGTTCACAAAACTCGGCGCTTCCCACTCGATCCTGTCGAGAAGGAAGCTCGAAGGAGCAAGGGTTCTTCCGTTTCGGCAAGATGCCGCGCCAGACGTCGCACCTCGCGGACGTTTCCGGCACGCCAAAGAGAAAGGGATGCTCTCGATCCCGAGCGTCCGAGCGCGGTCTGGCGTGCTCGTCTTCCTCTTTCCCGTCCGCCCTCTGCTTCGTTCGATGGAGGAGCATCGGCGCGCGTTGCACGGCGATCATCGGACGATGGATTGGTTGGCCAGCTGGATGGCGTTCTGCAACCCTTTGTTCTTGTTTGCGCTGTATTTGGCGTAGTTCTCGGTGTAGGGGGCGAGCTGGTTCCGATCCATCCATGCCCAGTTGTTCTCTCCGTAGAAGACCACGAAGTAATCGTTTTTTTTGTGACGTACCTTGCGTTGGTGTTCTTGCGGTTCTGCGATCTGGGCCGGCCACCAGGGATAGGAAGGCACCTTGGCCCACACCAGCTCCAACGGCATGAGCGGTCTCGTGTCTCCTTCGTCCTGTTCCTGCGCCTCCACCTTCCGTCGCTTGGCCGGTCCGGGCGCGAGGGTGGTCGCTTCGTCCACGAGCTCCACGACGTCCTCGGACACCGTTTCCGCGCTGTCCACCTCGTCTTGGCTTGGTTCCTCTCGGCGTTCCGAGGTGGGTGGCGTGGAGGTGTCGGAAGAGGACGCGGATTCGTTCCCATCCGACCTTCCCTTGTGCAGCCAGGCGTCCACTTCGTCCACGGCGGTCCCTTGCGCTTGCGTGCCGTCGGGAGGCATCTTGAGCTTGATCACCAGCCTTGGCGTTCCCTGCTTCGCGTTTCGCGTGCATCCATCGTCAGTCCGTCCGTCGTCTTCCTCGTTTCGATCCACGTCTCTTCCTTCCTCGTTCCTCCTCTTCTCCACGTGGACGGGTTTTTCCTTCGGATGTCCGAGGTCCGCCGCGTCCCCGCGTTCCCGTTCCTTCCCTCGAACCTCGCGTTCGGTGCGGTCGAGCGCGGTTCCCTCGGAATCGCACCATCCTGCGTGCAAACGACGCGCGACGTCTGACGCGTCCAGTCGCGAGGGAGGGAGGGGGATGGGGATGGGGATGACCTGGGAGACGAAAGGAACAGAGAAGGAACGTAGCAGAGGGTAGATGGGTAGAAGATCCAGGGGGATGGGATCCGGGAAGGAGGGGGGAAGGGGGGAAAAGAGAGAGGGAGGAGGGAGAGGGAGATCGAAGGGGAGAGAGAGAGAGGGTGTGGAGGAACGAGAGAGAGAGAGAGAAGGGGTGAGAGAGGGAAGAGGGAGAGGAAGAGGAAGAGAGAAGGAGGGAGAGTAGGGAGAGAGTAGGGAGAGAGTAGGGAGATAGGTAGAGTAGGGAGACAGCGAGTAGAGGAGAGGGAGAAGGAGAAGGAGTGGGAGAGGAAGAGTAGGGAGAGAGTAGGGAGATAGGTAGAGAGAGGGAGAGAGTAGGGAGAGAGGTAGAGAGAGGGAGAGAGAGGGAGGGAGACAGTAGGGAGATAGGAGAGGGAAGAGGGCGCCATCGCGTTGGGGACAGGACATGGCGGAGCCACGTCTCCGTCGTTTGACCCGTTTGTTGTGGTCTCCACCCGATGGTGGTTGGGGCGCACAACTTCGACACCACGGACACCACGCCCCGGGGGGAGGCACCGAGGAACACGTGGATCCCGTGGTGGACAACGCCGTGAAACAGCTGGGCGAACTGGCCCACCAGCTGCACGTGAAGCTGCAAAACGAAGGGCACACACAAGCAGTGGAAGGAGACAACAGAGGAGGATGGATGGTGCTGCAAACATGCGCCATGGGACTGGACGAAAAGAACTGGGACGCGAGGAACGCATGTGCAGTGGCCGTAGGAAGAGTGGCACGAAGGATCCAAGACGTACAACCAGTGGTGGAGACCCAAACGGAAACACATACCTTGCCCATGAATGAGACGATACACATGGATGTGGACCAACTGGTGGAATCAGGAAAACACCTGCTCGTTTCCCAAGGCGCAGAGTTCGATCAAACCGCTGTGGACGGGATCGAAGCCGCCAAAGGTAGGCTGCAGAAAGCACTGGGATTGCACCAAGCAGGAGTGAAGGAATCCTGGGACATGAAACAGCTGGTCACGGACGAAGACCTGGTCGTGAGGAACAACTCCACGAGCCAAGGATCCGTACCCGACCCACAGAGCAAGGACATGCTCGATGCAACGGAAACAACCAACGCACCCACCCACGCCAAAGCCAAACCAGGGAAAGGAGACGAGGGACCCGAACAAGGAAAACCCTTCCCGGCACCACAAGAAGGAGGGACGAACGACACGAAAGCACACGCCACAGGATTGAGCGCCAGGGAAAGAAACAGACTGAAGAGAAAAAGAAAAGCAGAACAGCATGCGATCGATGCACCCGAAGGACAGTCGAGCTCCCCGTACGCGAACTTGAGGTTCCCTCCTTCACACACCGCAGAATGGATGTTTGCCCCACTTTGGCTGGTACTTTGCAATGCATTGTTGGAACCACGGTGGGAGGCCAGACACGGCGCTGCCATCGCTTTGAGAGAACTGCTTGGCCACGGGATCGTGCCTCCCACTCCATATGTTCATCTTTGTGCCAAGAGATTGCTGTGCGCACTTGCTCTCGACCGCTTTGGGGATTACGGTGGGGATCGCGCCATCGCTCCGGTCAGGGAAGCTGCGGCGCAAGCACTCGGGATGGCCGTGAGATATATGAACCGACAGGACCGAGAAACGGTGGAAGATATACTCCTCAGGCTGGCTCACAGAAAGGAATGGCAACCTCGACATGGGGGAGTGGTGGGTATCAAATGCCTCCTTGCAGCCAGTGCCGACCCAGAAACATCCACCACCTTGCTCATGAAAGCTGCCCCTGCACTGCGAGGTGCTGTGGCGGGCGACTGTGCGGAAGATCATGACGAGGTCATGGTGGAGGATAAGGATTATGATGAGGAAGAAGGAGATGGTGATGGAACAGTTGTCTTTGATGATGACGATGTGCGGGCAGCGGCGGCTGAAGCTTTACTTCCAGCTGTCTGCTATCTGAGTAAAGAGGAGGTGGAAAGGCTGAAGGAGGTTCTATGGGATGTCTTAGGTCGCTTAGATGATCTGGCTGCATCCACAGGAAGTGTGCTTATGCTGTTGGGAGGACTGTATGGAGCCAGCGGACGGATGCAGATTGGGGAACAATGCGAAGGGGGATTGGTAGCTCAATTCCCCAAGCTTTGGCCGTTCTTTCGTCATGACTTGACCCTGGTTCGAGCAGCTACGGTGGACCTATTGCAGCAATTGCTTCAAATGCTTCCGGCAAGTGCGTGGCTTGGGAACAATGGGATGCCAACTACAAAACTTGTAATTGGCGAAGCGATGCGGCTATTGTTCCAAAATTTGTTGCTGGAAACTGAGGAACGTGTTGTGAGAAAATCACAGGAGGCTTGGCAGACCATTCTGAAGGTTGCTCCATCAGAAGTAGTGGTGCACGTGACCGAGAAGCACGGGGTTAGCTGGTTAGTACTGGCAGGCACTGCAAGAGGGCAACCTCTAGATGCAGCTCTATTGTATGCTCCTGTTGCATTGCCAAAGGGTTCGGGGAAAACAGGGGGCTTGAAACGAAAACAAAAACAGGCACGGCATGCAGAGTCACAGGGTTTGGACGGGTCTCGGGTCATTGGAAGCGGAATGGGTGGAAATGGGGATGCTGCTAGAGCCCGAGCTGCCGCGGCGTTGGGCGTACTTGCACTTTGCCTAGTTCAGGTTGGCACTCAGACCAGTGAGCCTTTGCTAGATGCACTTCAAGAAAAGCTGGTAGCATCTTCAGCTGCCACACGGCAAGCGTGTGCAATGGCATTGCAAACAATGTGTGCTCCGCCTCTGAAAGCCCCAACAATTCCCGTTAGGCACTGCAACAAGTACACTTGCACTCTCGATGGCTTGCTAGGGCAGAAAGATCCTTCAAAACCTACTCCAACAAGCAGTCTTCCTTACTCTGAGATGCAATTTCTGTATGAGCGAATGCGAACTGATGTCCGTTCGTTTTTGGTAGCTGCCAGTGCTGCGGGTTTTGATGCTCCAGGTGTAGAACCAGAGAAGCTGGATGCATCATCAGCCATTGCTTTGGCCGGCGCTGCTCCTCCGTACACAGGAAAAGGTACCCTGAATCCGGCTGCAAAGCTTCATGCCGCTGGAGGCAGGCTCAAGACCAGCGCAGAAAGAGTTGCAGATGTGGAAAGCAAACTGCACCTCGGCACGCTTGGGATAATTGCAGGTAGTAGAGTGTATTTAGGATCTCTTCCGCAGAGGCTAAACCCTCTTTTGCAGCCTCTGATGGCATGTGTTCGCCGGGAGACAAGTGGTGCATTGCAGCGTCGAGCATGCGCTGCCTTGGCTCATCTACTCGTCTTGCGAGCTCGCGCTTCTACCTCTGATGCTTCTCGGGCTGCTAATGAAAAGCTCATCGGCAACTTGTTGAAACTACTCTGCGGGGATTCTTCGAAAACTGGTGATATTGAGCTTTGCGATGAAGAGGAGGCATCAAAAAATGTTGATGTTGCTGAAGTGTCATTGACAATTGACGAAGACAAGGGAGAGGACCTTCCATACCTTGCTCTTGAAGCATCATCCCGTGGTGGTGTGATGACTGTTGGACTTGGCAGTGAGTATGATGCAGCTCAAGACGAAGCACCAGAGTCAACCGGGCAAAAGGGGGCTACTAGGGCGCTATCTGCAATTTGCGCTGCTAGCAATGAGGATGTACTCACACTGTTCCCCATGTTTGCCACTCGCCTCGAAGAAAGTTTGGCATCCAACATCCTTAAGCTGTGCAACTCAGATAGTGGTGTTTCCCGTCAGGTCCTAGAAGTTCTTGAAATGCTGAGAATTGTTGGTCCCTTTCTTGCGCAGGTGCATGCTCCTCTACTGATAGACAGCCTCCATAAACTGAAGGAGCTTTTTGCCTGTAGAAGGAGAAGCTTAAGACGCGCAGTGGCCAGGTGTTGTGCTTCATTGGCTTCAGCCAACGTGCCAATGATTCTTCCGGTTCTACTGGAAATTTTGAACGCCCACCTGCGAGACTCGTTGCATCCGCTACGCCGTCGATGTGCAGCCTGTACTGCGTTGTGCTTATCCAGACGTGCGGAGCCAATGTCGATTGCCCCCTACTTGGTCCTTCTCGTCGTCCCATTGCTAAGTCGAATGGGAGATGCGGACCACGCTGCTCGAGCAGCCGCAAGTGCTGCTTTTGCGTTGTTCACACCACTGCTGCCCTTGGCGGCATCAAGTGCACATGGTGATCCTCCGCCAGGTCTGTCGCCAGAACAAGTCAGCACCATCCGCAAAGACACCCGCTTCTTGGAACAGCTTCTGGATAACTCTAAGCTAGATGAGTACAAGCTGCCAGTCGTCTTGCAAGGTGTTTCCCTCAGAAAGTACCAGCAAGATGGAATTAGCTGGCTTGCCTTCCTACGAAGATTTGGATTGCACGGCATACTTGCTGATGATATGGGTCTTGGAAAGACAATACAAGCTGCTGCATCCATGGCAGCAGCTAATGCCGAGCACCGGGATGGTGGGAACCATGGGTCGCACCGCCCCTCCCTCGTTGTATGCCCGCCCACGCTGGTTGGACACTGGATTATGGAGATCCAAAAATATCTGGACCCCAGACAACTGCAACCCATTGCCTATGATAAGGGAGACACGCTCCCTAAGTTTTTTACTGGGGTCGAGGCAGTTGTCACTTCTTACGAGACATTGAGATCCTGCAGCAAGGAGCTGTCGTCCATACCCTGGCTGTACCTTGTCCTAGACGAAGGGCATGCGATACGGAACCCCAAGACGAAGCTGTCAGAGGCCGTAAAATCTTTAACTGCCCATCACCGCGTTGTCCTCAGTGGCACTCCTTTGCAAAATGATGCCCTTGAATTATGGAACATATTTGACTTCTTGATGCCGGGCTTTTTGGGAAGCGAAAAACTGTTCAGGGCAAAGTTTGGACGAGCGGTTCGAGCAGGCAAAGTGGCAGCTGGTGTTGGCAAGAAAGCTTCTAGTGAAACAGTGAAGAAGGCTGCTGCAGAGGCTGCTCTTGCTGCTGAGGCACTCCACAGACAGATAGCGCCATTTGTGCTGCGAAGGACAAAGGACGAAGTGCTGGATGACTTGCCTCCGAAGATCCTCCAAGACGTTCTTTGTACTATGACGCCTCTTCAAAGACGTTTGTACGAAGATTTCTCTCAATCTAGGCTGCAGAAAGAAGCCAATGATGCTCTTTCTACACATGGATCAGCAGACAGAGAGAAGTCTGTCGTGGAAGACGCTTCCGGCCATGTCTTTGCCTCCCTCCAGTATTTACGCAGGCTTTGCGTGCATCCACTCATGGCGTTGGATTTAGCGCTGCCAGAACACAATGCAGCCCTCAAAGCAGAAGGCTTGCAAGCATCCTCCTTGTACGGGTACAAGCATTCGCCGAAACTTGTGGCACTGGAAGAATTGCTCAGGGAGAGTGGCATTGGTGCTGACAGGCAGGAGCAAGATGAGGACGAGCTGAAGGAGGCGTTTGAATCACACGGCACTCCCGAGACTGGCCATAAAGTTTTGGTGTTTGCACAATCACGCGGCCTTCTCGATCGCATTGAGAAGGACTTGCTTCAACCGGTCATGCCTGGGGTGAATTACTTACGCTTGGATGGGAAAGTTCCTCCATCTGCTAGAACATCCATGGTATCCAAGTTCAACACCGAGCCAGATATTGAAGTCATGCTACTTACCACACATGTGGGTGGGTTGGGTCTCAACCTCACCTCCGCTGACACAGTTGTTTTCATGGAGCACGACTGGAACCCCATGAAGGACCTCCAAGCAATGGACCGAGCCCATAGACTTGGGCAAAAACGAACTGTGAACGTCTACCGCCTCATCATGAAGGATACCCTTGAAGAGAAAATCATGGGATTGCAGAGGTTCAAGTTGGATATAGCCAACACGGTGGTCAGCAAAGAAAGTGTCAGTCTCGATGCCATTGACACTGGGCAGCTGCTGGACCTTTTCAATGATGAGAAAGGGGAGCATGTCAAGAAACCTGCAGACGGCGTTGCATCTGCGCCAAGTAAAGGCCTGAAAGCAATCCTGGAGGGCCTTGAAGAGTTGGAAGATGAGGCCAAGTACGAGGAAGAGTTTGCAATGGAGAGCTACATGCAGAAGCTAAGCAAGGCTACGTAACGATTTTGGAAAGGGAGCTGGGGTTGCTAGAGGCAAGGCATAGCCTTCAGAAATGTGTATTTTGTCAAATAAATGAAGTCTGAGCTAGGAAAGTCAGTATGCAACCTTCGTGATGTGTACAAGGAAAGGCAGGTCCAGCTGCAATTCATGTGTTGAGCTTCGTCATGTAATAAAACGTAGCTGCGTCCTTAACGTTAAACATGTGCAGGCGACAAAGTAGTCATGCCTGTTATGATTTTCAACAATATGTACAGTAGATCACGCGCATGCAATCTGGCCGTTGATCTTGGCATCGGCGTTGACAGGGGTGATGTTCTGGGGATCCTTGGAGCACTCTTCGTACGTCCCCACCACATGACCGTTGCGACAAATGGTGACAAGATACCATCCATCCTGGATCTCGTAGTCTTTGGGAAGAAGCGTGGCCAGCAGCCGACCTCCAAAGCAAAGCGTAGCCTCGGCTGCACCCGCACTGCACCATGGACATGACAACGACCAACAGCAGCTGGTTTTTGACATCTTGTGCTCCAAGTTGGAGGTGCTAAAGTTGCTCACAAAACCCCGAAACGCATGCAAGGGCGAGTTTTTCCAGCTTCTATGAGATGTGCAGGCTGGGGAGCAGAGCAGTGTGTCCTCCGCGAACATCCGATCGCACCCCCAGAGATCCCTTGTGCTAACCTTGTAGAACGTCACGTGGCTGACATGCCCATTGCATGCTTCTCCCCTCGCCCGCTTGGCCAGCACTTCCTGTCCGCACTGCAGCTCTGTGTATCTGCCTCTTTTCCTTTTCTGCAGTGGACACCTCGACAGCAGTGTGTACATGCTCTTCCATCCGCCCGGCGGTCGGCGGTTTCCTTCGCAGCTGATGGCATCGACCACGCCTGCTGCATATCTTTCACAGTTTTTTTCCCACGTGGCCTCGGCCTGTGCAAGCGCGGCAAAGCGAGGACACACTTGCGCCACTGTGCTCAGCCATCCTCCTAGATACGCAAACACCTTCTCCAGCACTTCATCCGGCAGTTCCGTCAGGGACCTTTCTTCGTTGGCATGTTTTTCTTCCGCCCTAGCCTCGCGGGCGAAGAGCGGTCTTCTCCCGATTTGGTTGCACATCGTTCGACTAGCAGCACGACGAGGTGCGCTTCACACGTGCACGTGTACGGTGGTCGATGTGTGTGATCCTTCCCACACGACTTCCGGTCCGAACGCGGTTTCGTTCCTTCTCCTGCGTTCGCCGTCGGGTTCCTGCAGGCTTCTCGTTCCTTCCCGTTCCTCTTCTCGCTCTCCTGGTGGTCTCTTGAGCTCCGCTCTTTGCGTTCTCTTCCGGCGCGACACGCGCGCACGTCCTGAACCGTGTTGTGATTTCTGTGCGGTGGTGGCACGTCGCCCTGGACTTGACCGAAGGGCCTTTTCGGGGGTGAGGCCGCCAGCTGGCACGCCCCGGTTCGGGCGAACCCGACCGTTCGGGTTCACCGTACAGTGTAAACAGTGATGGATACGGAAGGAATCTCGACCGGATCTCCCGGGGCGTGTCCGCCCCGTTCTCATCCACGATTTCGTGCCAGATCGGAAGGGGGCGTTCTCAGGGGATGGCCGAGATCGGGGTCGACGAACGCCAGTGCACCGAATTCGGGGCGTTCTGGACCGGAATTTCCGAATCGGGGCGTGGGAGGGATCGCCAGCTGGACGCAAAAACGTGGTCCAGGGTGCCCGGGCTGCGAGACCATCGACACGTCAGCGAAGGGCAACACGGTTTCGCAGGGAGCGGGGCTGGGGTGGATCGGGGGGGACATGGCAGTACGGTACGTCCCTTTGGACCTTCGGATGGACGATCGGTTTATTCGAGGTACCAAGTTCGAACGGGAACGAAACGCGGACGGATCCAGGCGTCACGTTCGAACAGCCGCCTGGCTTGAGCCTTCCAAAGAGGCTAGACGTTGAAACGAAAGAGCATGACGTCCCCCTCCTGGACCACGTACTCCTTCCCTTCCAGACGGACCAAACCCTTCTCCTTGGCCGTCACCATGGAACCGGATCCCACCAACGCATCGTACGCCACCGTCTCTGCGCGGATGAAACCCTTCTCGAAGTCCGTGTGGATCACCCCCGCCGCCTGTGGAGCGGTCATGCCCCGACGTATGGTCCAGGCCCGCGTCTCCTGCTCCCCGGTGGTGAAGTAGGTGAGCAGACCCAGCTGCTTGTACGTGGCGCGCACTAAACTGTTCAGACCTCCCTCTTTGACACCGATGGATTCCAAAAACTCCTTTCGTTCGTCCTCGTCCAGGTCCACCAGCTCCGATTCAACCTGCGCGGAAACGATGACCACCTCCGTCTTCTGCTCCTCGGCAAGCTTACGAACCGCCTCCACGTGAACGTTGCCCTCACCACGGGTGGGCAAATCGTCCTCGCTGACGTTCGCCGCGTAGATCATGGGTTTCATGGTGAGCAAGGAAAGGCCTTTGACGAGGGGGTACTCTTCGGGGCTCAGGGGCACCGTCCTGGCTCCTTGTCCAGCTTCCAGGGCCACTTGGATGCGTTGTAGGACCGCCGCTTCGTCTTCTTCTTTGGCCTTGTCGGCCTTGACTTTGGATCCTTTTTTTAGCCTGGCGAGTCTCTTTTCGATCTGGGACAGGTCTGCGAGCGCCAGCTCCAGGTTGATGGTTTCGCTATCGGAGACGGGATCCACTCGACCGTCGACGTGGACGACGTTTTCGTCCTCGAAGCACCTCAACACTTGGACGATGGAGTCCACTTCACGTATGTGGGAGAGGAACTGGTTCCCCAACCCTTCCCCTTTGCTTGCCCCTTGCACGAGTCCTGCGATGTCCACGAACTCGATGGTGGTGGGCACGACTTGTTTGGACTTGGACATCGTGGACAGCGCTTGCAACCTTTCGTCACGGAGCGTGACCACGCCGGTGTTGGGTTCGATGGTGCAGAAGGGAAAGTTGGCGGCTTCTGCCTTCGCGTTCTGCACCATGGCGTTGAAGAGCGTGGATTTTCCGACGTTGGGCATGCCAACGATACCGGTCTGCAGGCTCATCTTGGTCGTCGTGGTCCGGAACGACCTTGCGCTTCCGTGCCACGTCGACCTCCTTCCTTTTCGCATCCCACGCCTGGTGGCAACACGTATGGCCAGCCTCATCCTCGGGTCCGATCCTTCGTTCCCCTTGTTTCGTTTCCTTGCCTCCTTTCCTACGAATCCGATCCGCAGCTCCGTCCAAGCGTCGGAACCTCGTCCGCGACGGTGGCGGATGCGCGCCGCCTCGCGACATGGCCCATCCCACCACCGATCCCCACGAATATTCGCAATGCATTCGTTTCCCCACGATGCGAATATTCGATGCTTCCCTTGCGACCCGGGAGGGGGGGGCACGGTCGGAGCACCCCCGTCCCTCCCCGGTGTGGGTCCATCGGGCCCCACCCCGTGAGGGAGTGGCAGAGAGGGAAGAGAGGGGGAAGGGGCAGAGAGGGTGGAAGGGGCAGAGAGGGAGGATGGGAGAGAGGGAGTGGCAGAGAGGGAGGATGGGAGAGAGGGAGAGTGGCTGACAGGGAGTGTGGCTGACAGGGAGGGTGGCAGGGAGGGACAGGGAGTGTGGGGGGGGGGGTGCGCCGCCTTGCTGGACGTGTGGAGCATCAGACGTCGCACACCGCCAGGCACCATGGGACGCATGTACTCGCGCGGCAAGGGCATCAGCGGGAGCGCACTGCCCTACAAGAAGTCCTCTCCCAGCTGGTTGAAAACCACACCGCAAGAGGTACGTGACGAAGTAGACGCGTAGATGGAGAAGAACCGGGTTCGAAACCACGCGGTTCCGGGTAGGGTTCTGGTGCAGCGCTCAACACCAAGCCATCCACACGTCAAAGAAGTCGATCGAGAGAGGGGATGGAATGGACGGAGAAGGTGGATGGAAGGACGTGCGACTGACCGAACCGAACGACGCCGCCAAACCAGGTGGTGGAACAGATCTGCAAGCTGGCCAAAAAAGGGCTCGCACCGTCCCAGATCGGCGTGGTGCTGCGTGATTCGCACGGGATCGCACAGGTCCACAGCGTCACGGGAAGCAAGGTGCTGCGCATCCTCAAAGGACAAGGACTCGCGCCGGAAATCCCAGAAGACCTGTACTTCCTCATCAAGAAAGCCGTGGCCGTGCGCAAGCACCTGGAACGCAACCGCGCCGACAAAGATTCCAAGTTCAGGCTCATCCTGACCGAATCCAGGATCCACAGGCTCGCACGCTACTACCGCCGCGTGCGCAAACTCCCGCCCAACTGGAAGTATGAGTCGGCCACCGCATCCGCACTGGTCCAAGGGTGAGCGTGGAACGCGTCCGTGGGCTCGCGTTGAAGGACGGGAAACAAAGACAAAGAAAAAAAAAACATAAGAAAGTGTTGGGCATCCATTCCATCCAGACCGAAGGTCGCTGTTCCCCCTCGAGCCCTTATTGCCATAAATACGCGCAGGAGATACCCGGGACGTCGGACGCGAATTCAAACGTCTTCCGACCCTGCCCCCTTGACTGGAACAGCCGAGACGGATCCCGGAACGCAGACTTGCATGGATTCCTCTTCGTGCTCGTCCTCGCTGCTGCCTCCCATGCTGTAGGATAGGAGCTCGTGCATACTCGTGTTCTCACGCACCAAACGCGCATTCTCTCGGGCCAGGATGGCCTTCTCCCTCACCAAAGTTTCCACCTGGAGGCGGACCTGATCCTCCCCATCGCAACACGCGGGGTGTTGGAGCTGGCTTCTCTTCAGCTTCTCGTTCTGGAGCATGAGCTGGCGGCACTTCTTGTGCAACGCCGATATTTCGCCCTCCATCAGGTCGACCAGCTCCTGGCTTTTCTGCAACTCCTTCTCCATCGACAACTTGTCTTTGCAGAGGATGGACAGCTTCTCTTGCGTGTCTTTCAACTTTTCAGAAGCCGACGAGTTTCGAGGGGCCACGTCCCCGGAATCCAGCCGCTTGGTGTCGGTTGGTGTCCCTTTGGCGCCTCGATCCGGTTCCAAGACCCAAGCACGTTTCTTTGGGGTCTGTCCGTGGTCGCTCTTGGAGCCGAACCCGTTCCCAAAGGCGCTGTCGATGGCATCGAAGGCTTCGACAGCGAATTTGCTGATGCTGTTGGTCACGGGTCCGGAGGATTGGTCCTCGGCTTGATCTTCCGGACCATCGGCCATCGTTGCGCGGACGCTCTGTTCCGTGGGACCGCCTGTGCTCTTGGGCGGGGCTTCGAGGATTTCGCGCGCCACTTTGCCAATGGCGGATCCCAGCGAATCCCAGTCCCAGATGCCTTTGTCTTGTCTCTCGAAGACTTTGGGTGGAGTGTGGGGTCCACGTCCCACGTCTTCCTCTCCTTGGAACCATTCGTCTGCCACCGATGGACGGTTCCATGGGTCCTTCGCCTGCGTTCTTCGTCCTTCTCGTTCGTTCGGAGGCGGGACGTTCTCCTGCGTGAGCGGGATCCCAACCGCGATTCGTCCGTGGTGGTGCCTCGTCAGCCTTCTTGGCGGTGTTCGAACGCGATCGAGGCCTCGGTCTCTGGTTGGGATTTTCCGCGACGCGTGCGTCCGTGTTTCTCTCTCACCTTCATCTTGTCTTGTTTCCTCTCTTTCCTGTCTCTTTCGCCTCCTTGATCCATCCCACCGTCTGGACGCGTGCATCCCGCCACCTGGATGCTTCTACGTTCCCCGGCGTGTCGCTTTCGAAGCATGGATCCCGACCGATCCAACCGCACGCGTCCTTCCCTCTCGCTTCTGTCGCTTTTGCGGGTTCGCACGCGAGGCAGAAGCGTGCACTTGCTTTGGTTCCTGGGTGAGGATGGGCTTGTGTGTGCGATTGTGGTGTGGGTTTTGGAATTTCGAAACCGAAGGGAGGAGGGGCGGGGAACCGGGAAGGAGAATCTTCTCTCTGCCCAAGGGAGGGGAAGGGGACACGGGGAGAGGGAAAGCGGTCCCTCTCTGGCGGGAAGGGAAGGGAAGGGTCCCCTCCATGGATCCACAGGACCAGGATCGACGGTCCTACCCCCACACCTCCACCCTGCTCCCCCTTGTGTCCGCTCCCTCTTGTGTCCATCCCCTGTGTTGAACTAATATCATTTTTTCTGAGTTGAAACGCTGTGTTCCACGCACTGGTTGTGACGTGGTGGTGACCTTCTGGGCGGTGTGTCTTTCGCTACTACGCGAGGTAGTTGATCCCCTTTTCTGCTTCTTCGATGTCTTCTTTGTCCTTCGACAGCAAGTTTCGAAGTGCTTGCTCGATGGCAGGAGAGTTCTGGTGTGGAGGTGGTGGTTTCGTCCAGATTCTGCATTACATGTCATGCATCGCGCTCTGAAACAGTCGCAGGTGTTCGATTCCGTCCAATGTATTCTCATTGGTATACTTGAATGAATTCGACCGTCGACTGTCGAATTCTATGGTTCGTTCTTGCACGACGTTCGTTCGTCGCTGCTCACGTCGTCGGCGATCCACGTGCTGAGCTGTCGATCGTCCCTTCCCCTTGGGTGGGAGGACTCGGTCTGGGAGGGAGAGCTGTAAACCCTGAACGAATCAACACCTGTTTCAACCCCCTGTCCCCTTGTGTTTCTCTGGGTGTTCCAAGTGGGGGGGGAAGGAGAGGGGTGGGTCCACGTCCTCGGACGGACCAAAGCACGCAAAGCACGGCCGTAGCAAAGCACGCGAAGCACGGACGCAGCAGGGGACCGAGGACGTCGCGTGGCGATCCAAGGGGAAGGAAGGACGCCAAGGAGATCCACGAGGCGGGCGGTGGAACACGCGGTGCGAGAGAACGACACGAAACGGTGGACATGAGACGTGCCGTGCTGCGATGGGGGACGAAGCTCGTCCAACGTGCGTCCCAGCAGGCCGCCGCGAAAGACAGTGCCGCCACGCTCGGTGCCCGGCGAACGGATGGAAACCCAGAAAGCGTGCATGGAGCGCTGAGAACGTTTCGCAGGCCGTTCAGCGCCGGTGAACAGCCCAAGCGTGGGTTCGAAAATTTCTATCCGAAAGGAAAGAACAAACGCAGCAAAGTGGAGAAAAACGGATCCTCGGGCGAAAACGGAGGAAGCAAGAGCGGAGAAGATCCCAAGACCTTGGGAGAAGCCATGCAGAACAAAGGATTCCAACAGTCCCTGCTCACGACCGCACTGCTGGCCATGGCCCTGTCGTCCTTCTCCATGGGACGCTCCGACGTCAAAGAAATCAGCTTCCAAGAGTTCCAGAACAAACTCCTGGAAGCTGGGCTCGTAGAACGACTCGAGGTGTCGAACAAAAACATGGTCAAGGTCTACATCAAACCTCCGGCCGTGTCGGTCAACAGCACTCCCGAAATGGGCGATGACATGATGGACATGTCGCCTCCGCAGCCACAGAGGCAGGAAAGAAGAGGAGGAAGCTACAGGTTCTACTTCAACATCGGGAGCGTGGAGTCGTTCGAAAGAAAACTCGAAGATGCACAACGGGCGCTCGGAATCCAACCCAAAGAGTTCCTGGACGTCACCTACACCAACGAATGGAGCTGGCAGCAGGAACTGCTGCGGCTTGCTCCGACGATTTTGCTCATCGCTGGGTACGTGTACTTCACGAGAAGGCAGCTGGGTGGTGGGATGGGACCTGGTGTTGGTGGAGGGGGAGGTTCGAGAGGCATATTCAATGTTGGTAAGGCCCAAGTCACAGTGATAGACAAGAACGCCAAGAACCGCGTGATGTTTAAGGACGTTGCGGGATGCGACGAAGCCAAGCAAGAGGTCATGGAATTTGTAGAGTTTCTGAGAAATCCCAAAAAGTACAAAGACCTGGGGGCCAGCATTCCAAAGGGAGCCCTCCTGGTGGGTCCTCCAGGCACAGGGAAAACCCTGTTGGCAAAAGCAACGGCTGGGGAAGCCAATGTCCCATTTTTGTCCATTAGTGGCTCAGATTTCATGGAAATGTTTGTAGGAGTGGGCCCTGCACGAGTGAGAGACCTCTTCGCCCAGGCAAGATCCAACAGCCCCAGTATCATCTTCATCGACGAGGTGGATGCCATTGGACGTGCCCGGGGCCGCGGTGGTTTTGCTGGTGGGAACGACGAACGCGAGAACACGCTGAACCAGCTCTTGGTGGAGATGGACGGCTTTGGAACGACCACTGGTGTTGTGGTGTTGGCTGGTACCAATCGACCAGACATTCTGGACCAAGCGCTCTTGCGTCCCGGACGCTTTGATCGACAGATCAGCATCGATCGTCCCGACATCAAAGGCCGGGAACAGATCTTCCGCGTGTACTTGAAGAAGCTGAGGCTGGACCATCCACCAGACTACTATTCCCAGAGATTAGCGGCGCTCACCCCGGGTTTTGCTGGCGCTGACATTGCCAACGTGTGCAATGAAGCAGCCTTGATTGCTGCCCGTAAAGGAGCCAAGATCGTAGGAATGGTAGATTTTGAGTCTGCTGTGGATCGCGTCATCGGAGGTCTGGAGAAGAAGAACAAGGTGATCTCGGCTGAAGAGCGTAGGACGGTAGCATTTCACGAAGCGGGGCACGCGGTGGTCGGATGGTTTTTGGAGTATGCCGAACCTCTGCTGAAGGTTTCCATCATACCAAGGGGCACGGCGGCGCTTGGATTCGCCCAGTATTTGCCCAGCGAGAACCTGCTGATGACTACCGAGCAGATGGAAGACATGACCTGCATGACTTTGGGTGGTCGTGCGGCAGAGGAGGTCCTGATCGGGAAAATTTCCACGGGCGCTCAGAACGATTTGGAGAAGATCACGAAGATGACGTATTCCCGTGTGGCTGTGTATGGCATGAACAAGCGCGTGGGTCTGGTTTCTTTTCCTCCGGACGAGGAGAAATTGATGAAACCATTCAGCAACGAGACGGCCAAAGTCATCGACGAGGAGGTACGTAAGCTCATCGATTCTTCGTACGACAGGACCCGCAAGCTCGTGGAGGAGAAGAAGGAGTTGGTGGAGAAGATGGCCCTCGCACTGTTGGAGCGGGAAGTGTTATCGTTGGAAGAGATCGAGGCGATCCTTGGGAAACGTCCTTTTAGCACCACCGAGCAGCGTAACATCGACAAGTTCCGTGTAGGGTTCCGGGAGGAACACTCGACCGACACCAAGTCGACCTTGGAAGAAGGAGCTTCATTGGCGGAGAATAAAGACGATGGCGAAGGAGATGGTGAAGAGGCCGTCATTCGCGTGACTTGAGGTCTGTTCTTTCTGACCATCTTCTCCCTTGTGCGTGGATTGTACATAACGAATGACCTACGGGAACGGCTGCGACCGACCGTCGGCATCTCTTTTTCTTTCTTTCTCTCTTCTTCTCCACTTTCTTTCGGTATCGTTCGTGATGATGCGTCGTTGCGATGGGTTGTTTCGAGTTGGACCTTCCTCGTCGATCCGATTGGATCCGAGGCGTGGCCGGATCGAGAAGTGTACACGTCACGTTGTATTACCACCAACTTCCACTCCTAGGTCCATCCACACGTCCGTGGTCGGTGCGAGGTTGGGGTTTTTCTTTTTTTTTCCTTCCGACCTCGCACGCGCCACGTTCGTGGTGGTGCGAATCGGATCGATCGATCGATCCGCACCGCGCTTGGTTCAGACGATGCTGTTTGCAGCGCTGGCGATGCGCGGCCACAGCTCTGCACATTCCTTGGCGACGGGTCCGGTGATGGCGGAACCCTTCATTTCGCCTTTGGGATTGACGATGACGCCTGCGTTGTCTTCGAAGTACACGTACAACCCTTCCTTTCTCCGCCATGGCTTGCGTTGGCGGATCACCACGGCCGGCATGACTGTCGCGAAGCGCACGTGCGTCGGTCAGCGTCCTTCCCCTCGTCCCGCGCATCCCTGGGCCGCCATCCACCCGTTCACGCACCTTTCTTCCGTAGGTCGGGTTTTCCTTTCTTGACGCTGGCCATGACCATGTCACCCGCCGCAGCCGCAGGGAGTCGGTTCAACCTGGCTCCCCATCCGACCACGGCGATCACGTACAAGTTCTTGGCGCCGGTGTTGTCGGCGCAGTTCATCACCGCACCCACCGGCAACGCCAGGGACATGCGAAACTTGTTGCCCGAAGCACCTCCTCGTCCTGGACACGTCCGTCAGCTTCCGTCTCCTTCCAGCTCCTCCTTCGCACCGACGTCCCCGTCCCTCACCTCGCTTCGACATCGTGCCGATGGCGGCGCACGTTCGCGCTCGTGCTTCGTCTGCTTCCCTCTCCCCTCGGGCCCTGCCCCCAAGGGGAGATCGAGAGAGACCCAGGAGAAGACCCGGTCGGAGGAGACCGAGTCGGAGGGTTCGATTGGGATACCGAAGGAGGGGAAGGGGGGGGGGGACGACGCCTCGGGGATCGGGTGGGAGGGAAGGAACGGGGGGGAGAAGGGAGGGACGGATCGGGGTCCGGGAACCCTTGCCCCGAAGAGGAAGGTGGGTTGTGACGTTCGTTCCTTCGTGGGGGGGCGGAGGGTTGTGAAGGGGACGGGGGGGGGGGAGTGGATCCTCGTCGATGGGAACGGGAACACCAGACCGCAGCTCCGGCCCAGGCGATGGCCGACCAAGCCAACCTGCTGCTCCGAAAGCAGCTGCGAGGTGCGACTCGTGGATCTCGAGGAAGACGAAGAGAGAAGAGAGAAAAGGAGCCGGGGAGGGAAAGGGAGCGGACGCAGGCGTGGGAGATAGGCAAGGGGGGAAGGAGTGAAGGGACGATGGAAGCAGACGAAACACGTGGAAAAGAAACATGCGTGCTGACCCGAGAGATCGACGCACGTGCGCCACGAAACGCGCTCTTGTGCGTGGAAACCAAGCAGAACTGAACAAGAATCCCGTCGATGGGTTCTCGGCGGGACTGGTGGACGATTCCAACGTGTTCGAGTGGCAGGTGTCCATCATCGGTCCACCGGACACGCTGTACGAAGGAGGGTTCTTCAACGCACTCATGACGTTCCCAGACGATTATCCGAACTCACCGCCCACCGTGAGGTTCACCTCGGAGATGTGGCATCCAAACATCTATCCAGACGGAAGGGTCTGCATCTCCATCCTTCACAACGCTGGAGACGATCCGAATGGATATGAAATGGCCTCCGAAAGATGGTCCCCTGTGCACACGGTGGAAACGATCCTGCTGTCCATCATTTCCATGCTCTCGTCGCCCAACGACGAGTCGCCGGCCAATCTGGACGCTGCCATCGACTTTAGAGACAAGCTCGAGGAGTTCAAGAAAAAAGTGAGACGCACGGTGAGAAAAAGCCAAGAAATGATGTGACGCCGTGTACAGAAAGATAGATAGTGGACGCGCACGTGTAATAATACCGGAGGCCATCGTGCAAAGGAGCACGACAAGAACCTTCTCACCCCTTCTCCTTGCCGTGCACCGCTCGCGTGGACCGGCTGGCTGGTGATGTGCAGATGTGGCTGTCCAGGCCCATCCGAGCGCCGTGTTGATGAGGTCGTCCCTCGCCAAGATGGTGTGTCTGCTTCGTCCTTGCGTCGGGCAAGCCCTTTTCATTTGATGGGATGCTGCTCCAAGGTGCATCGAGACAAAATCACCTGTTCCCTTGATTTCTCGTCCTGACCGTTGTGAGAAATGGGAACATCACGCAAGAATGGCACATGCCCGGGCACGTTCCTTCCACCTGTTGCTGGCAAGATTGCACTTTCTTTTCCTTGTGTTGCCTCACACAAATGGCATCAAACACCCTGTTCACGGGACGTTTCCACGGGACATGTCCATGAATGGGACGTTGCCTGAGGCAGCTTGTTCGGCTGTCATGCACAGCAACGCGTGGGCATCGAATGCCCGTTCCTTGACGTGTTGGCTGTCCGATCCTTATTCGACGAGCCCGGGAAGGAAGGTGTGACCCTGGTTGTCCTTGTTCCCCAACCATGGCCAGCACAAGCCACTCGTCTCCAAATCCCTCCTCCCACCCTCCCTCCGACCGAATTCTTTTGCGAATATTCGGTCCGGTCTTGGACCGTCCCTTCGATTCGCGACCCTTGATCTTCCCCCCCCCCCTTCGCTCCACTGTCCTTGGTCTCCGGGTTGCTGGATCGACGGTGCAACAGACACGTCGTCCGGGTTCGATCGGGGCGTGGATGGGTTCACACCCTACTGGATCCTCCTTTTCGAACCGGGCGTGACCCGAACGACGACGAAGCAAGAGGGGAGGAGGGCGAACGGGTGCCGGGCGGCGGCCGCCATCCGATTCCCGTGAGGACCGTGTCACGTTCGATACGAAAGGACCGATCGTGGACAGCGGTCTTTCACCCCGGTGCCCGGTTCCTCGGGGGACCGGGGTCGATGGAAGGGTTCCGAACCCGTTCATCGGTCGGTTTCCCTGGGTCCAAACGCCCTCGAAAGGGGAACGCCTTCGGTTCGTGGTGGGATGGTTGGCGAAATGATCGTCTGAAATCCGACGTCATGGCCGAGTTAAGTCCGGATCTGAGGAAGGGGGAAACGACACCCTTTCCGGCATGAGCATGGCGTTCCCGAGGCGGTCGATGGATCGAAGGGAAGGATACGTTCGCAAGCGATGCTTCCGAGGTTGGATCGACCTCCCTCCTTCCTTCGTTCGCGGGGACCGACGTGGAGTGGGAAGCGTCCGCACCACCGTAGGTAGGAGCCTTTTCCTCCCGTCTGGATCCACGACTCGACGGGACCGGTGGGAGTGCCATATCCCATCGGATCCCTTCCACACGACGAAGGGATCCGATTTCCCGGACATCCGGCCCCACCCCGTCTCGAGGAATTCAGCTTCCTTCTCCCCCCCCCCCCGAAGCCGAGAGGCGTCGCCTCGTTCCCCCCCCCCTCCCCCTGTCTCCCTCCCCGAAGGAGGTCCGCCAACCATCGCCATTCGAGACGGACCACCCCCGAACGCCGCTGGGTGTTTGTGTGTGTTCGCGCAGTGCACCCCGTGGGTTTTCTTGGACGGTCTGGAACTTCCCGGGGGGGGGGAGGGAGGGGATTCTCGGACGGACCAAAGCACGGACGTAGCAAAGCACGCAAAGCACGAGGAGAGGAAGGAGAAGAAGATGCCCAGCCAGCTGCAGGCGCAGCTGCGCAGCATCGCACATGCCTCGGCTCCAGCGCACCTGGCACCCAAGGCCAGGCGGTCCGTGCTGTTCGAACGAGACCAAGCGGACGATGTGGACGCCGAGAGCGTCCGGAGAATGGCCTGGGAGGCCTGCGAGGAGCTGGAGGCGGCGGACGAACGCTTCACGAGGTGGAGGAAGGTGCTCTTCGGGCATGCCAAAGAAGAGGACAAAGAACAGCTGCAGGAACACGTGGCGGGATTCCTCCGATTGCTCGCGCCGTACTACGCGCGACCGGCTGCAGACAAGGTCATGGAGCACCTGGTGAGGTCCAAAGAAGCATGGTTCAGATGCGCAGACGATGTCCTAGCGTGCGTCCTGCCATTTCACGCCACGGAAAGGTTCGCCAAAGTGCTGCGTGCTGTGGACCTCGCGCACAGCAGCTGGAGGTGCCTGCAACAAACGCAGAAGAACCGGACCTATCTCACCAGAGGAAGGATCGTGCAACTCGCCGCCCAGGACCAAGCCGCGTTTCAATTCCTCTGTCGAGAAGCCAAGGAAGCGGCACGCATTGCAAGGACAGGAACGGGTGGGGTGGCTTCCTTTTACGCGGTTGCGCTTGTGGAAACCATTGGAATCATGTCCAGAGAGACAATCCAGCGTTTCCAGGTGGTGCACGTAGTGATCCGCTACGTTGCGGAGGTACTCGAACAGAAGAAAGTCACTTCCGAGGCAGTGGCTGCTGTCTTCATGGTTGTTGCTCAGTTAGCCTCCAAGGCATCCTTGGAACGTGAGGTCTCTGATGTCCTCCTTGAGTTGATAGGTAAGGGGACTCCCGAACTTCTGCAAGTACAAGCAGTTTACCTGATGGCCCACATTGCATACACACAAAGGGGGCACCTTCAAGAGCTTCCAGAGAAAGCATTCAATCACCTGGTCAAATTTCGCGATATAATCGAAGTGATGAGAGAACTAGCGGCTGGATCGAAGAAGAGCTTGAGCTTGGTGCAGCTCTTCCTTTTCCGCCTGGTCGACAATGCTTCGACCAACAGCAAGCAGGCCGAGGTAATGATGAAAGTGGTTGGAGCCGTGGAGGTGGGAGAGCTTGCGGAAGACCTGGTAAACAGAGTGGCACACATGGCTCACTCTAGTGAAACGCAAGGACATGCAGTCGCTATCTATCAAGACCTGGTGAAGGAACTGGAGAGCAGACATCCCTCGCAGGTTGATAGAGCTGTTCAACGACTTTTGAAAGAAGACGGCGAGGGCCACAAACTTTTTGATTTCTTTTCAGGAGTCTTTCGAGGAAGTGTCCTGGAGCCGATGCCAGACACTAAGATGAGCTCCTTGGCAGCCCTTAGCTCACCAAAGGGGCGGCTTCGAGTGGCTGCTCTCAGGAGGCTGGACTCTGAAATGGAGCAGCTATGCAATCATCCTAAGCTTCATGAGCTGGTGTCTAATGCAGTCATCAAGGCGTTACAAGATGAACAAGTAGAAGTAGTCAATGCTGCTGTTTCCTCTAAATTTGTGAAGAAAATGAAGAGCAGTGTCGTATACGATCTTCTGCACGCACGCTTTTTGGAGACGATCGCTTCCTTGAAGAATTCAACCTCTACTGACGTTCCCCGAGACGTACAAGTTTGCAGCGCGGTCATTACTTTTTTAGCAGAGCATTTTGGGCAGAGCACTGCTGACAAGAGATCCGATGTCCTTCATCTCCTGCTAAATCATGTCCTTGTTCATCCACGTACCCAAAAACTGAATCTTCTGTGCATTAAACTGTTGACGAAACTGGAGCAAGAGCTAGAGTCCCTTGGCAACTGCAATGCGCAAGGCACTTGGGAAGGAGTTGAACTAGGTCCCGGCAAGTTGAATCAGTATATTGTTCTCGAACTTTCCAAAACGTCATTCTTCAAAGAAAGGTTTGGAATGCTCCGTCAGGCAGCAAGGCAGCAAAACTTGTGTTCGTTGGAGCTTCTCACTTCACTTGCTCTCAATGCCTTCCTATCGCAGTCGGAAACTTCAGAACTCCAGCAGGAAGGTATCTTGAGCAAGGCTTTTGAAGTTGTGTCTTTCTTGCAAAAGCGGTTTCATATTGGGAGCAAGATACCAGGCAGCCCGGGTGTTTGGCAGGGAGGTGTCCCACCGGAGAGTTTCTGGGAGTGGGAGCGATCAGAGCCAGTTAAAGCTGGCACGGTTCTGTGGAGGGAGATTTTTCTTTCGTTTTTACGCACTCTACCAGCTAGATCTGCGTCGTGGGACGTTGTGTTCTACGGGACCACCGTTAAGGAAATAATGACAGCTATTTTATCCTTTCCTACCACAGACTCTCTGCAGCCACACATAAACGCCCTATTTTTGGCCACGCGAGAGCCAAAAGTAGTATTGTTGGGGAGGATCGTGTCGTTGAATGCTAAAGAGGCGCCCGTTCAGGCACGAGCAAATGCACTTGCACTATTATGTGACACCTTCGGAGATGCTCTCCAAGCAGAAAGCATGTCAGAAGGTGAAGAACTTGTACGGCAGACTGCGCCTGCCCTGCTGGTAGCCTTGTGCGCCCCCGAACATCTGGTCCGCAAGAAAGCGTTGGAATGCTGCAAGGCATGTGCTGGGCTGAAGATCCCCACTCAGACTGGTGTTTTGAAAAAGAACTTGCTTTGGAAGGAATTGATCCAGATGCTTGGGAAGATTGCTGAAAAGCAAGTGGACATCCTGCACGATCCTGAAGGCCTCGTTAAGGGAATGAAGAAGAGAGTTTTTGGCCATAGCTCTGAAGTGTCCCAGTTTATTTTGACCGCGGGAGTGACAGGAAATTCCAGTCATTGCAAGAGAACCCTTTTGCGTGTGTCTCGCAGTCTACTAAAAGATTCTGAAGTGCTATCAGCAACAGTAGAGCTTTTTGCTTCCACCTGCTCATGTGCACTAGCAGAGCAGAGCCAAGATTGGGCACTCTTCTGCGACCTTTTGCAGCTGTACACAGTGAGCAACGTTTCTGCCCTTGATAGTCGAATGCAGGAAGTATGTATGTCCAATATTATCTACGCTTGTAGGATTCCAGAAAGCATGGAGGATATGCAAAGAACCCAACATGTCCGGTTCGCTGTGTTGAAGGCACTTTCCCCGCAGTTCCTTGAATTAGCTCCGGTAGAAACCCAGCTACGTCTTTTTGGAAATATGCTTGACATTCTGATTAAGGATCCGTCCGAGAAGTGCCGAACGGTTTGCAAGCAGCTTTTCGGTGAATGTGATTTGTCAGATGGACACATTGTGCACTTTTTGAATGTCTATCCTGAAGGGGGGCAGATCGATGGACAGGCAAGGAAGAGGACAAAAGTGGGGCACGAAGGTGACGTCTATCTTGATGTGGACTTGGTCTGCTCGAGAATGCTTGAGAAATCTGTTGCAATGCTTGAAATCTTACAATGGAAGCACGGTCCGTTTAATACATCGACTGAACTTGTTCAGGCAGTGTGTCGTCTAATGAAGCACCTGCTAGCTAGTCAGGAGCGTGAGAGCCGCTCTGGGAGCGATGAGATTGAATTGGAGATACCAACAGACTACTGCCTCAAGCTATGCATCACTGTCCTACAGCAGTGCGCTGCGATGGAAAATATTCAAGCTGTGGATGTGGATGTAGTTTTTCACTGTGTCAGACAAACCTTAGACAAGAACTTGCGTAGATCATCTCTCAAGCTCCTTGCAACTATATCAGACAAGAATCCAGATTTGGGACTGCACCATGCGCTTGATGCGCTCAAAGTTGCAAGCACGTCATTGCTGGGAGACAGCGACGAGCTTTC
The DNA here is from genome assembly GCA_020975725.1 of Picocystis sp. L7. Classification (NCBI taxonomy): domain Eukaryota; kingdom Viridiplantae; phylum Chlorophyta; class Picocystophyceae; order Picocystales; family Picocystaceae; genus Picocystis; species Picocystis sp. L7. The sequence goes on along the minus strand of QXJR01000029.1, from coordinate 92,381 downwards.
TTTTGAAGTGGCACACATGGTAATCCAAGCTGCGATTCCAGCTTTTGCAAAGAAGGGCAAGGATGTGAAGGACATAGTAGAAGTTGTCTTTCAATCGCTTTCTCATGTTCCTGAACATAGGAGACGGTATATCATGTCAGCTTTATGGTCTGCCTTACAGACGGAAGAAGATAGGAAGGTGTTCTTTACGCTCTTGATGAGGGAGCTGGTCAAGAAAGAAGCGACATGGGCTAGAGGGGATGCATCCCAGCTGCTAGAGGGGATGGACCCGTCGCTTGTCACAAAGGGCTTGCTTGCCATAGGTGCCACTCATAGAAAGGACATTGCTGTGATGCAGGAAATTGTGTCTCTTCTTACTTCCATGATTGATATGCTGCTTATAAGCGCAAGAGAAGAATTTGATCCGAATGAGAAAGACCGTGGCATATGTACTTCGATCATCGCCTTCTGTATGACATCCATTCAGGCAGTAGAAAGAGTGAGCCAGACTTTGGCTAATCGAACGACCGATGACTCTTACAAAAGAGCGAGTGAATCATTGTGGTCTTTGGTCACATTGGTTAGCAACGCGTGGAAGCCAGGCATCCATGCATCTTGCATGCTCGATTTACTTTCCTCGGGTAAAGTTGAAGAACAAAGAATTATTCTCAGGATGCTCGTGTGCACCTCTGGGGTATTTGAAAGTGAGTACGCAAAGGAATCACAGAAAGAAGCAAGTCCCATAAACATGGTGGTGGAAACATTGAACACCATGCTCCTCAGGGACAGCAAGGCATCTGGTGTGTCTGCGCTGTATGAACCAATTTTGTCAGCCCTGTTGCACTTGATCACACTATATGGAGACCGCATTCCTAGCGTCACCGTATGTGCTCTCTCTGGGGAGCTGCAAGTAGCGGAACAAGGAGATATGACGGCCTCCACAGCTGCCATCAAATGTATCGCGCAAGGTGTGAGAAAAGCAAGCCGTTCGTTCATTCCAAGGGTGCCAGAATTCATGCCAAAGCTCCTGGACCACTTGTCGTCTATTTCCGGGCAGCTCAAAGATTGTGGGGCGGCAGATTGTGGGGGCAGAGTTTTGGTTAAGTCCACAGCCTTACTTGAAGCTCTAGAAGCGTGCTTTGAGCACCTTGGTCCGTTTCTGAACCCGTACATCTCGAGGGCAGTAGAAATCATACTTTCTCCAGTGTTAATAGATGGTGTGCAGAAGGAGTTGTCACAGAAAGCAACTGAGCTCTTCGTGAGCATACCCCAGCACGTGCCCGCTCGTCTGGCACTTCCCACCATCTTGGGACTGTACTCCACGGTTGAACGGCTTGGTGATGAATCACTGCAGGTCTACTATCTTGTTTTTGAGCAAATCGTACGACGCTTAGATCTGCATGCGATTAAGATCCATCATTTGTCCATTTTTGCTGGGGTTCTAGAAGGCCTTGACGTCAGAAGAACCATGCCAACTTCAATCAAGGAGGTCCAAAAGGCTGAAGCTAGCTGTGCGCGTGTTTGTCTTGAACTTGTCAAGAGACTCAACGACTCACAATTCTCACCGCTCGTAGAGAGGCTTCTAGACTGGGCAGAAGCGAAAGACATCCCATGCGATATTAGCCAAGCACGCACAGCACGCCATACGGCTATGTTTCACTTGGTGACCGTGCTTTCCTCTTCTTTGAAGGCCGTGTTTGCCCCGTACTACGCTCTCTTCTTCAATGATCTGCTTGAGCATTTGAAAGGAGGCAGTGGGCAGAAGAGCGTGAAAAGAAGGAAGGTTGCCAACGAAGAAGCCAAGGGAGAGTGGGAAATGCATTACCACGCTTTGCAGGCCCTGCACAACTGTTTCCTCTTCGAAGATGGTGTAGTTATGAATCAAGAGAGATTCGAATTGGCAATGCCTGTCCTTGTCTCTCAGTGCACGTTTGCAGCAGACCCAATGGGTGTTTCCGAGGTCAGTCGGGAGCAGATGGACGCTGCCGTGGCTAACTGCATCGTTCAGCTGGCTGTGTGTATGGGTGAAGACAGCCTCTGGAAGCCGATGAACCACAAGTTGCTCATGCACACGAGGAGCGAGCACGCGCAGACGCGCTTCATTGCGCTCAAGGTTATAAAGAAGATGGTTGAACGCCTGCAAGAGGAATACTTGATTTTCCTACCAGAGACGCTGCCGTTCTTGGCGGAGTTGCTGGAGGATAGCCACGGCGGGGTGGAGAACGAATCCAGGGAAATAATTCAGCTTCTCGAACAAGTATCAGGCGAGGATTTGGAGCAGTACCTGAAGAGTGGATGAAAGATTCGCCGGGGATGGCCGGCACGCCACGAACCGAGCCGGTCGCGACGGAACTCTTGGCGCGGCCTCCGGGAGGGAGCACCGCATGCAGTGTTTCCGTGCTGCCACTTTTTATTGAGCCAATTTTTCTTTGTTGTCTGTTCCGGCGGCAAGGTTTGTACGGATGTCTGATCGCCGGGTTGTTTCGATGGATGGGGCGTATGCGTTTGTTTTCGTGCCGCACTCGTGCAAGCATCAGTCTCCTTTTTTCTTGGCGTTGGATTCCCAGGACGGTCCTTCTTCTCGGTGTGTGTCGACGTGTCTCTTCCTCAGTTCCCTGGGATGTTGGGTGGTGGTGCTGTGGATCACTTGATCTTCCACTACTTCTTGTTCGTCTTCGTCTTCCCAGTCTTCCGTTCCTTCTCCATCCACCTCCGGTTCTTCATCCTCTCCCATCGGTGGTGGTCCTTCCCCTGCAAAGCTCTGGTACAGGTACGCCAATCCACTTCCGATCGCACTGCCCACTTGGGACAGTCCGTCACGCACCGCTTGGAAGGGATCGTGGTATTCTCCTGTCTGCCAATGCGCTTCGTATCTCGCATCCATCGCGTCGTCTTCGACGTCGTACAGGTCGATTTCCGAGCCACGGCTCCGCATCCCTTCCCGATACAGCTGCTGTTGCAATCGCAGGGCGTACGCTTCGTCTTCTTCCACTTGATGGGAATCTCCTTCGTGCGGAAGCGGATCGGAGGGGACGCGATCTTTTTCGTCCGCGACGCGCGCGTGCGCTTCGTTCGTGGGCGACGTCCGCTTCGTTTCTCCAGGACGCGCCTTCCGTTGGACCAGGAGGTCGTCCACCGCGTCTTCCAGCCTCCCACCGCTCCTACGCAAGGCTTCCATCACCTCCTCCTCTTCTGCATCGGGAAACACGCCCTTCAAGGCCCGCTTCGCGTCGTCCAGACCCAAAGCAGCGCTCGCCATCGCACATGCGCGCACACACACGCGCGTTCCTGTCGGTCTGGGTCCGTCTCTGCCGGTTTGGACCCATCTGTCAGTTGGGGAAATGGGAACGACAGAAAGGGAACAGAAAGAGGAGGGAAAGGGAACAGAAAGGGAAGATAAGGGAAAGGATAGAACGGAAAGGGTAGAAGGGAGAGAAAGGTAAAAAACAGATGATCCTCAATGGAGTGAGGATTCCCTTGGGCTGGTGGGTCGGTCTGAACCGACAGAGTTCGGCCGATGGATCCAATGGACGAGCGTCTTGATGGCGGGGGTGCTTGGTGGCGGCTTTTGAGCGTGTAATCGAACTATTAACTCATGCATGTTACGTATCCGAGGTCGCATTCGTGCGACCTATCGAGAGCCCGGCACCAGCCGGTCCGTTCGGGACCGTCGTCCCTGCCTGCGTGCACGCTAGAGTTTCTTCTCCCAATAGAGAAGAAACTCCCACAGGGGGATCCCTGGACCCAGGTCTCTCAATACTCCCACTCAGGGTCATTCTGTGGGCTGCACAGAGGTGCACCAACCTGGAGAGCTCATGACTCCAATCCCTGTGATGCACTTCCAGAAAGGCTGGACTTTACTGGGTTTCGTCAGAAAATCATCAAGCATTTTGGATGTGTCACAATACTGGAAGTTCACTTCCATAAAGAGCACTCGCTCCCGGACAAAGTGGTGTGCCACATCAATGTGCTTGGTCCTGACCATGGACCATGAGCTCTGTGCAATCTTGATACAGGCTTGGTTGTCACAAAACATTTTGATCTATTGCTTAACTGCACCAGAAGTTAAGTCAGTCAGCAGGTTCTTGAGCCAAAGTCCCTCCTTGACGGCACTCGATGCCGCTTGATATTCAGCCTCTGCAGTGGAGGTTGACAAAGTTGCTTGGAGTTTGCTTTGCCATGAAATAAGGATCCCACTGAGCAGGAATACATATCCTGTTTTCGATTTCCTGGTCACTTTGTCTGTGGCATAATCTGCATCACAGTAGCTAGTAAGTGTAAAGATATCGATATCTTGATCGAGTTCTTTCTGCAAGACATCGATCCTGTTCCCCAGGCACAGTCCATAGTTAACTGTCTCCTTTAGGTACTTCAGTACATTCTTGGCTGCTTCCCAATGGCTGTTTTTGGGGTCAGTCATGAACCTGGAGAGTTGTGAGGCTGCTTGGCACAGGTCTGGGCGTGTAGTAGTGGACAGATACAGCAGAGTGCCCACTAAAACCTGGTAGGGTTTAGTCTGGCATGATTCCTCCTCTTCCCCTTTGGTCAAGGTAAAGTCCAGGGGAGTCTTCCTTGTCCTGGAGCTGTCCATATTAAACTGATGGATCAAATTTTTTACCTTTTCTTGTTCAGAGAGGTATATTAACCTCTTTTCTCTGTTTCTCTGGATGACCATTCCACAAAAGAACGATGCCGGTCCGAGGTCCCGGGCATCGTATTTTCTGCAAATGGACTCAATCACCATCTATGTTGTATTGAGATCTTCTGCTGCAATCAGCAGGTCATCCACATAGATCAGAATGAGGCATTCTTTTCCAGTGTCTTGATGTATGCATTTCAGGATGTTTTCATCCACAGGATTGCATACAAACCCAAGTTCAGACTTGAGTGTCTGAGTCAAGTGGTGGTGCCACATTCTGGGAGCTTGTTTCAGCCCATAAAGGGATTTTTCCAGCTTCACTTCTTGCTCCTCTTCACCTGTTGTTTTCATGCTCCCCTTCAATTCTTCTGGAATCTGCACATAGATATCTTCATTCAGTTTAGCGTTGAGGAAAGCAGTCTTAATATCGACTTGCTGAACCTCGTAGTTAACCAGGGCTGCATAGGTGAGAAAGGCCCTTTGGGCCACTTTGCCCGAGGTGGGGGCAAACACCTCGTGGAAATCCACTCTTGCACGTTGCTCGAAGCCACGCACGCACAGGCGGGCTTTGTAGCGCTCCACCTCACCGTCGCCGTCGGTCTTCACCTTGAACACCCACGTGGTGGTCAAGGGGGTGCGACCAGGAGGAAGTGGAACGAGACGCCAAGTGCCGTTCTTGGCCAACGAGGTGAGTTCGTCGGTGATGGCCTCCTTCCATAGGTCGGCGTCTGGGCGAGCCATGGCGCGAGCGTAGCCTGAGAAATCGTTGCTGATCTCCCACTGACGCGTTGCTGCCGCTTCCAAGGCTTTATTTCCGCGTGAACACAGGTTGTATGGATGGGAGATGGCTGTTGGTGCCTCTCCCTCTACCATGGCTGGATTTGCTGGAGCTGGATTTGCTGGAGCTGGATTTGCTGGAGCTGGATTTGCTGGAGCTGGATTTGCTGGAGCTGGATTTGCTGGTGCTTCTGTTGCTGGAGCTAGATTTGCTGCTGGACTTGCTGCTGAACTTGCTGCTGGACTTGCTGCTGAATTTGTTGGAGCCACAGGGAAATACACCATGTTCGGAAGAGGTGAGGGAGTCACTTGACCAGCATGAGTTGCTCCCTCATCTCTTGACATCATGGACTGGTGTCTGCTGTCAGGTGATGCTGGTTTTCGGTGGGCTGCAGGTGTGGTAGCTGCAGAATTCTCGATGGCAGGCCAGTCAGATTTTCGTTGTGACAGCGGCACGCCTGCAGAGCTTGGCTGGACTGCCCTCCTTGAGATCAAATGGTGGTCTTCACTTTCATGGTGAGACCCTTCAGATTCCATGGAGAATTGCGGTGGTTCGGCTAGCAAATCTGCGACAACTTCGGGCTGCGAATCTGATGTTTGCTTACTGACCGGAAGTTTGTTTTCAACGAAGGAAACATTCCTGCTCGTGACAACTTTGTCATCCACCAGGACACGGTAAGTTGAATTGTTTTGGTAACCGATGAATATGCCTGGTACTGACCTGGCTCCAAATTTGCTCGATCGTTTTGCCTCAGGGATGAGCACCCATGCCTCGCACCCAAATACTCGTAGGTGGCTGGTGGGAGTAGGTGCACCGGTAAGTAGTTCCAAGGGAGTCTTCCCGTTGGCTGACAAAGAGACCGGCGTTCTGTTTCGTAGATAGTTGGCACAACGCACTGCTTCACCCAGAATTATTTAGGGAGTTTGGCATGAATGAGCATGGCCCTAGGGCTGTCGTTCAAGGTGCGGTGCAGTCGCTCGGCTGCATTTTGTTGCGGTGTGTACCCAGCACTGGTCTCATGGACTATTCCTCTATCTTGCAAGTACATTTGCAGTTCTTTTGGAATACATTCTGTAATCAAGTTTGTTCGAATCGCTTTCACTTTGCACCCTGCCTTTGCGATCTTCTCGAATGTGCTGATGCTCTCCATCACTGCCCTTGCAGTGTGGTTTTTGTTCGGCGGTAGGAACACTTGGCTAGCCTTTGCGGACTCGTCATACATGGACGAATAATATTGTTGTCCAGCCATGGTCGTAGGCATGGGCCCCACCAGATCCATGTACACCAGGTCCAATGGTTCAAGGTTGTATTCACTGGGGTGGTAGGGGCGAGCAGTCTGTTTGGCCTGGATCCAAGCTTCGCATGCCCCGTCCAACTTGTGGGGCAGTCCAAGGAGCTTCATTCGAGGTTCGCTGGGGTGTCCAAGGCGTTCGTGCCACCTTCGGGCAGTGACCACCAGGGCGTACACTCGATCGCGGGTCAGGGGGGCCTCGATCGTCCCTGAAGCACTCACGATCTTGCAGGCGCCCTGGGTGAAAACGACCTGGGCCCCATTCGAAGTTGCTGCATTCACAGAAAACAAATTGTGCTTGAATCCAGGAATGTAATAGACATTCGTGAGGCGCACTTAAGTGCCATCTGATGCATGAATCAGAGCATTTCCTCTCAATTGACTTGTCAATTCACTACCTTCCGCACAAGTAACGGGGATGCACTTGTGTTCAATGGAGCTTGGCTCCAAGATATCAGGGTCACCTGTCATGTGAAAGGAGGCTCCTCAATCGATGATCCACGTGTCCAATTGGGCTGTGGAGGCTGTAAAAGCGCGAGATGGCTGGTGGATCAATGGTTTGCCCAATACATGAGGGAACCTGGATTGCATGGTCGGAGTGCGCACGGCGATGGCCATGAAGGAGAGGGCATGTTCACCGTCGGTGTCGTCAACCGCCCCGTCACCTTTGCAGGTGGTCTGCTGATCAGCGGTGGCCTCTTGTAGCTCCCTTTTCTTGATGGACCTTGCTGTCCAACAATTTTTGACAACATGTCCATATTTTTTGCAAAAACTGCAGAATTTCTTGGGCTTTGGCCTTTGGTCACTCAAAGTCACTGCTGAGAGACCCTTGCCAAGGCTTTCCGTTGCATCGAACCTGAGAATTGAGTTTCGAACGGACTCGATCGTAAACGTACACGTTTGATTGTCCAATATATGCATGAGGTGTTTGTAGGAGGGTGGGAGGCCCGCAACGATGGCGGTGCACGTTGCGACCTCGCTGATCTCCGCACCGTTCTCGTTGAGCTCGTCAACGAGATTGGCGACACGGTTGATGTAGTTGTCTACATCCTCTCCTTGCTCCATCATGACATTGTTGAAGGCTCTCTTGAGGTGGGTCAATCGGGATTGTGACCGATCCTTGTAGAAGCACTCCAACTTGTCCCACACTTGCTTTGCTGTTGTGCAATGCTTGAGGACACCTCGGTACCGGCTTGACACACTCATGAGGATCCGGGACCGGGCTTTTCGGACCATTTTCGCCAATTCTTGGCTCTCGGTGGTGAGATTCCCACCTTCATCCACCAGCATGTGTGGTTCCTCCTCCACATATTCCCAGAGATCCAAGATCTCAAGGCAATTCATCATCTTGAATGACCATGATGGCCAATTTGTGGGGTTGAGTTCTGGTACCCCGTCCCTATCTAGGTTTTCAATGGCGGATTGGGCAGCCATTACCTTTGATTCTTCGTCTTTTCTTGGAAGGGAAGCTTACAAGGCTCTTTACCTAAAAAACAGATGATCCTCAATGGAGTGAGGATTCCCTTGGGCTGGTGGGTCGGTCTGAACCGACAGAGTTCGGCCGATGGATCCAATGGACGAGCGTCTTGATGGCGGGGGTGCTTGGTGGCGGCTTTTGAGCGTGTAATCGAACTATTAACTCATGCATGTTAAGTATCCGAGGTCGCATTCGTGCGACCTATCGAGAGCCCGGCACCAGCCGGTCCGTTCGGGACCGTCGTCCCTGCCTGCGTGCACGCTAGAGTTTCTTCTCCCAATAGAGAAGAAACTCCCACAGGGGGATCCCTGGACCCAGGTCTCTCAATAAAAGGGAACCGTGGGATTCCTGTGTCCCGGAGGGACGGGGCCCGGGTTCGAGGGAGGAACACCGGGGAGGGAGAATATTCTGTGGTGGGGGGGATGGGAACGGCTGCTTACACAACGGTGGGCACCCCTCGTGTCGCAAGAGCGGCCGGGGACGGCACTTTTTGGGTCTCCACCATCATGAGGAGCGTGCCTAGACCAATGTTCTCCTTTTTTCTCCATCCCTCCAAGCAATCGAGGGCATCCTTGGCAGTGGCGAAGCACCCTTTGCCCACAGCCCCTGTGACCCAAGCATGTAGACGCTTCAGCTTAAACCAAAACTTTCTCCTACGTGACGAGGTTGGAGAATCTCTCCTCCATTCTATCCCACGTGCCTCCGCTTCCATGAAAGAGCAATAAGGGGAGGAAGGGCTTGCATCTGCGAGTTGCTCCCACAAATGTTGCAAGGATGTGAATCCTTTGGTGTTGACTGGTGCAGGTGGGCAGTCCTTGCTTCCTCCATCGGGCACCGAGCTGCCTTCAATGACCACCCCCGTGACATTTCTTCTTTCGTGAGTACCATCCTTCAACTCGTTTAAAGTATGCGTGATGCATGAGAGCTGGTTGTTCACACATGTAAGTTGTTGGGCCACATGTGGCAAGAGCTTGCGAACTCGTAGTTTTTCAGCATTGGCTTGGATTTCCTTCGAAGCAACCTGGTTGAATTCTCTTATCTTCTTCACCACTTTCTTCTGGAAAGCTGTCCATGACTTGTGCTTGAAGACGGGGTGGTGAAACGCTGCACACTTGAACCCATTGTGCATGAGCACGGCTGCGTCTTGTAGAAAGCAAATTCGAGCAAAACCCAGCACCTCAATGACCTTCTCTGCAGTGATGTCCCTTGTCCGTGGATCCTTCGCAATGCTCTTCAAGAATTCTTTAGATGTCTTCAACTGTGGAAAAATCAAGTTCAACAAATCGTCTGATGGAGTGACACGTTGTCTCGGAAGGTACACCATCTGTGAGTCGGGATGTTCAGCTGCATGGGCCACGGCTTTGGGATTGACATCCAAATAGGAATTTTGCATGTTAGAGTTCAATTGACCTCGGCCATCGCACCAATACCCAAGACTTTCAATCATCAAATCATCCGTGTATGGCAACCTCTGTAGATGCATCGCTCCATACTTTCTCATATGGGTCACCTTTCCTACGGACATACCAAGGTAAAGGAACACCTGTTTAAACGCCAGTGTCATGCCTCCGAAGGTTACATCATACAACGGATTGTCCTTGTACCAAACGCGCCCAGGAGTCTTGAAGTCTGGCCATGTATCTCCGTTTAAGTCGTACTTCCATACAAGGTATCGAAAGGTTGCACCCATTGCACACATCCACACATCAACATGGCGACCCACAGCATGCGGACGGCTTTGACCTTCTGATTCCTTTGTGGGGCTGTGAAAGTATAGAATGGGAAGCTTGTCTGGCCCACTGTACTCATATTCATCCAATGCAAGTCTAGACAACTTACACTTCCTCATGGTATCTCCCCTCATGAGACTTTGGAAGCACACTGTGAATGCCATACAATGCCGTTCATCTAGATTTGAGATTATGCCCAACCTCTCTTCTCGTGTGAGGCAGGATGTATACTGTCCCCCGATGTCAATGGTGCCATCGTCCTGCCTCTCGGCTTGCTCCCTCCTACACTTCCTCAATATGCTCTTCACTGCAGGGCTCCTCTTACTAGTCTTGCAAATTTTCCCTTTGAACCTGGCATATGCTTGCGGGATGTGCTTAACAGCAGAGGAACATGTGCGCATGCTCCCGTACCTCCGTCCTCCATTCTTCACCTCTTCAACAAATTTGTCACACAAGTGCATCAGTTTCTCCTCCGACTCTACCGCTTGCAAGCCCCCTCGCACTTCGCGTGCAATGAACTCGCTGAAGCGGATCCAGAAAGGCTTGTACTTTTGGAAGGTGCCCTTTGAGAGGGCAACGATACCCAACCAAGGATCGACAACTTCTCGGAATGAGGCGTCGACAGCCTGCCATCCGGCATCCATGTCGCTTCGATGGCTCTCGCCTTCCCAGCCACGAGCACGTGCGTGTCCTCTTGTTCCCTTTCTCTTTTTGACCGCCCCCGTCCACGATGCACGCTCCCTAGCCAATCAAAGATGTGCGTTTCGAAGCATTTTGACTAGCTGGGGAGCGTGCACGAAGCGACATGCACACGCCCCTTGAAGCGACTTCTTGGACCTTGTCCCCTCAAGGCACGACTCCCAAAACGTACACGAAACGTAGCCCGACCTTTTGAAGTTGCCCTGCTTCTTCCCTCGTTCACCAGCACCGCCGCCCTCGCAAGGTCCATCGTCCTTCAGCGACATGCACCACGAAGTCGTGTCCGTCTCTGAGGGTTCGTCCAGCGTCCACCTGACCGACTCCCCCTATCCTTCAAAACGTAGTAGGCCCGAGAAGATTGAACGTATGACACCTTGCTTGTTTGTAGGTGTGGACCCGGACCTGAAAGGAGGTTCGGTCGCCCTTCATCACACACGAAAGGACCCAATCGTGTATCCTACACGCACCTTCACTTCCGTCTCAAACAGCAAGAAAAGGAAGAAGATTGATATCAATAGGCTGATCTGTGACATACAATCCCTCACTAATGGTATTCCGGCTGAGCAAATCATTGTGCACATTGAATCTGCCCCAGTCTATAATAATGGTGTTGTTGCAGCAAAGACTATTGGTTACTGCTTGGGAATTTGGGAGACAGCCTTTGCATCTGTGTGTCGTGAAGCCACTGTGCAGGTTGTGCACCCTAGAACATGGCAAACCAATTTCCCATGCTTGAGAGGACTGAAGGGCAAAGATAGAAAAACAGCCATCTACAACTATGCTAAAGTATGTTTACAGTCACACCTTCAACAAGCTTCAAGTTGCACTGGGATCGCAAATGCATACATGATAGCATGTTGTTGTCGAGATGGATTCATGGATCCCAAATAGATCGTTCAGTAGCAGGAGTAACAAATTGTATCAATACACACCTAGCCTATTTCAGCTCCACAATTTGTCCTACTTGCTGCACCTGCAGGATCGAGCACTCCAAAGTGCTGGGTGTTGCAGGTGCACCTGCAGATTTCCATTGCTTGGCTCTCCAGGTGGTGCACCTGCAGGATCGAGCACACCAAAGTGCTGGGTGTTGCAGGTGCACCTGCAGATTTCCATTGCTTGGCTCTACGAGTCACTCTACACGTGCACTTCGTACGTGGATTGGATGGCAAGATGCGTTCTTATTGGGAGTGCCTTACCCATCTCTTCTTCCATGCCCGCACGCGATTTTTCTATTCCTATCCCTATCAACGTCCATCTCTCCATCTGGTTCGAGTCTGTGTGGCGTCCGTTCCGTGGACGGCGCTCCCTTCTCCTTGCTGGTTTCGTCACCTCCGGTGTCGAAGTCGGAGGCGACGTCGATCGTGTCCTCGGCCCTGTTCTTGCACAGTCCGAGGTCAAAAAGGTGGCTTCATTGGAAAGCAGTAGACCGTGAGCCCGGGTCAACCTCGCGGTCGATTGGGGAATCATTTCGGTTTCAAGTTCGGGTTCCGTCCTGCGTGGAATCAAAATGGATTCGTGTGACGTTTGAGAGTGAATCAAAATGAAAATTGATTCGGCGTCCCGGGCGTCCCGGAGGGGCGTCCCGGACGCGCGGTTTTTCCACCTGAAACTCGACCGCTTTGCTTAACTTTCACCCCACCTCCGAGGGACGGGACGATGGTCTTTCAGACGACGGATCCCTCAATAGGCCCCGGGACGCCCCCCGAACCCCTCAGTATCTCCTTGGGATTTTCGGGGCGGATCGATCGATAGCTCGGGTCCCTGGAGGGGGTGGATCGATATCTCGACCGATTTTCCCCGGGACGATCCCGTCCCGCAGTGTAGGAACCGTGGGATTCCTGTGTCCCGGAGGGACGGGGCCCGGGTTCGAGGGAGGAACACCGGGGAGGGAGAATATTCTGTGGTGGGGGGGATGGGAACGGCTGCTTACACAACGGTGGGCACCCCTCGTGTCGCAAGAGCGGCCGGGGACGGCACTTTTTGGGTCTCCACCATCATGAGGAGCGTGCCTAGACCAATGTTCTCCTTTTTTCTCCATCCCTCCAAGCAATCGAGGGCATCCTTGGCAGTGGCGAAGCACCCTTTGCCCACAGCCCCTGTGACCCAAGCATGTAGACGCTTCAGCTTAAACCAAAACTTTCTCCTACGTGACGAGGTTGGAGAATCTCTCCTCCATTCTATCCCACGTGCCTCCGCTTCCATGAAAGAGCAATAAGGGGAGGAAGGGCTTGCATCTGCGAGTTGCTCCCACAAATGTTGCAAGGATGTGAATCCTTTGGTGTTGACTGGTGCAGGTGGGCAGTCCTTGCTTCCTCCATCGGGCACCGAGCTGCCTTCAATGACCACCCCCGTGACATTTCTTCTTTCGTGAGTACCATCCTTCAACTCGTTTAAAGTATGCGTGATGCATGAGAGCTGGTTGTTCACACATGTAAGTTGTTGGGCCACATGTGGCAAGAGCTTGCGAACTCGTAGTTTTTCAGCATTGGCTTGGATTTCCTTCGAAGCAACCTGGTTGAATTCTCTTATCTTCTTCACCACTTTCTTCTGGAAAGCTGTCCATGACTTGTGCTTGAAGACGGGGTGGTGAAACGCTGCACACTTGAACCCATTGTGCATGAGCACGGCTGCGTCTTGTAGAAAGCAAATTCGAGCAAAACCCAGCACCTCAATGACCTTCTCTGCAGTGATGTCCCTTGTCCGTGGATCCTTCGCAATGCTCTTCAAGAATTCTTTAGATGTCTTCAACTGTGGAAAAATCAAGTTCAACAAATCGTCTGATGGAGTGACACGTTGTCTCGGAAGGTACACCATCTGTGAGTCGGGATGTTCAGCTGCATGGGCCACGGCTTTGGGATTGACATCCAAATAGGAATTTTGCATGTTAGAGTTCAATTGACCTCGGCCATCGCACCAATACCCAAGACTTTCAATCATCAAATCATCCGTGTATGGCAACCTCTGTAGATGCATCGCTCCATACTTTCTCATATGGGTCACCTTTCCTACGGACATACCAAGGTAAAGGAACACCTGTTTAAACGCCAGTGTCATGCCTCCGAAGGTTACATCATACAACGGATTGTCCTTGTACCAAACGCGCCCAGGAGTCTTGAAGTCTGGCCATGTATCTCCGTTTAAGTCGTACTTCCATACAAGGTATCGAAAGATTGCACCCATTGCACACATCCACACATCAACATGGCGACCCACAGCATGCGGACGGCTTTGACCTTCTGATTCCTTTGTGGGGCTGTGAAAGTATAGAATGGGAAGCTTGTCTGGCCCACTGTACTCATATTCATCCAATGCAAGTCTAGACAACTTACACTTCCTCATGGTATCTCCCCTCATGAGACTTTGGAAGCACACTGTGAATGCCATACAATGCCGTTCATCTAGATTTGAGATTATGCCCAACCTCTCTTCTCGTGTGAGGCAGGATGTATACTGTCCCCCGATGTCAATGGTGCCATCGTCCTGCCTCTCGGCTTGCTCCCTCCTACACTTCCTCAATATGCTCTTCACTGCAGGGCTCCTCTTACTAGTCTTGCAAATTTTCCCTTTGAACCTGGCATATGCTTGCGGGATGTGCTTAACAGCAGAGGAACATGTGCGCATGCTCCCGTACCTCCGTCCTCCATTCTTCACCTCTTCAACAAATTTGTCACACAAGTGCATCAGTTTCTCCTCCGACTCTACCGCTTGCAAGCCCCCTCGCACTTCGCGTGCAATGAACTCGCTGAAGCGGATCCAGAAAGGCTTGTACTTTTGGAAGGTGCCCTTTGAGAGGGCAACGATACCCAACCAAGGATCGACAACTTCTCGGAATGAGGCGTCGACAGCCTGCCATCCGGCATCCATGTCGCTTCGATGGCTCTCGCCTTCCCAGCCACGAGCACGTGCGTGTCCTCTTGTTCCCTTTCTCTTTTTGACCGCCCCCGTCCACGATGCACGCTCCCTAGCCAATCAAAGATGTGCGTTTCGAAGCATTTTGACTAGCTGGGGAGCGTGCACGAAGCGACATGCACACGCCCCTTGAAGCGACTTCTTGGACCTTGTCCCCTCAAGGCACGACTCCCAAAACGTACACGAAACGTAGCCCGACCTTTTGAAGTTGCCCTGCTTCTTCCCTCGTTCACCAGCACCGCCGCCCTCGCAAGGTCCATCGTCCTTCAGCGACATGCACCACGAAGTCGTGTCCGTCTCTGAGGGTTCGTCCAGCGTCCACCTGACCGACTCCCCCTATCCTTCAAAACGTAGTAGGCCCGAGAAGATTGAACGTATGACACCTTGCTTGTTTGTAGGTGTGGACCCGGACCTGAAAGGAGGTTCGGTCGCCCTTCATCACACACGAAAGGACCCAATCGTGTATCCTACACGCACCTTCACTTCCGTCTCAAACAGCAAGAAAAGGAAGAAGATTGATATCAATAGGCTGATCTGTGACATACAATCCCTCACTAATGGTATTCCGGCTGAGCAAATCATTGTGCACATTGAATCTGCCCCAGTCTATAATAATGGTGTTGTTGCAGCAAAGACTATTGGTTACTGCTTGGGAATTTGGGAGACAGCCTTTGCATCTGTGTGTCGTGAAGCCACTGTGCAGGTTGTGCACCCTAGAACATGGCAAACCAATTTCCCATGCTTGAGAGGACTGAAGGGCAAAGATAGAAAAACAGCCATCTACAACTATGCTAAAGTATGTTTACAGTCACACCTTCAACAAGCTTCAAGTTGCACTGGGATCGCAAATGCATACATGATAGCATGTTGTTGTCGAGATGGATTCATGGATCCCAAATAGATCGTTCAGTAGCAGGAGTAACAAATTGTATCAATACACACCTAGCCTATTTCAGCTCCACAATTTGTCCTACTTGCTGCACCTGCAGGATCGAGCACTCCAAAGTGCTGGGTGTTGCAGGTGCACCTGCAGATTTCCATTGCTTGGCTCTCCAGGTGGTGCACCTGCAGGATCGAGCACACCAAAGTGCTGGGTGTTGCAGGTGCACCTGCAGATTTCCATTGCTTGGCTCTACGAGTCACTCTACACGTGCACTTCGTACGTGGATTGGATGGCAAGATGCGTTCTTATTGGGAGTGCCTTACCCATCTCTTCTTCCATGCCCGCACGCGATTTTTCTATTCCTATCCCTATCAACGTCCATCTCTCCATCTGGTTCGAGTCTGTGTGGCGTCCGTTCCGTGGACGGCGCTCCCTTCTCCTTGCTGGTTTCGTCACCTCCGGTGTCGAAGTCGGAGGCGACGTCGATCGTGTCCTCGGCCCTGTTCTTGCACAGTCCGAGGTCAAAAAGGTGGCTTCATTGGAAAGCAGTAGACCGTGAGCCCGGGTCAACCTCGCGGTCGATTGGGGAATCATTTCGGTTTCAAGTTCGGGTTCCGTCCTGCGTGGAATCAAAATGGATTCGTGTGACGTTTGAGAGTGAATCAAAATGAAAATTGATTCGGCGTCCCGGGCGTCCCGGAGGGGCGTCCCGGACGCGCGGTTTTTCCACCTGAAACTCGACCGCTTTGCTTAACTTTCACCCCACCTCCGAGGGACGGGACGATGGTCTTTCAGACGACGGATCCCTCAATAGGCCCCGGGACGCCCCCCGAACCCCTCAGTATCTCCTTGGGATTTTCGGGGCGGATCGATCGATAGCTCGGGTCCCTGGAGGGGGTGGATCGATATCTCGACCGATTTTCCCCGGGACGATCCCGTCCCGCAGTGTAGGAACCGGAGGGTGGGAAAGGGAAAGGGGTGCGAGTTGCACCGATCGCCATCGGATCTTCATCCGTGTCCCTGTCCGAATCCACCCCATCGAACGATGCCACTCTCCCATCTCCCTTTCCATGCTTCCTCCCAGCCAGGCCCATCCGTCTTCGGATCCCCGAGTCGGGTCTCGCCTTTGCCCCCCCCTTCCCCTCCGTGGACCGTCCAGGGACCGCAAAGACCGACGGTCTTTGGCCGGTCTTCCGAGGGGAGGGGGAAGCAACTAGGCTTGGTCCATTTTTTCGTGCTGTTTGGAAGCATCTTGGCATGAGGGATCGTGGGGCGAACCATTCCCCAGATAGGGGTAAATGGGACATCGATCCCGTTGCTCCCCGGTCCCGTTTCGGATGGGCAAATGGGCCCCCTCTTTCTCTCCCTGTCTCTCCTCTCTCTCAAACCCACACAATCGTACAGCCGGGACATCCAGGCGACTGGACGACGTGCAGGACGAACGTCGGTGGCAGCGCGTGTCCATGCGCACCAGGGACGGAGCCAAGGAAGGTCGAAACGCGACATCCGAAGCGTGGAAACAGATGCGAAGGGAATGGAAGGAGAAAAGTGGAGAGGAAAAGAGGACGGGAGCCGCGACGCCGCGACGTGGTCGAATCTTGCCTGGACGACACTGCGAGGAGGACGAGGGGCTGGCGAAGCAAACAAGGGTGCGTCACCAGTCTTCCTGACACGCAAAAGTATCAGGAAGAATGGTCACGTAGACTGGGGGGGACTCGCGCGAAACGTGTTGACGTGATGGAAGGATGGGAGGGGAGAGCCCATCCTGGGACTGCAGATGAAAAAAAAACTGGCAGGTTACATGATGCATAGGTTGGGCAATGGAGAAAACTGCAATATGGTACACTCTAAAATGGGTGGTATGTCTATTGAAATTTGGGATCCATCAGAGCTCCCTCAACCTTTGTTGCTTCTTGGCATTCCAATACAGAGCTTGAGCGCAAATCAAGGTAACATATCCAACTTGGGAGCTGAACATCATGCTGTTTTGCCGGCACCGAACAGAAGCATTGAATTGCTCACTTAGAGGACCATTGATGCTTTTGTTGTGTTTGGAATTGTAGTGCTCAGGAGCAGTCGTATGATTTCTGTGGTGCATTTGATCTTGATAGTAGCGAGTCCTCCCGAAAAAGGACGGCTCACGGAGGCTGGCTGCCAACTCAAGTTCCTTGCCATTGTCATACACAATTTCTTCAGGTGCATGCTGGAAGAAGGCATAGAGGTACTCCACAATCTCAATTGTACTCTCCGCATTCTTCTCGTTGATGACATGGAACCCCACAACATTTTCACACCCTCCACAAAGGTAATAAACGAGACCAGGGGTGAAGCTGAAGCTTCTTGCATGCTCTTTCTCTGGTTCGACCGCACTATCTCTTCCATATTGTCTCGCTGATCTTACCCATCTTTTTCTTGGCCCCATGGCTCCTACCTTTGTCATTAAGTGTAGGTTTGAAGTACCCTCAAAAGAGTCCAAGTATGTTGAATGAGACCTACCCTCTCCAGTCTCAACAAGACGCTCTTCAACTGTGCTTCGTTCTACCCGCAGAAGCAAATACTTTAAGAAGGGGTACAGTTGCTCTTCTTCTGTGAGCTTCATCAGAAATTGCATAGATATACCCAAGAATCTACTGCTTGAAAAAATTCTAGCAACCAATGGATCCGTGGCCTCGCACATGGACTCCATGGCACAAATTTTCTCCAATATCTTGCGGCAATCTAGAGGTATGAGCGAGTTTAATGGGTAATGCGATCCAACGGCCATTCCTAACTCTCTGAGGTCCCTCACTAGGTGCCAAAGGTGAAATTTATCCTCCACAAGGCACCCATCCAAGAGCAATATTTGTAGTTGCCAAGGACATTGAAGTCTCAACTCCAAAACATCTCGATGCTCAAGTCCACCAGTCGCAAGCTTCCATAGCAAATCTCTGGCCTTTTTGTGTAAGTAATTTTGCGTGAATGGCTTCACGAAGGTTGGGTTTCTGCAATTCAACCATGGTTGGTCAAATCTTGCAGCCCGCCTTTTCACGCCTAAAACCAACCCATCAATGTGAATTCTTTTGCAATTCTTGTCGTCTTGGCAAACGCATTCAAATGGGCAATACTTGTCTATGTCAATGGATGCTATCAAACCTCGCATAGCCTGGCGAAAGCTGTCTCTTGACGCCTTGATCAATAGCCTTGGGTTCAGGCCTGCAGAAGGAGATGAGTATTGACCTTGTCTCACGAGCGTTGTCAACAAGCTTATGAACGAATGTTTTGTCTCCGAGAAGGAATTCCAGCAAAGCATTAGGTCACGCACCAAATATACGTACTGATGATAGCTGACACTCTCTCGTGCACTGCTCTTGGGAACGAAAAACAAGCCACAAGCCCTCGGGTCGCAAGCACATGTAGGACAAACCCGAGCTCCTTGTAGTTGCACAATCCCGTATTGGCTCACAATTAGAAAATCATTTTTCGGCTCAAAGGATGAGGTTTGGCACCTTGAACAAACGGTTGAGTCCATAACCTCTCCAAAGCAATTGTCCATATTCAATGCCAGGGTCTCGCGGTGCTCGCGAATGCTTTCAGCCATAACCCTACTTACTGCTTCTGTTATTTCGTGCATACCAATCGCGACCTCCGTTTGTGTTGAATAGAAAAAATTTCCAAGTTGTCTCCTTTTGAAAATCATCTCCAGCTTTGCAAATTGTTCAACTTCATTTGCTCGTGTATCCATCGCAGGATCGTTTGGTTCATATGCGCCGTTATCTAGGAGGATGTCTGTGCAACAACGGCTAGCACATTTTGCATGCACACATGTGCTTGTGTGCCTCTTGCAAGTCAAGCAGATCTCTTGTCCACGTGTCCCATATTGCCTTGTTAGTCCCCAAGCATGTGCGTTCTCTTTCAACCCACAACAAACTGCCTTGAATGCAAGTCCATTCTCCTCTAGCTCAAACTCGAAAGCAATGCCAGCCATCGTTCTCCATTGCTCTAGACGTGCTTCGTCGATGGTAGACTTGCCCAAAGGTCTAGATGTCATGTCATGCACAATATCTTCTACTTCATCTATTCCTAATCCATCACTAAGCATTGTCATCGCACGTTTGAATGGAATCTCTACGTGAAGAATGCGAGGGAATACGCGCATCAAGCTCTGGGCACAAGAGCACAATTTCCCGATACCACGGGTTGCCATGTCCATGTGTGCCCAATCGCTTCCCTGACAACCATCAACACTGCAATGGCTCATCAACATACCATCTACTTTCTTCAAGCTACACACTCCCATTGGCGACACTGTACGATTGCCCATCAAACCCACCACGACAAACACCACCTCATCCATGCCTCTATATATTGTCGCCACACCATTTGTGGAGAGATACGATTGAAAAAAAAGTTGTGGATGCGACCATGCAGTCAAGTCATCCTCCAATTGCACATCAAGAAGCTCAATACCCACATGTTCATCTCGACTATCACTCTCGTGATCAACCACCAATTGTGTTGGAGTGGATCCTTCGGGCACATCCAAGTCCTTTTTTTCACCTTGAAGTGCCGGACTCGCATTCTTGGGCCTTTTACTTATATTGACTCTAGCAACATATCTCTTCCTTTGTGACTTCTTGAATCCAAGGTGCTTTGGCATGGTTGAAGGGTAGGAAGCAAACGTCTCAACCCAAGCAATAACCCCGTGGAAGTAACCTCCTACAACAAAAGAGCAGCCAAGAATTAGTACAACACCACGCTCCTTCATTGTCAGAGCTACCACGCCATCCCCGTCGAATTCTTTTCCGAATACTTTTCAATATTCATGCAACGGACTGGGCAATGTTGACCCCTTCAAGGAAGGTTACTTCCTCAAGCGCTCATCAACAACCTATGGCGTGCGGCACTCATTTGTCCCGTTCTCTCGTGCAAACTAAGGACACTGTTTGAAACTCCTCGCACTCACCGTCGTCTGTTCGTCTCAGCGCGGTATTGTATCCGCCGTCCGCCGCCCGCCGCCCGCCGTCCGCAACCGTTGTTGTGGGACCGGAGCCGGGGTCCCGAGAGGAAACCAACGCTTTGCTACAGGGGCGGTATCGTCCGCTCGTCGTTCCGAAAGGAGCGGGATCGCCTCGCGTCCACGTCGCGGAAACGTCGACGGACGGTGATCTTAGGCGTCGCGATCGAATGGCCTTAGTACAGTAGATCCCGTTGTGTTGTGAACGACGTGACGATGGCGTTTAGGCGCGTCTTCTGATGCGTCGACATGCTTCTGCACCGACGCATCGGAATCAAAACGACGCGTCGGTGCAGCAGCACGCAATCGTGCACGGAACGAGACGGTCAAGCTCAGGCGAGGTTATGTAATGCCACGTAAGAACATTACACAATGTGGTTGGTTGCATACGCCTACGCCCACGGAATGCGTCGACGTCGGGCCGCAGGTACACCGACTCGGACGTGTCACTACCGGACGGGCGATCGGTGAATGGATGGATCATGTAGGGTGGTAAGGTCCCAACTCACCACAGTACATCCATACGTTCGTCTTTTGAACCAGTCTACCGGATTTGGTAATCAAGTGCCTCCGGCAATGGTTCTCCCACGAGAAAACGAGGCTTTGCCTGGAATTGGCATTGAGAATTGAAATAAGTTCTTCTTGTTCCGCGTAGGTATGGTTTTCAACGATAGGCTTCATAGTTTCCATTCCTATTTCTACCGATTCCGCGGAAGAAAAGAGTGCTCGATAGCTTTCTTAGCCACCTCCGCATCTTTGCAAACATTTCAATCCCATGCACCTAAATTCACGTTGATTGGCGGTGACCATCGACGATGGAAATAGGCAAGCATCTTTTCGGCAATGTCCTTGGCAGTAGCATCAAGACGCAGAAGACATTGACGACGGGAATTCTCACGCTTCTCCGTGCTAATTCGGTCATCCTCGAAGGGAGTAAGGTATGACCGGGAATCCATCACAGTACGTCATCGAACTTCTCCGCAACTAAGTGAAGCGGAAGTTGAATCATCGAAAAACCTTCGGTCCCAAAAAAAACAAACTTGTGGGTCCACTTCGTGTGGACCCGCCCAATCAACAGAGAGGATTACGGGGAACGTGCAAGCCATTGTGCATGTCCAAGTCCAATGTCCATACTTTTTGCGTCGTCAAGAACGCCATCTTCTTCTTCCGCACACTGTCTTCTTCAAGGGAACTAAACGCCAACATGTAAGGGAAAGGATGATGTTGGTGTATGGTTGTAGAATAGGCGTGCTAAGTACCGACAATGTGACACCACATTTATGTGAATATTTGCAGTATACGCGAGGGGAACGAAACCATAAAGGGGTTTGCAACCATAGATGAGGTAACTCCTACATATGCAAAGATTTTAGAGCCATACCCTTAAAAACCATACGAGTAAACCGAAATCAATACTGGTCTTCACTAAGCTTACACGAGAGCGTTCACTTGTAAAAGCTTGGTCTCTTTGTAGTGAAGGGGCTCAAGCACGGAGGAATACCATTGGAAACCCGTGGAGTGTAAACATACACCAACATCATCCTTTCCCTTACATGTTGGCGTTTAGTTCCCTTGAAGAAGACAGTGTGCGGAAGAAGAAGATGGCGTTCTTGACGACGCAAAAAGTATGGACATTGGACTTGGACATGCACAATGGCTTGCACGTTCCCCGTAATCCTCTCTGTTGATTGGGCGGGTCCACACGAAGTGGACCCACAAGTTTGTTTTTTTTGGGACCGAAGGTTTTTCGATGATTCAACTTCCGCTTCACTTAGTTGCGGAGAAGTTCGATGACGTACTGTGATGGATTCCCGGTCATACCTTACTCCCTTCGAGGATGACCGAATTAGCACGGAGAAGCGTGAGAATTCCCGTCGTCAATGTCTTCTGCGTCTTGATGCTACTGCCAAGGACATTGCCGAAAAGATGCTTGCCTATTTCCATCGTCGATGGTCACCGCCAATCAACGTGAATTTAGGTGCATGGGATTGAAATGTTTGCAAAGATGCGGAGGTGGCTAAGAAAGCTATCGAGCACTCTTTTCTTCCGCGGAATCGGTAGAAATAGGAATGGAAACTATGAAGCCTATCGTTGAAAACCATACCTACGCGGAACAAGAAGAACTTATTTCAATTCTCAATGCCAATTCCAGGCAAAGCCTCGTTTTCTCGTGGGAGAACCATTGCCGGAGGCACTTGATTACCAAATCCGGTAGACTGGTTCAAAAGACGAACGTATGGATGTACTGTGGTGAGTTGGGACCTTACCACCCTACATGATCCATCCATTCACCGATCGCCATCCGGTAGATGAGTTGTAAAATCTCCCATGACACCACATCATCGCATCCACCAAGTGTTGCCACTACGTTGCCTATTGTTGAGCAAGCTTGCCACTGATGGGCTCGTTTAGATGAATAGCACGTTGCTATAAATAATCTTAAGCAATGTTATAGGATGTTAATTCACTAGACTTAATGTGTTGGGTGAGTAGCAAAAGCTTTTTGAAAACCATGTTTCACAAGGTTGCGGAGCGTCGAGGTAGCTTCCTCTTTCTTCGTACCTCACTACTTTCATTCATTTATCTCTGGTATTATTCGCCATATCTGGCTTCTGGTTGGGGCGTAACCTTGCCGAACGTGCCTCCCTAACCCTCATGTACCTTCTCTGAAGTGTGTGTGGTTGTTGTCATACACAATTGCTCATGAGATGTGTTGGTCCATGCTAGTACTACCATTTTTAAATGCGATGCAAGGTCCACTTGGCTATCACGCGTACTTATGAAGCGATCATGTGCTCGATTTGGAACGAGTACAAAGATGTGCACGTAAATCTCTAGTAGTCCTTGACGTGGCAACAGACTCGAAGGGTATAACAAGCCACATTGCTTTAGCATTGACAATGAATGGCTTTTCAGGTGATCTCTCGGCTTTGAAGACATGCAACGGTAGAAAGGTAGGAGCGCTTATTGATGGGCAAGAATTTAAGTAGTCTTTCAACGGACATGCAAGTACATGCACACATTCCGCATGGGGCCACCGTAGGTACGGCCTACTATATGAGTCATTGGCCCGATACAAATGTAGGAACTATTGTGTTGCATATTAGTTTCATTCGTTCAATGATATTTGGCCGAGTATCACTTGATGAATTCAAACTCAGGCATTTTTCTATATCCATTGCCTTTTGTCTAGACGGCAAGCCAATGATAAAGCGATTCTCTATCACCTATCCCAAGCTCAAATCTTTGAGCAATCCTAGCGGTCACTCGCTATCCGAGTTTACATTGGATTAGGGAACCAACTACATGATTGCGTCTCTTCATCGAAGCCTTCGTGGTTGCCGAAGAAGTAATCAAATTGGTCGAAACTCCCACTGCAATCTTGTGCCTTTTACTTCCCGGGAGACAAATTGTGGATGCTTGGTGGGGGCCAACAACGCGTCGAATAGTAACCAAAGTGTGCAAGGGCTTCCTACGAAAAAAAGAATGAAGCATGGCACCTCAAATGTGCATAGGAATGATTGTAACGCGCATCCTAGTCGGAAAGAAGGGTCCATGCCATAGAAAAGGATATTGTTATATGTACGGCTAACACGATGGCCAAAAGGCTATGCTTCCATACATCAGCGGGTGCATGGAATAGAGTTCAAGTGCGACGCATAGTACAAAAAATTTCGGAATGAATTTGGACAACGATGAAATGAGTATTGCATGAAGAACACATACAAATAAAAATGCAATTGACTCCTTGGCCTACGTGGACAAGCGCATGCAGGCTCACCAAAAAGTGCCGGGCATCCTTCTCCAACTTTTTCCAGCGGGCAATGGAGGGATGCATGTGCACGTATCCGTAGTTTGCGAGGACGTTCGAATCCTCGTAGAACGCCATTCATCGACTGGCGTTCCACGTGTCACGTTTTACCTGTTTGATCGAGAGAGCTTAACTTGAAACTCGGTTCCCCGTCCGTGATGCGACGTTGTTGTCCGCATCAACGGTGGGGTCCGTCGGTGTTCCCCTTCTTGCTGGTGAGGTAGATGAACGTTGTCCCTTTGTATCTCTCAAACCGCGGTTTGGATTGACACGTACAACCTGTCATTCAGTAGAACTTACAGTGTAATATCGTACTATGTTACTTGTACGCTTCAAAACGCTTTTGGTGAGATTTTACATGCCATAAGCAACTGTCACTTCAAAGAAGGTACCTCATACCGTTCGATAGACACGCTTTGCCAAGTAGCTCCCCAACCACGAAATCTACCACAGCGATCAAGACGTTCAAAGAAAGAACGGAAGTTGAAAATATGGCGTGAAACAAAAAGTACAGCAAGATGCGTTGTTCATTCCGAACACGCAATTTGCCAATTGGCGTCTCAAGCACGCAAGGAAAAGCATGGTTAGTGAACGTCACGTCCCCCACCGAGGCCGAACGAAGCATGGGTCACGAGGCTACTGGTGAGGAAAGACCGTCCCAGTGAAAGAGCGTTCAAGACGATGGAGACTCATGCCAAACTCACGGGCAAGACATGACGTGGTGGCACTGGAGCACTTGGGACTCCTCCGCCCACAAAACTGCCACAAGGGTCGGGGGACCCATTGTGGGTCCTTAGCCTTGAGTCGGACAGGATGAGACTCGTTTGGTGTCATTCGACCCATATACCTTGCCTGATCGAGTGAATCATAAACTTGGTACGAATAGAAGAAAATGTGATAGTGGCACATCAAGGGGCGATGCTTGCCACAGTTGCTTATACACATTGGGACTACCAAACCCTAGTGCAGCTTCGACTCACGGCCAATAGTCAAGCATAAAGCTCGTGGCTTAGTGCATGGTACAAAATTAGCTCCAAGGTACGAATCTTTTAGAGAAAGTCATTCTTCATGAGACGTAGGAGGTTGCCATCGCTTGGCTCCACATCGTTGCAAGCAATTTCATCCATTCTGATAGAGTGGAAGAAAAAGGGATCGAATCTATAAGTCGAGGACTTCAAAAGCCATTTCTTTTTGTGTCTTTTGAATAGCCTTTATTGGCATTCTATTGTGCAATGTAAGCTTGGAGATTGTTGTAGAAATCGCGCGAAATGCATGTGTAAACTGTGTTGAAGGATTGGGATTGAATGTGGACCGCGTCGAAGGGTCAATAGGAGATCAACATGCTCTTGCTTCAATGCACCACTACATGTGTAAGGAGATCGTGAAAATCCATCCTCGATGGATGGTACGACGAGGGAGAGGTGTTGGTCACCGCAAGGGGTCTTCCAACTAAAAAGTATGCATAGAAAGGGCCAGACTTCCTTCTATTGCCCATCTATCTTCTCCGTGATTAGACGAAACAGATCTCGATTGGCCCCCTACGAGGTAAAAGGCTTCTTCGGTTTCGTGGTGCGGTCATCGGACTTCGACGGCATTGCAAGCAACTCCAGCGTTCGAAAAGCATCAGCGCTTTACTTGAGAACAGTGCAGACGAGAAGGAGTATGGAAGGCTACGTTGAGCCGGTGCACAACACATCGTTGGGCCTCCCATTGAGGGCCACCACCTTCTCTCACTTGGTCAATGCTTTGAAGTATCTTGAAAAGGCAAAGAAGAAAGAAGAAAGGTTACATTATGTTTTGTTGCTTTGCAAGGACAATCATTCTTCTACAGTTCACTCTGAAAGCCTAGAGCATTTGCCGATCTTAGGGTATTGGATGAGAGAAGCACCGGACATGATCCGCACACACCTCGCCATGCAAGTCGAGATCGATGCTAGGCGGTCTCGAAATGGCACACAGAGGACCCTCAGCTTACAGCAGAATTGTGTTGCTATTAGATATGTGCAAAAAGCAATTGTATCGAACATTCCGAGAAAATCAAAGGCACTGCCCCTTGAGCACGGCGGGACTCGTCCAACCTTACTCTCCGCACGCCAACGGGATTTGTTGAGCAAGGAAGCACCATGGTGGCCATATGAAAAAGTTGGGTGGTACTCCTTCACCAAGCCAAATGCAAATATGCAAAGGGAGGCTGCTGAGGTCTTGAGGCTGTGCATGGCCAACATGAACGAGGCACACTACCAATTCGCTCTTGCACTTTCCGTGGGAGAAGGAAATGACCATGTGTCACTTTTTATGCAAGAGCATTGGAGGAAGTAACATACCTCCTGGTAACACATGGTCATATCCTCCTCAAGCTTTGTCACCGGCAGTGTAGATTTAAGTGGAAGATGCATCATGTAACCTGCCAGTTTTTTTTTCATCTGCAGTCCCAGGATGGGCTCTCCCCTCCCATCCTTCCATCACGTCAACACGTTTCGCGCGAGTCCCCCCCAGTCTACGTGACCATTCTTCCTGATACTTTTGCGTGTCAGGAAGACTGGTGACGCACCCTTGTTTGCTTCGCCAGCCCCTCGTCCTCCTCGCAGTGTCGTCCAGGCAAGATTCGACCACGTCGCGGCGTCGCGGCTCCCGTCCTCTTTTCCTCTCCACTTTTCTCCTTCCATTCCCTTCGCATCTGTTTCCACGCTTCGGATGTCGCGTTTCGACCTTCCTTGGCTCCGTCCCTGGTGCGCATGGACACGCGCTGCCACCGACGTTCGTCCTGCACGTCGTCCAGTCGCCTGGATGTCCCGGCTGTACGATTGTGTGGGTTTGAGAGAGAGGAGAGACAGGGAGAGAAAGAGGGGGCCCATTTGCCCATCCGAAACGGGACCGGGGAGCAACGGGATCGATGTCCCATTTACCCCTATCTGGGGAATGGTTCGCCCCACGATCCCTCATGCCAAGATGCTTCCAAACAGCACGAAAAAATGGACCAAGCCTTACTCGGGGGAAGGGAGCCCACCGACGTCTTCCATTGGCGGCCATCGCGTCCAACATCGACCATGGCGAAAGGCGCAGGAACGCTGCAGAGGTGCGTCGAAACCTTCCAAGCGACGAGGATGCGCGCGCCTTTGATGACCCCTCCCCGACGTGCCGTCGAAACTGGCGCCAAGAGGACGCCGTGCGAGTGGACCCGACCGCGTGGCTGACGGCGTGGCATGGACAGAGGGCTCAAAAGCGTGTCCGCAGAGATGGGAAAAGGAGAAGAAACGGAACAGAAACCACTCTCCATGTTCGAATTCGGAAGGTGAGAAAAAGGCGCGAACCCAAAGGCGGGGATGCGAGCGTGACCTGGCCAGCAAGCAGGAGCCCAGAAGGGGAAGAAGAAACACCTCGTGCGTCCACGAAAGAAAAGGCTCGTGTGGATTCGATCCCCGACGGAATGCGATAGAATCGTCAGAAAGGTAGATGGACATCCGAAACACGTCGCAGGATCGCCAGGGAACGGTACCGAACGACCACGCCCGTGCGAACGTGAAATGGGTGAAGCAAAGGATCGGAATGGGAGGACTGACCGGGAAGGGGATGATCGGTGGCACAGGACTGTGGACGGAATCACCATGTCTGGTTTCTGCGCAAGCTCGGAAGATCCTGAAGCTATCCAAGCATGCGAATGGGCTCTGAGCGAATCCAAAACAACACCAGAAGGGAACAGAAAGAAAGGTCCGGCGAAGTTTCGCATTGTCTTTTGAAAGTGTCCATGATTCTGTACGTTCTCCTGGAGATTCGACAGCAACCCTTCGCGGAAGCATGAGCTCGCCACTGGCAACGGAAGAACCGCCTGGCAACGTGAGAGGATGGAGGGATGCTGCGTGTGGAACGTCGTACGCCAGCACTGGCACCCCTGCTCCTGATGGTCACCGCTTGATTGAATAAAGGCGTGCCCTTGCGGAAGGAAACTGGAAATCCATGCTCTAATCTTCGTGCTCCTTCCAGTTTGGAGTAGCGTCCCTTCCACCTGTCCAGTGGTGGTGTACATGCGAAGAATCGCTCGTGCTCTCTTTGGCCCGTGGATCCCACGGCTTGCTCGTCCCAGACACCATACTTGTTCGTACGGCAGTGATCCTCTGGAAAGCGTGTCGCAGGCGGTCCCAAGAGTGCATCAGAGCTCCCCAAAGACAAGACCGGTTCTGATGTCGAATGGAGGCGATTTCACGTGAGACCACTCTGGCGAAAGATAGGAGCTTTGAAAAGCTGTGGTTCGTGCTGCATGTCCTCGGGGATCGGTCACTTGCGGGTGGCTTTTCATATGACTCGTGTTTCTAGAGATCGCATGCTCGCATCGACAATCCTGGACTACACGTCAGGATGATGCGCGAGCACGTGTTGAAGTATATGCAGCGATGAGGCTAGTCTTTGAAGGGGCGGCCGCTGGGCTTCTCGGACAACTTTCACCTGCAACTGGACAGGCGAGAGATCGTCCCTTTTGCCGAATCCTCCTGCCTGAATTTCCGTCAAACTTCGCATGCCACCAGGCAGGAGGATGGGAATCCATCTTTTCCATCCTCGAATGCAGCTATGTGGTGGTGCATGACTCCACCTGGGCATTCCATCCCATCTTCAGGTGGCCTCTACGAATCCCCTTTCGTCCCCCGTTTTCGTAAAGGGAAACGGATCCCCGATCGAAAAGGGCAGCTGGTCCCTTTCGAAAGGGAAATCCATTCCTTTCGTAGGTTCGGTTTCGAAGCGCATGGCGACGGC
This sequence comes from Picocystis sp. L7, assembly GCA_020975725.1. Lineage (NCBI taxonomy): Eukaryota > Viridiplantae > Chlorophyta > Picocystophyceae > Picocystales > Picocystaceae > Picocystis > Picocystis sp. L7. The sequence goes on along the minus strand of QXJR01000029.1, from coordinate 63,446 downwards.
TATGGCGTCTCCAGGACGCAAGATCGCGCTCTTCGACGTGGACGGGACGCTCACGCAGCCGAGGAAGGTGAGGGAGGAGAGCTATGGATCGCATGCGAAGGTAAGGCACGTGGCTGACTTCCTGGGAGGACGCAGGTGGCGAGCCCAACGATGCTGAAGTTCTTGCAAGAGTTGAGGAAGGTGCGTCGGCGCGTCGTGATGAAGCAACGAAGCCTCGGAAAGGACGCAAAGCGCTTTTCTGACGATACAGATCACGCAAGATCGTGAACGTGGGCATCGTAGGCGGCTCGGACCTGTCGAAGATCTCCGAACAGCTCGGTGCAAGCGCCGTGCAGGATTACGATTACGTGTTCTCGGAGAACGGACTGATGGCACACAAGGAAGGACAGCTGCTGGACACCCAGAGCTTGCGAACCTACCTGGGAGAAGGCAAGCTTCAAGCGCTGATCAACTTCATCCTTCATTACATCGCAGATCTGGACATCCCCATCAAGAGAGGAACCTTCGTGGAGTTCAGGAATGGGATGTTGAACGTATCTCCCATCGGAAGGAATTGCAGCCAAGAAGAGAGGGATGCCTTTGAAGAGTTCGATCAAACAGCCAACGTGCGATCGAAGATGGTGGGCGTGCTGAAGGAAAGGTTCGCTGATTACAATCTGACGTATTCCATCGGGGGACAGATCAGCTTCGATGTGTTTCCCAGCGGATGGGACAAGACTTTCTGCCTGAGGTACTTGGATGATTTTGACGAGATCCATTTCTTCGGGGACAAAACGTACCCAGGAGGGAACGATTACGAAATCTTTGCATCGGACAGGACCAGGGGCCATACAGTAACATCGCCCGAAGACACTATGGCACAGGTCAAGACGATTTTCTTGTCATAAACGTTGAAGATCGCACTCGTCCTTCTGTATCCGAACCAGATAGGAATGTGGGAGAACATGATGCGGCGTTCTGCTTCGTGTCTTCAAAAGATGTGCCGATGGGTAGGTTGGGCGATTTTATGGTGAACGCAGCCTATGGTCCATCAAACAAACTCATCAATTCATGCGACCATCGGTTCAAGAAAGCATCCCCCATCACCAGTCCAATCTCAATGCGCTGAATGCACAATCTTTAAGAGACGCAACGCTCGATCTACTGAGGAGCTCTACAAAGGCTCAGACGTAGGTCACCTTACCCTTCATGTTCTTGCTTTAGCAAGCCTTGCCGCGGTTAGGGAAGCACCATCACCTCGACGCCGTCTTTCCATGACCAGGTACTACATAAGGATGCAAGTCGTACTCAAAGACCTGCTCATTCAAAGAAAGATGTCGATGTTGATCCTTCATCTTTTCTACAGCAAGCCATGGGTGCTACAACATAAAAGTCCTAGCAGCTTTTTATCGTTGCACCGTGAAGGCTTCAACAAAGTTCGAATAAGGGAAGGTCCAAGAAAACCCAGAGCAAAACTTGCTCCGAAGCCCTAAACTTCACCATTGTCTGCAAATTATAACAATGCAAGATAATGTTGTAGTATTTGGTGCAAATGGTCCGATTAAAATTTCTATAGAAAGTTTCTTGGTCATCTTGCCCTCACAGCTTGCTTCGTTACCAAAAATATTGTGAAATCATCCTCGTGCCATAGAGTATGGTGGAAAAAAGCCATTGGGATAATTAAGATCGTGCATTGAATGTTAAGTATGTGCGCTTATGAGAAAAGTCGTAAATGTCATTGTTAGCATAGCGAAAGGCCGGCCATGCCTTGGTAGAGTTGTAGATGACCCATATCGTGATGGAGCGGCCTATTACATTTGTAGTGAAAACGTCATGTTGCCTCCCTTTTCACCCGCTCTGCATGTAGAAGCACTCGTGATTACCATGGGCACAACAATGCACACAATACTCTTGAAAATATTTCAAAAGTATTGCAATATTGGACACAAAGTCAAGAGTGGTACAATTTTTAGAACTCTCGAAAGAGAAGACAAGCTTGTAGAGCAAGCTAAAATCTAAATAAGTAGTTATGTTCCCACCTCGTCCATCAAAGTTGCGTAATGATCAAGAAGGATGCCTTGTCAGCGTGCCCATCTTCATCGTAACTAGCACGCGCGAGATCAAAATCATCTAAGCTCTCAACAACATTTATTGTTCGTAAAAGCAATGGTTGCGTGAGGAAATTCCTTTGATCAATCCATGATGGATGGAACCACTTCCAATGTTCCGCAAAATCTTTTCTACCTAGCGTTTTAATAGGTGACTAAGTAAACTTTGTCAAATTCATGTCATGTTAATCCGAAGATTGAAAAGACCAATAGCATATTCTTGAATTTCCTGCTACCATCCAGATTTTCCAAGAATGAAACACAAATGAATTTGGTGTTGTTAGCTCGATTCACTAAAGGACAGTTGTGCAACAAGCACTATGCTCTCGCAAGTGCGAATGATCTCAACGTTCGATCAAGAATTACCCGTGTCCTATTCCTTCGTAGGTGAAGTATCCTCTGCTTTGGGTTCAACTTCTGTCGCATGGCGCTGTGGATCTTTTGAAAGAGCATCGAAACTTGGCCAACCGTTTTAAATCTTGGACCTTCATGTTCGACTTGTTTGTGGTGCATGAAGCAAAATGAAAGTTTCCATTCACCTTCTTGCTCGATTTGCTTTGCATCGACTGCGTGGCCTGTTGCAGCAGGACGGGATTCCCGTCCGCACGAGAACGAGCTCCGGCAAGAAAGCAAAGGCGAAACCGAGGTGGAGCCACCTTGCCGTTCGAAGATGGGGATTCCGATCGAAGGCGCGGGCATCGAAGGTCCACTTTCGATTCCGATCCTCTTTCCTTCCTTCCGTTTCTTCCCGTCTCCTCGTCTTGAATCTCACGCGTGCCGCTTTTTGCTTGCTTGTTGGTTGGTTCGTTTTGTGGAGGCGTACATCCCCTGGTTGGTTTCTTCTTCTCCATCTGGGACGGGACCCATTGCCTTCTCTCTTTCTGGGGTCGGACGGGTCCGTTTCCCTTTCGAAAGGGATGGGATAGGGACGGGGATCTCCATGGGAATGGAATCGGTTTGTCCGATACGTTTCCTTTTCCCATCACCTTCTACGTGTCGGATGCGACGGCATGCGAAGGTCGACGATGCGCATGCCGTCCATCTTCGATGGAATGGCGTCCCTGCGAGGCCGAATGCCGAAGATGGCGGATCCACGTGCATGGCCGGTCTTCCTCCCGTCCCACCGCGGGTATCGGTACTGGTGGGCCGCCACCGTGGTGGCCGCGGTCCTGTCGGGATTCGTCGTGCCCAACGAGATCGCCTACTCCAAGGACGTGGGATTCGCGCCTTACGATGACGCAGGAGCGGTGGTGCAGTACCTCCTGGAAGCCGTGTTCGTGGTGGACATGGCCGTGCAGTTCAATTTGGGCTTCTACCGCGGGAATCGACTCGTCCTGGATCGAAGAGAAATCGCCCAGAAATATGTGAAGGGGATGTTCTGGGTGGATCTCTTGGCCTTGTTCCCACTGGACGTGGTGGTGCTGGCAGCTGCAGGTGAAATCAACCAGCAGACCTCCTTGGCCAGCTACCTGGCCCTGGTCAGGCTGCTCAGGCTGCTTCGTCTGTATCGACTCGCGCAACTGGTTCTCCGATTGCAGTACAACCACAAAGTGTCCCTGCTGCTGGTGACCCTGTTCCGTAACTTCCTGTACGTCATGCTCTTCTGCAACTTCAGTGCGGCTGGGTTCTACTTCATCGCAAGAAGAGAAGGATTCTCTGCCGAAACGTGGGTGCAACAGGGCCCCGTTCCCTTTGACTCCATGAACCTCGCACAAAGGTACATCGCTTCGCTCTACTGGGCTATGAGCACCTTCCAGACCATCGGGTTTGGGGACTATTTCCCCTCAAACACAGTAGAACAGGTATGGGTGGCACTGTTCATGTTCCTGGGGATCATCCTGATGGCGTACGTACAAACGTCCTTCCTGCTGCTGGTCAAAGCCGACAACAAGGCCATGAAACTTCGCGAATCCTCTCACAATGTCAAACGATTCTGCGCCATTCATCAGCTGGATCCGCAACTCAAGGCCACCATGATGGACCACCTGAGGCTGAGGTTCGATGTCGAGGGTATTTCTGATGAGAATGTCTTACGAAGCTTTCCTGGCGAGGTGCGTTTACAAGTGCTCCGTCGGCTGTACTTGCCATGCCTGCAGCGCGCTCCCCTCCTACAAGGAGTAAGCAGGCGCTTCCTGGACCTGGTGGTAGCCCATTGTAACGTGGATTTCTTTCTTCCTGGGGTAGACATGATCGAACCAGGAAGCACAGTTGGCAGCCTGTACATGCTGGTCGCAGGATTGGTCGAACTGCAGGCGGACGCCAAGGACACCCTCGGCGCTTCTCTGAAAAGCATGGAGCCTCCCTCCACCGGGCGAAAGGGTGTGCTCTGCGAGCCTGGAGACCTCATTGGGGATATCCAGTTCATACTTGGGGGGGAGGTGCCAAGCAGGGCGCACACGTTGACAGTGTGCAAAGTGCTCATCCTTCCTCGGGAAAAATATAGGAAGATCGCCAAGTTGCACCCAGCAAGCGCACGTAAAATACTAACAAACTTGCTGGAGAAGTTGGCAGGCGTGGGCTTGGAAACCGATGCCTCGAGTAAGGGTAGTTACAGTATGCGAGGAAAGGGAGAGAACACTGTGCAAGATGTGAAGAGATTGAAAGGCCTCATTGAGTCTAACTTGGCTTCTTACACCCAGAGTGAAACAACAGCGCTCAGATTTGCTGCAGCCAGGGGCGATGCAGCCACCGTTCGCATGGTCATCAAAGAGGGGATCGACGTCAACACACCCAATGATGAAGGGCGCACTGCACTCATGCTTGCAGCAGCAGAGGGGGACCAACGTGTTGTCTCCTTGCTGCTTGATACTCCAGGGATAGATGTGAATCAGCAAGATAGCTTTGGTAGGACAGCACTGAGGGAGGCAGTAGAAAATAAACACACAGATGTCGCAGAACAGCTGCTCCGCGTAGGGGCTAGTTTAGGATTTATTGAAGATGAATCTGCGAAGCGGTTGTGCATTGCAGTTGCCCAGCACGACCATAAGTTGCTTGCAGTGCTTCTTCTGGCTGGTGCACCAGCCGCTGCACAGGACTTTGTAGGACGAAGCGCACTTCACATTGCCGCAATGCAGGGGGATGTGGCTGCAACAGCCATATTACTGCGGCACGGTGCCAATCCCCACCTAGTAGATAAGTGGGGAAGGACTCCGTGCGATGAAGCTGCTACTTCAGAAGCCCTTCGAGTGCAGCAGCTTTTGGATGGCAAGGCAGATCTGAATGAAGTGTCCTAGGCCAGCAATGCTAGCTGGAGGAAAGAGTGCCCCGCTGACTTGTAGATGGATTGAAAAGCTACAGAACCAGGAGCATTGCCAAGATCTTCCTTGGCAGCTGCAGTGCTGTAGTGGAACTGGAAGCCAACATTTGCCTGTGACACAAGTGTCCAAACCCATCCCATCAGCATCTCTAATCCGTGATGGTTTCGAAGTAAGAAATCACTTTCCTTTCCATTAGTTGTGAGTAAGCAAGATGAGTGTCTTTCCACCTGCTATCTTTCTTTAGTTTGGCTCCATGCAAGAATAAAACATTGACAGCGGGGAGATTACCAACACTGATGGCCACATGCAATGCTGTACGCTGCCCGTAATCTTCAGCGTTCGGATCCACTCCTGCTTGGAGGAGACGCTTGACAAGGGCAAGGTTACCTTCCCCTGTGGCTGTGCACAATAGAGATGCTTGCTTTTCAGAAGGAGCCCGTATCTCTGCCTTATGCTCAAGTAGAAGTTTGATAATTTTGTCGTGTCCAAATAAGGTAGCTTCCAAAAGTGCAGAGTGTAATCTTGAATCCACTGCATTCACTTCAGCACCAGCTCGAAGTAGGGCATGCACAACCTGCCTGAATCCTCTAGACGAGGCAATCATGAGTGCTGTTCTACCATCATAATTGGAGCTATTTATGTTCATTCCTGTAGCAATGGCTGCTTCAACTCCAGGAAGGTCACCAGCAAAAGCAAGATCCAAAAACTCTGACACCTTTTGACTTCCATAGCGATTGATCGACATGCGAACAGCATCTAGTGCTCTTCTATGCTTGGGGAGCCAAAATTGAGACTCTGCATTTCTGACGGAGCTTGCCCCGCTGGTGTTGTCAAGGCCACTCCCTTGTTGCAATTGCTCTATGTTCTGCTTCAGCCTTCTGAGAACATTCTCTAGCAGCACTTTCATCGCATCTGGATGAATGTTGATAAGCTCATCAAATGAATCCCGTGCAAGAGTTAAAACCTTACAAAGCGTTAGTGCACGAACCTGAAACGACTGCGGCGTCCTTGTAAGAAAGCCCACTTCTGTGATGACATTTCCAGCATGGATTTCCTTGCTACTTTGTAACTCGTTCTCTTGTTCCAACCTCAAGTCAGAAACTGATATGCTGTCGTTCATCACCACATCCATATCTGTGCTAGCAGTTCCATTCAGGAGTATGAGTAGATGGGTTGGCACAAAGCCCTTCTGCACAAGGTCTACTCCTGGCATGAAGAGATCCACGCTGGATCTACTCAAAAACTCCTCCAGGAAACCTTGCTCAATGCCCGAAAAAAGCGAGCACCTCTGAATGAACTCAAGATAAATCGCTCCCAGCACCTTCTGCTTTACGGCTAGAGGAAAGCCTTGGAGGACAACGTCGTCTGACATCTCTGCTGCAAGATATTGGAGCTTCAATTGCTGCTGCATGCTTGGCTCGATGTCTTGCAAGGAATTCAGCCTGCAGTACGTAGCAAGGATTTCAGAGAAGTCCCTATAGTTGCTGGTTTTGGGGTCAGACTTGGCCAGAAGGAACAGTGAAAATTGAATGTACGCAAGATTTGATATACCAAGCAGAATACAGATCATGCACCATGTTTGCTCCGCAGTACCAACGGGGGCGATTTCGCCATACCCAACCTTTCCCGCGAGAGGCACGAAGTGGAGAACGCCGCAACAAACTCTGTCAGCTTCCGCAAGGCAAGGGGGTCGCCAGTCACATGCATATCTCCACGTACAGTCGTGAGAACAGTGCAAATTGCGAAGTAGAAGGATGCACTGCATTCATTGGCGTGGTTGGCAACATATGGTCAGTCCAGTCATTCGAAAACAGGAAATTCAGCAACATTCGTGAGACTACACATGGCGTACATGTATCTTTGGAACAAGTTTAAGGGACCAAAGTTTTCCAGAAACTCTGACAGATAGGAATCTACCTCCACATTTCCCTGGCGTGCAATAAAGTAAAATCCAGATGCAAAGATGTTCGCGAGGAAAAGAAACGTGATGGCCACTCGTGCCACAATCACCACTTCCAGAGAGAACTTCTGGTAAAACAAAAGCTTTTTCTGCAGCTGGCCAAACCTGTACAGACGAAGCAGTTGTAGCAGCCTCAAGAGAGATGTATACTGTGCAGCAGTGGACCCTCCATTGTTGACATTACCGCTCATGGCAAGCGCCACCCAATCCAACGGGAAGAGGACCAACACATCGATCCAAAAGTAGAACTTACAGTATTGTTTGGCAATCTTCTTTCTTTCCTTCACAAGCCTTCCCATGTTATCAAAGCATGCCAGGTTGAAGATAACGATGATGTCCAGTAGGAAGATTGCATCGACGATGTATTGAATGATGGCAGTTGCATCGTTGTAGGGTGGCAGTCCTGGTTGCTTGCTGAATCCTATCTCTATCGGCACAAAGAAGGAGTTCAGGAGTGCCACCAGTGCAGTACCCATCCACCACACGCGATATGTCATGCTCATGGGATTTATGATGTATCGTTTTCCAGGGAGGAAGAGTGCTTGTTTCCTCTTCTCGGTTCGTTCGTGGTGAACGTCGATGCCATTGGTTCCTGGACCATCTCCTTCTTCTTCCATCTCTTCCAAGACCATCCTCGATCGAAAAACATCCGAGATGGCTCCGAAACTCGAAGACATGGCGCTGTCGAAGGAAGACGATCGGCTGGTCCGAGTCTCGTCTTCGTCTCCTCGATCCTCCGGATGGGTACCACACTTTCCACGCCATCGCTGCTTCAGATCCTCCCACCAACGTTTCCAAGGACCTTCTCCCCTCTCAACACGTCCTCTGCGTTCCTGGACGCGTCCGCTGCTCGAAGCCTTCGACGGAGAAGCGGCGCGACGCGATGACGCGTCCATGCCGAAGGTCCGAAACCGTACACGACACGTATACCAAGGTGCAGGTAGAAGGAGGTTACCTCCCGATGAGATCGGGATCGATCCCCTTTCCATGGGTCGGAATTGAAAGGGACGTGGATGGGTGGACCGGACTGGAAGGCGTGGGGACACGTGGTGTGGTCCACTCGCAACTTTGATTTCGAAACGTAACTCGAGCGTCGAGGAGAAGGTCCCACCTTGGATCGGACAGTCCACGACATGGAATTCGTGGGTTGCTTGTGGTGGTTTCGTGTAAGATAGAGACTGTAAGGATGGATGCCCCTGTGCTAACAAAGAGGGGTCACAAGGTTGTAGCTGAAACGCTCTTCGAAGATGCAAAAGGAATCCCGTTCATGCATTCCACTCTCCTCTGGGTGGTCCAAGGATCTAACTCAATGGTGGATGATATCGGCCGACTCCCATTGGAAGGTGATTGGCGGTTCCGATCATCAGGTGATCTGATGGCGTCCGTGTCTTTTGAAAAGCTCAAAGTGACTCGAATGGAGCAAAACGAATGGTTCGATGTTGTGCAATCCAAATTCTAGGTAGTCGAATCGATCAGTTGGTCCTATGCGCAAATTCCTTGCTCATTGTCCCATGTCTAGGACGTCCACACCCTCCTCGTTCTCTAGATAGGACACATGGGGATTGGTACACCCAAGGATGTTACGCAAGGTCACCCTACCCCCATCGAGGGTAGCTCCCATTCAAAGGATAGACAGTAACAATTGCAGTGAAAAGTGGGGAGAGTCCTACCCTTAGTAAGGACTTACCCGGCTCTGAGCCCAATCCTCTCGACGAGACGGGAAGTCCCCCCAATCAAGACTGGGACCGAAGGGACCAGCTTCAGGAACCCGGGTTCATCCCCCTTACTGATTGGGAAACAGACCCGGGCTCAGTCGGGGCGAATCTCCCCCCAAGTGGATCGAACGGTGGAATACCCTGGTGACCGGATAGGGTCGGCAACAACACAGCCCGAGGACCGTCCGATGGGGACGCGGGGGCCCACGTGGGCCCCCAACTATCTGTTGAGCGGATAAGGAGGGCAGTTTCCACCACTCGTTCTCCTCGAGAGATGGAAAGAAGAAGGGGAGCAACCCACTTGCTAGAATAGAACTTTGCTTGAGCCAGCAACCGGCTGTCTTTTTCCCTCGTGAGCTTGGTGCGCCATTCTCTTCGGTCGCCAACTGCTCCGGACGATCAGCAAGAAGCTCTCCTACGACCCCAACCGAGAGGAACTCCTCACTTGAAAAAGAAAGCGAGAGAAGACCGGAAACTAGGGACCTCCCAAGGCGCTCTACGACCCCTTTTCCTCCAACAACCGGACAAGGACAAGGTGCACAGGGAGAAAACGTGTGTGAAAAGTGTCCCTCACGGACGCTTGGTAACAAGGACAACTTCTTGTATGTAGAACCAAGGGACCTGAGGCAGAAGTCCACCTTTGTGTCCCTATCGTGAACAATTGTTCCTATTGATCCCTTGTGTGGCGATTCAGCAGTAACCTCCCCATGGTCTAACCACGTCTAAGGTCATTTTAAAGTTGTTGGGGAGAAGGTGCCTCTATAAAAAAGTCCCGATGTACCGGAGGGGGCAAGAACGCCATCCCCGGTCGTGGTGGAAGATGGCAACCCATGATGGACGTGATGGATCCAAAGGCAACGTATTGAAAGCTACCAAGAAGAGTGATGCATCCGGCGGAAACGCATGGAGCGAAAATCATGGTAATAATATGATAGAAAGAATGGATCATCAAGTAGGAAACATGGCCAAAAGCCAAGGTCTCAGAGTCATCTAGATGTATGTTGGGAGAAAGAAGTAAAAGGGCACTAATGAGCCATGAATAGCTTCCACAAGGGAAGGAATGGTCAAGGACATCAATAAGGTGACGCTTCATACCCGAATAAATCAAACAGAAGCTTGGCTTGAAGAAAGGATATCATTTCACAAGGGAACAATAGGAGGAAAGGAACCCAAAGGAGCGATGAATCGACAAGTATCTCAATGTATCCACACGCACCATGCATGTGTATGCATGAAACAAGAATGTAAAAGGAGGAGGGACCCGGCTATCGGGTCCCGCTACACGACATTCATACTGTCTGATGGTCCGAGAAAGATGGAAGCATAGAAAGGATTTGTAAACCAAACAAAAAAGGGAAGTGTGAATCCTGGAGAGATAGCCCATTTATTTGATTGGAGTAACACAGGGATCGACCCATCCATTCTTGTTGGCTTGGATAGACTGCACCAAGGAATCAACCACAAGTACGGGTGGATGAAAGTGCCTGTCAAGAATTCTGGCACAAGCTTGTTGACGTGCTCTTAACTCCTCTTCGCCCATTCCAAACAAGCTCCTGCGTAAGTTGGCAACCCAGTCTTCATCGGGCTGAAAATTGGCGTGGTGATCACCTGTGTAGGAATTGATCAGAACGGACACAACACATCGAGGCCAGCAAATGATCTGGTCAAAAGGAAGGACATAAGGGTGGTGGATGCTTCTAATAAGCACCGGAACAGCACCTGCACGCAAGCTTTCCAAAAACCTGTAAGATGCAGGTTGCCTGCCACCAGGCACAAGAGAGAAAGTGGTGTTCAAAAGGTCCGAGTATGAGTACTCCTTGTATGCAGAAGCATTTGATTTGCAATAGTGTGCCAGCATTGGTGTTTTCCTGATTTTTCGCTGATTTGTTTGGTGGTCACAGGTCGTGACGACCACGATCTTTTCCTTCGGATTGTGCAATTTCAAAAGCGACTCACGAAACCATCCAATGGTACTGCGCACGTACGCAGTACCTTTGAAGGTCACAAAATACTTCCTGGGACCCAAGCGTGCCGTCACATCCATGTTCCAATCTGTCCGAGGAGGCAGCGGTATGGACACATCGAATCCAGGTCGAAAATACGGTGGCGATGCATGTGACTTTGCCAAGATGGCAGCATCGACCGCTTTCCAACTGACCTTTTGTTTGTCCCGTTGATCCAAGAGAATCTCGTTCCATGCTTTGTTCCAAATTTTCCGTGGATGGATGATACCGTCGTTTGCCAGGTATCGCTCGGCAACGAGGCAAGCCTCCTCTTGATGTGAGCGGTACCATGGTTTGGACAAGAGCTGCTCGTACTCCACACCCAACTTTGTGGCGATCTCCTCACTGATGTAGAGAGACCAGTTACCCTCACAGTTGGGTTGTAGGAAGCAGCTCTCCATTGTGCACTTCTGTGGCCTGTTTCCTCGTCGGTAGGGTTGGAGGAGTATACCACACAGGATAAAGGTGACGAGGACGATCAGAAATACTTTCCGTGCGTTTGGTTGGGCGAGTTTCCGAGTCCAGTCGCGCAACTTCGTTTCCATCCGTCCAGGCAAAAATGACAACGGGAAGAACATCCATGCCATAGCCCTCTCACCAACGTTTCTGTATTCCATTTTTATGGACAACGGTGCAGTTCTCGGGTTCCGCAGTTCTCCATCTCAATCCCGCTTCCTACGACTGTTGATTCAGGTACGATTCCACAACCGTTCCGGAAGCATGCAAGGATCCGAATGTTCATGCACGTGTCATTGTGTTCGTGAGGAGGATTTCCAAGGGGCCTTGGTCCTCTCCGTCGGGAGGTCGATGCACCAAAGCTTTCGAGATGGATCTGGCTTGAGATCAGATACGAAGGCGGCTCCCAGACGCTCGACCCCGGTGGACTGGATGGATGGGGTCGCCCCGACCTCCCCTTGCCTACTCCCCTGAGGGAGTTTCTTCTCGAGGAGGATAGGAAGGTTCACCAAAAGGAAGTCGAGGGAGATGCTACCACACGAAGCAAGAAGGAGTTGCATGCGCATCAACCCAGCGAAGAGGACGTGTTGTAGGACTTTCGGAATGTATCATGCGTTGGAGAAATGCAACGTGCACGATGTGCTGTACAACTCCATCCGAAGAGGAGCTTCCCGGGCAACCATCATGTCCACATGAACTTCTTGTGTTTCGACGCGCCGTTCATCGCCATTGTGCCCGGCGTTGCAGTGCAATCACGGAATCCTCACCGAAATCGCTCTTCATGCTCCCCTTTCATCGACGAGGGCAAGGATCATGCTCATGATCCACACACGAATGGGCTCCTTGCATGCATGCAACGGTCCTGCCCGGGTGGAATTCAAGCACCCCCACGACGGCACCATGCCGTTCCTATTGGACGTTGCCTACAATTCCATTCATGAACCCATCGCTTGTCTCGTTCACCCAGCCCCCCCTTCCCCCGTTGAGAAGAAACTCTCCGATGGCTCGACCCCAGGGCGTCCCGCCCTCACACCCACACGGCCTCGCTCCTTCCCTCGAGGATCCGTTCGATTGGGTATAGGCTGCATTCGCCTTTGTCCGAGGAGGAAGGATTCCCAGGTGGTCGTCGTGGTGGCTTCCATTCTTGTACAGTTGGCAGACAAGCAAGGGTGGACCGTGGGAATGCATTCCTTGGACGGCAGGCCAGGCACACGTGTCACCAAGATGTGGTGGGGATGGATGGTGGGGATGCTCTCGTGTTGGACCCTAGACATCGTTGGTGGAACCGACCCACTCCAGGATCCATGGACGCCCAATCCAAAGCTCCTACCAAGAGTACGTGGAAAGAACAAAGAACGCATGTTGAGGACGTTGGAAGCGTTGTTCCCACGTGAAGACAGGAGCACCGCGTCCATGGAGGCAGGAGACAATCCAGTGGTGTTGGAGATGGGAGAAACGATCCCCATCTGCTTCCTGGTATTTCCACCAGCATCTCCTGCATCCGATCCCGTCCTGTTCTATCCCGCAACGGTCACAGATCTGCTTCTGCCGCAAAAGGGACGGCCAGACTCGGAAACTTGTCCAGCCCTCGCAACTGCATCGGTGATGCTCGAGGCCACCGAGGACGAAGCCGTTCATGTCAAGCTATTTCCCAGAGGGGACCAACTCCAATCTCTCGTGGAGTTCTCGCAGCCTTTGAAAGACCTTCCTCATGGAGGAACCCTGTGGAAAGACTGGAAACCTTCGTTCCTCAAGGCATCCAACAAAAACTCATGGACGAGTGGAGCCTTCCTCGATCGCAAGCCCAATGATGAGCACCAATTGGCACTGTTCACCAACGGGAAGTACTCTGTGCACGTGAATCTCGTCAACGACAAATCAGTTTGTGCCCTGAAAACTAGTGGTTTCGCAGATGTTGGTGGAGAGAACATCGGCTCCCTCTTCCAAGTAGGAAGCACGCTTTACGCAAACGCAAGGGTCACTGTACCCTACAACTTGCACAGTATGCTGGGACACGGCTACCGGCAGTCAGGAATCTACCGCATACAATTTCAATGCCCGTCCGAGGGTTTGAGTTGCTCATGCACTGCCAGAGGAGACCTCGTTGCTGTGCATGCACTGGAAGACAAATGCCTTGCGCAATGTGCATCCTTCACAACGCAGCAAAGCCGTCTTCCAAGGATAAGTGTTGATGGCTGGCATGCCTTTCGCTGTGAAGGAGCTAAGCCTCAGGAATCAAACTGGACACGGAGCTTGGACAGGGAAGTGTTCCAAGATTGCCTGCTTAGAAGTTCAAGGAGTAGACTCTTTGCCCCTTTATTGGATGGACTGAGCAACTGTTCCATCTCCTGTCGGATGGAACAGCAAGTGTATCAGTCTGGCGTTTACACACTGTTCCAGAGATTGTTTGCCATGTTTGGATACATGTATGAGAACAATGGAGTGTACCTGTGCCATGGCAACGAGGAAACACTGAAGTTCAGATGCTTCTCCAAACCAATGTTCTTCGCCAAGACCAAGCCAGGACATCCAGTACATAGCAATTTGGTCCTCACCAAAAGATCCGTAGTGACTGCTTGTAGCTGCACCCATCGAGTCAACTGTTGTACAATGGCCACGAATAGATGGAGCAGGGACCGCTTTTGCTCTGTCCCCGCCCAGAGCAGCGAGATCTTTGTTACAACATTGCCACTAATAGTCAAATCACCATGCATCAAGATATTGTACAGGACCAGTACTTTTGGTGGTTCTTGCGAGACCTCTAGAATTACCTTGGAATTGGAAAGCAGAGGTATGTGGCAGCAGTTGGAAGGCAAGCTACTGCTTGAACGCCAAATGGAGGGAGAAATGTTGTGCAAGATGGAGGTGCGAGCAGATGTGAAAAGGCACAGACTTCGTCTGCGCTTCTCCCATTTAGCAATTGTAGGAATTCAAGGCAATCACTGTGCAGCGTGACCGATGGTAATACTTGATTCTGTTATGTCTGACTTAGTTGAGACCCGTCCGCACATTCTGCTATGGAATTGTGTTCTTCACAGCCATGATATGAGCAAGCTCAATCAGCTGCAATGACGGAAAAGTGCGTGAATAATTGCATTCTCAGCAACAGTAGCCCAGTTTCACACCTTTGAGGGCTCACAACTTAAGATGTGGTTGAGGCACATCATCTTGTTAGAACCCAAAGTTCAGCAAGGAAGTCACCTTTTCACACACTTGCAGGCAGGAGACTGCATTGCCTGTTCATACCTTGCAATTATGGAAGGTTTCTTTTCTTCCTTTACAGAACCTGGTTACTTGAACTTCCCAATGAACTTCCGGGTATCATTCAAACAATAACAGTAGAGGAAATTAAACCTTGCTTTGCGGGGATACAAAGAAGAATGGCTGGATGAAAATCCTTACATGTACAACGATTGAGTTTGCGTGATGTCGATGTCAAAAAGAACTACCAATTAAGAAAAGTGAAATAGAGTAAGCGGTCGGTTGGCATATACGGACACTAGCAAGTGCGTACAAGGGCGATGGTATCCTCTGAGTTGCAGGTTGCAAAACACCTCCTCCAGGTATCAGCACCTGGTCTCAGCTCAACCAAAGACACGTCTCTAAAATTTGAAATGGAGGAGCCAACAAAAACCAGGAACAAGTCTGCAGTGTAAATATAATTGAGTTTGAGTATTGGACAGGGAGCAAAGGAACCTAGGATGGGACAAAGCAGCAGCATCTGTTTTTGTGTCGTAATATGCAAGACATCAAAGTCAAACCTCGCTATTGCCAGTTGTCCTATTGTACTCTGAGTATGTATTGTACTGTATTGGGCTCGATGTGCCCTATGCCGTGACACTGGCATCCTTGAAAGTAGCAAGACTACATGGTAATCTGCAAAAGCATTGCTTCCTTCAACGAAGCCTACCTTCCACTTTCTTGAGTGTGAGTAATTGTCAGCATCGCTTGTCATGGGAAACGGCACTGGCAGAAACTTACTCCTTCGCTGTGGATGCTTTGTGCAGCAAACTGCTCTGTTCTGCAAATGAGGCGGGTGGACGCTTCCATGTGCTGGGGAAGCTTACGGCGCTTACATGCTCTTGGAATCATTCCTGATGGATGGGGGTCCATACTTCTGTCATCAGTGGCACACAAGTCAGTGCTGTCAAGCTTGGGACCACTCCAACTAACAAGGCTTTCTCAGGCTGTATAGCATAGCATCAAGTCCAACCAGTAGAACATCAGTAGCAATGGAGGATTTCCCTGGTTTTGCTTAAAGCCTTTACGACCAACTAAGAACTCAAAGCTTTGTGCGAAGTCAAACACATCTCGCAGCTCCTTCTAACTGGTGCTGCAAAGCATGACATGGCAACTAAGCATCAATCGCACGGTTGAGATGAATTCTATGGAATGCGTTCGTATCAGGAGCCTGCGTGCAAATTCGCTTTTCAGGCACAGCCCGTGAAGAAATTGTTCTTGGAATTTTAATTGTGCACCAGGGAAGAAAAGTGAAACATACGAGGCTAAAACTGAAAGTTGAAGTATCCTTCTTTGTGGAAACTTCTTGAGTTAGAGATTTGTTGACAACCAAGACTCAGGCTGAGAGCATTAATTTCATTTGGTACATGTGTGGTCAATCTGAGGTGCACATAATGTTCTGAGTACTAGTCTCCTTGAGATAAATAAAGTGAGTGGACATCACGAACGATGAAAGATTTGGAATATAGAACTTCGCTCCTTCACAACTTCATGGCTTGAACAACCGATGTCGAAACTCGTGCATGATCAAATTGGAATCTTTCTATCGTGGTAAATGCAGCAACGTTGTCCAAGCAACATTTAATTCGTTGACGGCGTAGCGTGCTTGAATTGCCATTTGGAGTTCAAAAGCGTTCTTGGATACTACATGGTTAATTTTGTTATTTCGAAGCAGAGGAATTCTCATATTACGTGGCAAGTAAAAAGACTTATCGTCTAGTGTCGCATAAATTTTGTACCGTACGACAACTACTTCTTGGTAACAAAAAATATCTTGTCGCCACATCATCTTGGTATAATAATTGAACGAAGGAGGTAGGTGTTCTTTAGATTGGGAGAATTCTTGCATAGTAAACTCATCTTGGGGGGCCTTCCATCTCCTATTTGATGGGCTTTTGTGTACATTTACCACAAAAGCCAATAAGCCTCGCAATGGTATAGAATTTTTAGACGCAAAAGAAAGATGCATGAACAAACGAAATGGTTTCGAAGGAACAATATTCGAAAGAACTATCCAAGAAAGAGTAAATATTGAGCTTATGCAAAGTCATAGTCACTAAAAGGGGCACAAATGCATCAAATTCCTACATGGGCTTTGGAAGAAAAGTATCTAGCATTTTTGACATGGAATGTAAGGTCCTTGGGCAAATGCCTTCAAAGTTCATTACAACAACGAGTTGATTTCCATTGAGTGTACCTTTGATGATCATAATGCTATAACGGGACATTGTCTTGAATGTTAGGAGGGTACAAAGGTTCGATGAGCCCCATGTGGTAGAAAGGATGCTTGGATGTGCCATTCAAACTTGCCTTCTTGAAAAAGTGGAAAAAGCCGTTCCAATTGAAGCCACATCATGAGTCGTTGGCGAGTTCATTGTCAAATACCCATGGAAATCCATAACAACCTGTGAGGTATTTCGAAGGTGAGAATGGATATGAATGGTTCCGTAATAAAGGAGTATGAAGGTGATTGTAAAAGCATACCAAGGACGTGAATGATTGATCATCGAAATTCCATTTACTTGAAATTGCAAGAGTTTTGTTCGAACATGAGGGTAGTGGTCTTCTTGACGACAAATCACAAGTTGTTGGTCGCACTCGTCACCGCTTTCATTGTACATCTAAGTGATGACACGGAGTAGGTAGCAAACGTTGCGCATGCAAGTTTTGCAAGCAACGAGTCAAATTGGCACAAAGAGGAAATTGCATTGTTCTCCGATGTCCGTCCTCACAAGGAAAGTAACTAGTACTCGTAAGTGTAGTAGTAAGTTTCAGTCCCTGACAAGCTATACCTTTCCAGACGAAAGTATAGCCTTTGCTTATGAAGGTCTAAACTACATTCCACCAATATCAATGCCTCTTCATGACGAGGAAGTATTCAAGCTCTAATGCAGAGTAAAAGAAGGGGCGATGGAATGGCCCATGCTTTTTGCACTTCGAATACATGGTGTACGAATCCCCATGTGTCCTATATATAGGACAATGAGGGTGTTATTGTCCTATATATAGGACAATCTTTCCAATAGGAACGTTTTTCTGCAAATTGCCCAATTTAGATGGGAGAATTGATGCCTGAATACCCAAGACATGTTCCAATCATGGGACGGAATTCCGATGAGCAAGTTCAGTATTGGTTTTTGCGCGGTCGAACCACGAAGGAAGCCCTACGGGTTTTCGGACGTGATCGCGCATGGCGCCGCGACGGAAGCAACGCCAGCAACGGCCGCCGAATCCGCTCATCGGAGCGCGCGTTCGCATTCCAGCAACCGAGTTTGGCTTCGAATGGGCCCGTGAAGCGCATGGGGAGGCGTGGAGCGACACGTGGTATGACGGCGTGGTGCTCCGCCTCATACGTTTACGTACAGGAGAGCAGGAGGCCATCGTTCGCTGCCACACGGCGGGCACCTCGGCGGAGGAATGGCCGGTCACCGAGGAAACGGTGAACCGTTACAGGGTTGTCGAGCAACCACCGGAAGAAGAACCGCAGCGCGCGACCACGGAGGAAGAAAGACCCACCGGAATGGATGCCGGTGGGGACGACGACTTGGTACCTCCACCCACGGAGGTACCACCGGAGGAGGCCTTCCTCGACGTCCAGGAGTGCGCGACGCTCCACGAGGAAGGCTTGGACCCGCTTGGAGATGGCGTGGACGCCAACGAAGTTGCTAGGAATGGTTTTGGAGTGGTGTGGGAGGAAGAGGAGGCGCATGTGACCGTCGACTCACGTGCAGCCAATGGCGTCAGGGACAGGCAGCAAGGCTATGCCTCGCCTTCGTCCTACATACCAGAGCCTTTTCGTGAGACAAAAGCATTGCAGTATTTCCTGCGCTTCTTCCCGTACGAGTTGTTGCCTGATTGGACTGCTGAGATCACCAGCCGTGGTCGAAGCAAGTACAACAGACCAGGTGACACTTTCTTGTCTTACGACAAAGAGTGTACACCTGGTATGTTGTTGAGGGTGCTTGGGTGCTTTGTGTACATGTTGTTGCACCCTGGACACAGCAGAAAGTCCTTCTGGCAGGTGATTGATGTGGAAAAGGACCCACTGGCGGTCCAATTCAACCTAAACAAGTTCCTCTGCAAGAGGGACTTTGACCGCATCCTGGAATTTTTGGTAGACAGTGTGCCAAAATACACAGCGGAGCGAGGAGCGAGAGTGGACAGACCTGAGCAAGCTGGAGCTTGCAAGGGACCCAGAGGCACCCTGCATACACTGCGAGATGATCCTCATTGGGAACTGCGCAGGTTCTGGGATGCATGGAATGCACATGCATCCCGGCATTACACTCCAAGCTGGCTGGTGGTTGTGGATGAATCCATGTTGAAATGGATGGGCCGGTACATGCCCTCTAGGATGTTTCTGCGCAGGAAACCTGACCCGCTGGGCAGGGAGCTGAAAACTGTATGTGATGGGCTGACTGGTGTCTGCTTTCGTATGGAACCAGTGGAGAATGCAGGCTTGATGAAGGAGAAAGAATTCTTTGCAGAATTTGGCACCACAACGGCAACCACCCTCAGGCTGATGAAGCCGTTCTTTGGCAGTGGGCGTGTCTGCCTTGGTGACAGCTGGTTTGGGTCAGTCAAGACATGCTGTGCGCTGCTGGAGCGCGGTGTGTACTCCGTGTTGAATGTGAAAACAGCACACAGGGGTTACCCCAAGGCTGCACTTCAACGTTTCCTTTCGAGTGAGCCCAACCAACCTGGACTGACTGTTTGCATTCCAGGAGAAGTCTCTGTGCGCAGGACCCGCACCTTGATCAAGGCAACTGCCCATCGTGGGCCTGCTGGTGTACCACTCTGCTTGGTGTCTTCCTGCTTCACCACACAGCCAGCAGGCACCATGAAGTACATGATCAAGCATCCAACGGACACCACTCATCTGCTGGCAAAGCAAATCCCAGTAGATGAGACAACGCAGATGTACAGATCCAAGTACAGCATTGTGGACCAGCACAACCGTTTGCGAACAGGTAGCGTTGCGTTCCACGACGTGTGGAAAACGCACGACTTTCGAATTCGCGAGTTGAGTGAGCTGATTGGATTGGCGGAGGTGAACACCTTCCTGCTCATGCGTGCAAACGGAACAGGGCAGGTGCGACAGAAGCAGTGCAGGATGCTCCTTGCAAAGGAGCTCCTGGAAAATCCGTGGATAATGGCAGAGTTGGAGACGGAGAGGCAGCAAGCTCTCCGTCTTCGTCCGTTGATCGCTGCGATGGGTGATTTGGGTGGAGGAAGTGGACACCGTCTGGTGGCACTTGAGGAAGTGATGAGGACGAGTGGCGAAGACACGCAAGTGAGGAAGGTGACGCAGCGACGCTGCGTCATGTGCGGTAGGAAAGCCTCGGCAGCATGCCAGGCATGTCACAAGCCAAGTGAAGGCATCGTTGCCTACCTCAATGGGCCATACACGGGCCGTGATTGCGCCGCACAACACATGGCGGGAGTCCCCTCTAGGCGACGCCGGAGGGTGTCGGGGGCGGACGTGGGCACACCTGCACCGGCCCGTCTGATGCGAAGTCGGAGGCGTAGCTCCACAGAGTAATAGATCGATAAGTTGAGCTTCTAAGCCTTCAAATGAGCCGTGCCACGCGACGTGGGAGAGCGCGATGGGTGTACACGGACCGCGCGAAGTTGGGCGCTATTGTCCTATGGGTTGACGAAGAGTCGGATGTACGGGGCGTTGGACGACGACACGGGGCATCTCTCCGCTCATGCGCGTGGACTTAGAAGCTCCAAAGAGTTCTCTACACGTCCTAGAACGCGCAAAAGAAACGCGCATGGTTATGGTGGCGAACGCGCGCCAAACGTCATTGTCCCCGATTGTCCTATATATAGGACAATGAGCTGGGGATTTACACAATGGGGTATGAATTGGTACACGGTTGCTCTCGGCTATCCATGCGCGTTGTAACTACGACCTGATCTTAGAATCAAAATTTTAAAGAACTATCGAATTGTTTAGCTCTAAGGACACCCATTCGCTTGCTATACCTTTCCGAATGAGACGAGGGCCGTGCAAGTTCAAAGAAAATAGAAACGTTTCTCGGTGTCTTTCGTAATGCCCAAGCAAGCATGAGGGTGGCGGTTCATGATATGTTTTTCTTGATGTTCCATTGGCTCGTTTAGAACGGACGTTCTTGCTTCGGATTCTATCTCTTTCGTTCATGCGCAAATGACATACCCCCAGACTTAGCCAAAAGAACTTAGATTTTAGGCGATGACTCGCGACTTCATCCGCCTCTACGGTCATGTGCTTGTATCGACATATGCTTCAACCTTTCGTATGGTAGACCAACGGTGAGCTCCCATCCTCTTGGACTCTCTTCGCAGAGGAAGTTGTTCATGTTCACAAAAAGCGGGTATGGTGAAGGCTACACGCCTGGATGATTGCGTTCTTGGAGAGAGCGTGGCAAGTTGGTGTGTGAAACCTTGTGGTTTTCTTTCGGGTAGAAGATTCCATGTTGCGATGCAACCGTTTCCTTTCCTTTACGTAGTTTGTTGGCGCATGCTTGCTTTGAGTGGGCCCGAAATCGGTACGGCTGCTCTCTTGCATGCCACTCCCCGCACCCATGGTGGTGCCATCTTCTTCCACGGCATGCACACTCTCGCATTTGCATGGGTCTTGGGTCATGTGCCCATCCCTTCATCCAAGCGGTGGGTTGCGTGTGCTCCCCTACACTGCCAACGGATGGGTGTGGATTGGTGAAGAGGAAGGGAAGGGGGGGGGATTGGACCATGTCTGGATGGAAAGGAACCGTTGGTGGGCGCGGGTTTGGGAAAGGGAGGAAGGATGGAGGCGAGAAGGAGAGGAAGGAGAAGCACACGTGGAAGAGGAACGCACGTGCCATGCTTAGACGGACGTGGTGGAAGACCGGGTTGAAGTGGATGCGACGAGGAAGAGCACGCGTGCAACAGGTGGTGCAGATGGACTGGCAGGCTGGATGGACCACAGCCAACCGAAAACTCTTCGAGTGGCCCGTGAAGCCGAACGGACTTGAACTGGATCCCATCCAAATGCGAAGAGTGCTCGCCGTCTACCTCTGCCTGCTGTGGCTGTTTGGTTACTCCGTGGTCCGACAGGTGCCCGAACTGGTGCATCTCCTGCTCTTGAACGCAAGAGCCAGCAAGGAACTGAAAGCATTGGTGCAAGAGTTGGAGGAGACATTGGAGAAGAAAGCGGAGCTGGATCGATTGGAGGAAGAACCGGTGGCCGGTCCAGGCATCAAGCTCATCTGGGTGCCGCCTCCGGAAGAACCCACCAGCAAGGCCAAGGAGATTTGGAGAGCCATCGACCGATACCTTCCGGGCGGTTACTACAGAATGGTCCAGCAGAAACTGCGCGAAAGTGAAAGGATTCCCCAGCAACAAGCGGAGGGGACCGGTCGTGTGCATGCTGAAGAGCTCTTACAGCTAGACAAATGGAGCAGAAAGTATGCACCTTTACCCAGGCAATACGAAGGAGTAGGCGTTCGGGGATCCTATTTCCCCAGAGATTGGACCATCCGGGACGGGGAGGAAAAGTTTCCAGATTGGGCCAGTGGCAAAGATTTGAACTATGTCCCTAGTCGAGAGGAAGTGAACAAGGTGGTAAAAGGCCTTGATCCAGGATACGGACCTCCCATGTACGTGTACAAGTGGAAACGTCACTACGAGATAGCGGACATCTTCCCAGAGGAGACGGACAGGAAAAGGCCGGGCAATGGGCGTGTGATGCAGGAAGACGAGGACTTTCTTCTCATGTTGGATCTGGAGAACCCAAGGATACAAAAGCTTTTGTCACAAAAAGAAACACTTTCTGATATTCAGGAAGCAAATGATGCGAAACGTGACTGATTTGTGAGCCTTAGCTTCTTTGCAACCAGTTGGTTCTCCTCAAAAGTGAAAATCTTGGCCCATTCGCAGCGGATACATTTGTTTGCTTATCTGCAATAATGAGGATGAAATGCTTGCCCAGTCAGTGCCAACCTGTTCTTGCAACTTCTAAAGATATGGAGCAGTATCTCTCAATTTGCATGCCAAAGTCTTTAAAGAGAGCTGCCTTGCACCACAGGAGGGAGCAAGGTCAGCCTGCTCCGCATCACTACTGCTCTTGGCAATATTCTTAGGTTAATTGTTTACACAAAGGTGCCGGGTCGGCAACTGCTTCATTGGATGTATCTGTGGATGAAATAACTTTGTACCTATCCTGAAGTTTGCTGCAGACTAACCCAGCACCCTTTACTCGCGCGGGGCACAGCATGGCAAACTGACAAGACAAGAGTCCATTCCGTGCGATGAACAGTCACACAGGGTTGGTTCGTCCTATGTTATATCTATGGGCACACTTCGGGAAGACGCATGCGACTGACGTGCAGGCCTCCTTTCTCACCGACAGAAGGGCAAAGCGGCAGCTTCAATATGTGCTGCAAAGTAAGGTCGTGGACACCCGAAAGTCTGGGACTACGAGGTATATTCTTCTTCTTTAAGCAATGATGGCAAAAGAGAAGCAACCTCGGATAGTGAGTGTTCGCTTGCTTCCTGCTTCCTCATCTTGAACATGGGAAGGACATACCTGGGGCTTGCCATCCTACGCAAATTCTTTGAAGACAGCAGGAATGCGTTTGTTGGAGGCTTGCTTTAAGTTTGCCTACGGCCAAGAATACCAGCAGCAGTGGACATGCACAAAATAATTAAAGGGATCCATCATTGAAACAACTTTTTTCACAGCTGCATGTTGTTGCAAGTTTGATTGTTGGTTGAGCTCAATTGAGATGCTCGTTCAGATCGGTCCATCTCTGTCATTGCTTCCGAAGTTGCCGCTTTACTTGTTGTCTCAGGCTCTTCCAAATACCACCGTCGGTGATATTTCAATCTGCGCCAGGCTGACAGGAGGTGTACTATGGTTTACCCTTTTCTTCACACACTCATATTGGAATCATGCACACTTGGAATTGTGCACACCCCAGCGTTCTTTTACACTGCTCTTCCTTCGCCTCCTCATTTCAACCATCTGTACCAGAGTCCAGTATGCAAGACCGGCGTGTCTCTATGGGGCCAAAAAGCAGCACTGAAGCAGGTGTGCATGATACTATCCGCCTTACCCGTTTCCTTTTTGTGTGAGTATGGATAGACCCGAGTATGGATATTTCCACTGGCGGCAGACCCATCCAGTAGTTGGCCAGGAAATATCCGAGCCCAGCGTTCATATGGAAGTTGCATGAGGAAGGCACTTTGAGACAAGGGAAGCCACGTACAGGGCAAGTCATACCTACCGATCCTAGGCGTCCTACAGGGGGCGTTC
Source organism: Picocystis sp. L7 (assembly GCA_020975725.1). Lineage (NCBI taxonomy): Eukaryota > Viridiplantae > Chlorophyta > Picocystophyceae > Picocystales > Picocystaceae > Picocystis > Picocystis sp. L7. The sequence continues at coordinate 39,448 of QXJR01000029.1, read as the reverse complement.
GAAATGTACAATGGTGGCTTCATCCCATCCCATAGTGACCGTAGCGCGCACATGTAAACATGCTTGGATGCTGCCCATGAATGATGCCCTGGCATCCTACTCTCCATGTCGCGGTTGTGGAATGCACGGATCTACGACACATGGATGCATGATGACCACCCACGCCTTCTTTCATGCCCAAGGAAGTCCAAGCAACTGCGAGGGACGTGTATCATTATTCATAATCTATCCTTCACCCATCCAGGATCATCTCTTTGAATTGCGGTTGTATCCATTCTATCCCCTCACCTACCGATTCGGTATTAAGATGGAGATGGAGACCAACATCGAACGGGTTGGAGTGGATCCACCACCATGACCGTGTTGTTTCCAAGCCAGAAGGACAGGTGTTTGGGCTGGCATTCGATCACTCAGCATTCCACAACCGTCCAATCCGAATGGAAGTCGGGAAGGCAAACCCAGGGACAATACAGGGGTGACGGGCTGGGGTCAGGACGAAGAGGGGTGAATTGCTTCCAGTGCCACGGACAGGAGAGGATCCGCTGGGCGCACTTTGCACACTCGCCAGTGCCTGGTCGAGCGAAAGCGCAGGTCTTGGGAAGGCGACATCGCCGAAAGTAAGATACAAGCGTTACTTGTTCGTATAAGCCGATCAACGAAGAGCGAGAGACCATTCGGACAAGTGCGGATGACAAAAAGAGGAGATTCACACGGCTCAGGAAGCGAAACAGAGAAATCCACAGGGCCGGTTGCACCAGGCGACGAGTCAAGCATTGGGACTGTCTAAAGATCTCACTGAAAATTTCTAGTGAAAAGAGTCTGGCCTAGCACTGGATGTTCGCGCCGCGACATCCCCAACACTTGATTCATTGTAGCATGGAGTATTCAGGCTCGGTTTTGTCTTGCTTGTTCTTAATGGTCGCAGCTTTGCCAAAGGCATGTGCCGGCATTCTTCCGACTCAATTCTACCTGGCTGAAAATGGAGTGACGGTACTCTGTCCAGACGCCGAAGTAGGAGACAAAGGTAGTGTCAATGGAAGAACTTACACCAAGCATAATCGAGAGACCTTGTTAAGTTTGATCCAACAAAATTCAAGCGATCCTCAAATCAGGCTCTCCTGCACTTCGGGAATCGTGGATTTCAGTGGTTTGTTTGACGGTACCTCGATCTCCAAGTTTAGGCGCTCAAGAAGTATCCAAATGATGGATACGGAATCCAACGTGGGGGCAAGCAACAACTTCAATCAAGACATCGGCGGCTGGGACACTAGCAGCGTGACGAACATGGATTACATGCTTCAAAGTGCCAGTGCTTTTGACCGGGACATTGGTAGTTGGAATACCAGCCAAGTGGCCAGCATGAAGGGCATGTTTCAGTCTGCCGCGAAGTTCAACCAGGCCATTGGGGACTGGAACACCCATCAAGTTGTCAATATGGAACTCATGTTTAATGGTGCAAGTAGTTTTAATCAGCAAATAGGGGGTTGGTCTACCAGTAGAGTGACTAGCATGGAACGAATGTTCAGCGGCGCTAGCAGTTTTAATCAAGCAATTGGAACCTGGGATACGGGGCAAGTCACTGACATGAGTGGAATGTTTTTTTCGGCATCCGCTTTTAATGCTGAGATTGGGAATTGGAATACCGGCAATGTGGTGGGCATGGCAGGCATGTTTGGAGACAGCAGCAACTTCAACCAAGCCATCGGTGCATGGAACACTAGCCAAGTGAAAAGTTTGCGGTCAATGTTTCGATTTGCAAGTAAGTTCAATCAATCCATTTGGAGCTGGAACACCAGCCAAGTGACAGACATGAGATTCATGTTCTCCAATGCAACGGCTTTCAACCAAGACATCACAATCTGGGAAACCAGCAAGGTATTGGACATGGCATCTATGTTCTCAAATGCCAACAGTTTCAATCAAGACATTGGAAACTGGGACACCAGCAATGTGAGCGACATGGATTCCATGTTTCGTCAGGCTGTCACCTTTAACCAAGATCTATCAAACTGGTGCGTGGAACAAATTGAACCCTCGCCAGCTAATTTTGATGTGGGAGCTGATGCATGGACTCTCTCCCGTCCTACTTGGGGTGCACCTTGCTAAGATATATCTACCTGGTAGGTGTTCCGCAGGTGTGAAACCAAGGGAAGGAAGCACCCGTCCCCTGGGGTTTGCAGTTTAGATAGAATATTTATGTGGAGGAAGCAGGGATGAACCAGGCGTAACCAATGGAATTAAGGTTTAATTGAAATAAAATATCCCTGATTGTGGTGCGAGGGGAGGCACAATAGAACTGTCTTATGCCCTTGCTCATGCTAGGAAGAAAAGGAATGATTCTCAAATGGAGAAAGGGGGCTGGCATCAAATCAAATTTTCAAGGTCAAAGTGGTCATTTTGAATGTCCTGGGATACCCGTGGGGGGCTTTGACCAGCCAAAGAGTTGTTATACGCTTGTGAAGAATGACAGTTTGTCAAGGGCGTAGACCCTCCAATGCCGAATGTGCTTTTTCAAGCATGCGCAAGTGCACAAAGCAAGTATTTGGATGTGGATGCAGTCTCATTGTCATTCGTAGCCCTGATGGCTTGTAAGAACGAGCTCTATGCGTGCTTGAGAACGGATCCATGTCTCCATGTGACTTTACGACATTGTTGTAAGCTACTGCCCCACTTGTTCCCTTAAACGCTTTGAATCAACATAGGAGTAAAGCATTTTTCTCCTTGGCTACGTCCATCTAGTTTGTCTCAAGAGAACTATTCCCCATTTAAGAACATCGACACGAGGAGGAAAAGGAAATGGATGTTTCAAACCCAACACTCCGTGGTACACATTGGCTTGCAATCCTTACACTTCTAGAGGTGAGTCAGCTTGTTTCATGCAAGTGAAGATGGAAAGTGTTGCTCTTTGGAGGTTCTTTTCTCCCACTAAAATCGATACAACTGCACGTTATTCGTAGTGGCCTCTAATTACCTAAAGAAGAAGTGGGGATACCCGAGTATAGGATGGGCAAACTATCATGGTACTGGCCATTCAATTTAAACTTCTTTTCGGCATAGTTTATCAAACTTTCCGCATCATGGATCAACAGTACCGTCGAAAATCTATGTTGCCTCGTGTCCGCCCACCATGCTAGTCTTGCCGAGGTTGTCCTTTGACGAAGAGGAGTACGCACTCAATCGCGAGGCTGTTGAGAGGTTCTCAATTCTATTCGGGCCATTTACTTGGGACTTGTTTGCCTCGCCAAACCATGCCCAATGTCCGGCCTTCTTTACACAGGAGACCCTTGCTCTCGCCCAAGAGTGGGCTAATCTTGCCAACCTATGGGCACACCCACCCTGTTGCCTCATTGACACAGTGATAGGCAAGGCGGAGGCCGAACCCAGAGCCCTTGTGACCACGATCACTCCGCATTGGCCAGAGGCTCCCTGGTTCCCTCACTTGCAGCATCTCGCTACCTACTAGGAGGTACTAGGGAGGCATGAGGGAATATTCTCGGATGCCCGAGGAAGGCCCTTGCCTTCCCCTCACTGAGACGTCCTTGTCCGCCATGTCCCTAGGTGGATGAAGGGCTAGGACTCACTCCGAATAGGGACCGGTTTGTTACCCTTTCTAATAAGGGCTCCGTGGCTGCTAAACCGGATAAACACGTGGCTCATCCACGGGTGGATAACGCAATGGAGTTAAGATGTTATATTCATTGCGGCGGTGGGGAAAGAGAACAACAACAACGTTCCTCAACGTTCCGCCCAACGGTCTCGACCGCCGCGGCGACACAAACGTGCGCCGCCGCCACCACTACCAACTCCCGCTTGCCTTATAAAGAAGGGGTGGGTGCGAGATGCGCGAAAGCCAACCAAGAGATCTTTACCGAATACATACCATGGTAGTCGAAGCCTCGATACACCAATCGTAGCTATGAATACATCTAGGACCTCCTAGAGGATGTTGCATTTGAATTTGAACCTCGCTTGTGTTAGCTCTCATTGAACCTTCGTTCTCCGATCCTCCCAACTCTTTATAAATCTTCTCTACTCGCAAATTGCCCTGACTGTAGTCTTTTCCTAGCCACGAGAGCGTTGAAGAAGAACTAGTTAGCCTGACATGCACAAGTAGACCACACTCATGGAAAAAAGAGGAACCGGAGCATAGCCAAGTCGAATGGAATATGCTAATACTACTAGATGGAGAGATCATGCGTTGAGATCTACAAGATTTGCTTCATGGAAACGAGATGCACTATCTCATCTCGAAATAGACAGAGTGGAGATGACGACCACCACGAACGTGACGGATTGCCCTTGCACCGGGAGCCTTACAATAGCCGGGCACCTTTTATCAAGGACATCTTGACCCACGTGGAACAACGATGCAAGACTCGAGATGGTCAAACCGAGCCTCGTCGAATCCTCATCTCTTAGCAGAGCAACGACGGAGGACCGCCTTGGTGTAAGGGAGTATAAGGAGGCCCCACCCTTGGGACGCTGCAAGACGAGCCATGAGAATCAAAAGACCAGCCATGGCCAGTGCTCCTTTAATAGATTGGAAACCATAGGTGATTACTTCCAATCATGCTGCCCGGATGGACATGGTTCCTCCCTCCCATCCGAAGCCTTGCAAGGGAAGGGAAGGTATTCGTTGTTGCATGGGCCCCCAAACGCATGGATCTCAATGGCACGCGAACTAGCGACACACAATGTCACCCAAGCAGCCGGATGCGCTCTCAACGGAGGCCCCAAGACGGACTTAAAGATAAAACCAGACACTGCATTACTATGCACCATCAGAGGGTGGAGCACCACAATGCCAGAAGTGCTGACTAGACCCTCCTACCACAACGCACAATTTGCATTCCATGTCCCGTGTAGGTGCCGCTGCCTATTGGTCACGCAAGGTTGCCCCAAGATGCACTGTCCACGGTGTGGGTACCATCCGCGACACAAACCATTCTAGGTACCGAAACGGTGATGTGGTCCCTGAGAATGGACCCAAGGACCTGTTGCGTGAAGGGCAGTGGACCCCCACCTGCTCCCTCCGCGAGGCATACGTGTGTGTGACCTGGGTCGGGAAAGCGGGCGATCCAACATAGGAAAAATCGGAGAAGGACAGACAAAGAAGAACAAAAACATAACAAGGCAGGTCACTCCCCATGCAGACTGCAAGGCACGGTCCCCCGTGGTCCCTCCTCAGGTCAAGGCATCTTGAGAGCACTGCTGAAACAGCACCGTGGACACAAGGGGGGAGCTGTGTTCCCATTGAAAGAGGTCGTCGTTGAGTCCAGGCGCTTTCAGCTTGGCCCTTGCAAACGGTGGAGGGAAGTGCGCCCAAGCGCCCCCCGCGGCCAGGAAGGCATTCGCTCCCAGAACGCAAGACCCGTTTTCTTCCTCGTAGGAAACATCGGGGGTGAAGAAGGTACTCAACTTCACGGTCCCTTGTGGAGCACCCACGGAGGCAGCCATGATCTGGTCTCCGCCAATGGCCCCACCCACACCAGCAAGGATCTCCGTGGTCAAACAAGCAGCAGCCCCCAAACCCACGCAGAGCCCAATGCTGGCCGTGGGTTGAAAGTCAATCCCCAGGGATACAGAAGTGCGGGCGGTGCCATCCAGGTTCAAGTCCCGCGATGGATCCCCTCGGCTCACCGTGGCCACTCGCTTGGCCAGGTCCACGTCAAAGGTGAGGCCACCAGTGGATACCGCACCCATGCCCTGCGCAGAAGCGGACATGTACGTCTGGAACAGAAGCCGCACATCAAAGGAGGTTGCGATGGCCAGAGAAAGTGCCGGGTACAGGGGGATGGAGCTCTGTGTCACAAAAGGGAGTGCGCCACCCCCAAGCTCCCGCAGCAGGTCCACGCTGTAGAAGTTCTCCTGAAACCCTTCAAAGGAGAGCGACGCGCTCATCCTGGTTTCCACTTTTATGCGCAATGCATCAAACGTAAACGATGTTGATGTGAACAACTGGCGTTGTTTGGCCGCATACTCCAGCCGCCTGTGTATTTCTCGTTCCACGTGCGAATGGCAGTGCTCGTACACCTGTGAGAGCCACACCTCGCTCTGCGTCGGCGACTCGGAAGTCAGCCTTGCACCCAGGCGCCTCCTGGTGGAGATTTGCGACAGCAAATCTTGGATGCTTCTCAAGGAACTGATCACATTGTCCAGCGGTCGAATCACATCGAGGTTCAACATGTTTTGGATTTCGCCCCTCAAGACCACAAACGCATCTTTGATGGCCGCCCGCACAATAGCGTTCATATCTGTCAGAAGGGTCTGGATCCCTGGACACTTGGGCTTGAACTCCACCAGCTCAAAGCAGGTGGTGGGTTGGAGGCTTGCCTCCATCTTGAAGACATTGGGCTTTTCGTAGATTGTGATGGAGGAGCCAAACGCATCCGGGAAAATGCTTCCGTATGGTATGCACTGCTTGCCCACCCCGTTCAGGATGATCTGTTCCAGCGCAATCAAAATCGGACTGCATTGGGCAGGCACCCACTCGAATGCCAAAAGGATATTCTCAATCAGATTGGGCACCTGCTGGATCGTTCCCCGTATGCTTTGCAAGTTGGCAATGCTCCCTGCCAGGCTCTGCCCCGCTCGTCTGGATATGTCCGCAAAGCTTCGCAGGGAGGACATGGCAGAATTATAGTTGCTTTGAATATTTTTGATGTCTCCCTCAAGCCTACTGACTTTGTTCTGCAGATCTTTTATTTTTCTGAAGCACTTTTTTATATTCGTCACCGAGCACATTACCCTGCGCTGGGGAGTATGGCTTGGTTCAGATATCTCGTCTGGTGCAATGACTCCTCCGTCCTTTATTGCTTCTAGCATGATTATAAAATCCAAGGCCTCCGTGATATCGTCTAGTGCCCACATGAAGTGCTCCATGTTATCCGGGTTGTCTGTTTCATAAACTCGCAGGAGAAAGAGCATCTTATATTGATAATGTTCGACTGTAATCAAGAGCGCTTCGAAGGTAGAGTTAACATCATCGCCAAGATCATCTTCCACAGGAGCCTCCATTTCTAGCGAATTATCGACCTCAATCCTTTTGAAATCAATCGCTTGAACTGCAAGGGAAATGGTCGAATTGTCTACAACAAGCACCAACATTTCTAAAGCACCTAGCTCTTCTGCAGTCCAATTGAACAAAGCTTCGAACCCCCCTATCTCGCTTGCTGATGCGTAATACTTGACTGTAGCAATGGAGGCATCCTGTCCTTGTGGGGTCAGGACGTGGCCATTTTCCCCCACCAAAGTCGCTGTGGCAATGGGACTGCCTTGAGCATCCACAAGCTGGGAATGCTCTTCCAGCAGGATCCTCGCATTGCCCATAGATTCAGGGAAGGCAGATGTATAGTTAGTCGTGCCAACTCTAATGTCCGGGTTTGCCACGGTCACCGGTACGTTCGTCCCCTTCACCACAAGCTGGTGGTGGCTGTCGACATCAGTGTCTTTCAATGAGACCAGAAGGGCATACACAACCCCTACTATGGCACTGATTTGTACCAAGGTAAGAATGGCAAGGAAGATGATGATTTTCTTGGCCAAGCCAAGCTGCTCTTTTGCAGACCTTAGACGTTTTACTCCCTCCTGTATCTCATCCAAGGACAAAACCCCGTTTCCATCTTCATCCAGTACTCGTAGTTCATTTGCAAGACCAGTGGGGAGTTCGTCGAGGGCGATCGTGCGTTCCCCTTTTCTTACCGCTGCATCGGGATTCATCCACTTGGATGGCTTTCCTGAGCCGTCTTCTCCCTCTTCCAAGTCCATGTTCAATGGCCCGTTCACCGTGAGGCACTTCTACTTTGCTGCGACTTGTTGTTGCCAGGCAAGGAAAGAGGGTCTTCTACGTTGTGCTGTCACGATATCTGTTCCAGCAGGGTCGTGCAAATCGCTTCTCGTGGTCTACCCTGGCGTTGTAGGGATGCAGCTGCCTTTTCGATGCTGAAGGACGGATAAGTTGGTCGGATGCAGGTGCCTTCAAACGGATCCGAGGGGTGGTCCGTACCTTCGTCCAAGGACACACAGGGCAGCGATCGTGTGTTGCAAGCAGACCGTGCACTCTCTGTTGCGAGCTGGATGATCTTTGTCACGTTTTTGCTGAGGCACGGGATGATGTCCACCCAACCACGAGGTCCGTGGACCCCTATCGCCTCCTTTCCGTTGCTTCGCAATCGTCCGATCTCCCAAGACCCATCGCACAATCCTGCGAGTAATTGGGGCGACCCCGATTTCCTCTACGGGTGCCCACGATTCCACATCCAAAGGCGGTGGAGTGTGCTGCAGGATCCAGGACCTTGGTACGTCGATCGACAAGCAGATCCGCCCCGATCCAACCCCTGGGTTCCTCCCGGGGGGAGGGTCGGTGGACCCTGCAGATCCTCATCGGTAAGGGACGGGTCGGTCAACATTGGTCCCATCCTCGCCTAGCTCGGTCCAGGGGAAAACCCCACATCCAGCAGAGCAGAATACACGAATCCTCCACCGTCGATCTGAACCATTCTCCATCGCACGATGGTTCCATCCGAAATCGACACCAAGAAATGGTGTCCCATCGCCATAGAATGTTGGGGTCGACCTCTCCAGGTCTGGTTGCCATCGCGAGAGTGAACGGCGCAGAAGATGGGTTGCCGGCCAATGTCGACAACATCGTTCGACAGCGAATAGGTCCCTCGGAAGGAGGAGAACGGATCGGTTTCCAACTGCGGCAGCGTATCCTTGCGCGTGGACAAAGGAATGCGGATGAAAACGGAGACCTGTGCAGAATGCTTTTGGAGGGGACTGGAGAGGGCAGCCAGAACTAGAAGCACGCACATGGGAACGCTGAAGTTGATTTCATGTGTCCTCCTCCTCGCAATCTTGATCGTCTTGCAAATCCTGTTTGTGCAGAGATGGAGTGCGGGATACTCCCAGCAAACGGCCAGACAAACGCCTACCAACCATGCTTCTGCTCAGAAAAAGAAAATGTACGGCTGTCATTCCAAACGTCCTTCAACAAGTATCGTGATGTATCGTATTCTTGGCAATGACATCCCGGGACGGCATCATGTTGGCCAGACGTGGAAAAACCTAGTCTATATGCTACAACATGAAGAGGCTTTCAAGAACTGTGAGAAGCGTTTCGTATTAAATAGGATCCTAAACGCTACCTTGGAAAATCACATCATGGCGATGCTTGAACAGAAAGGCATGAGGTATAGCAGGATTGAGTTTAAAGCCAGCGAGTACCGGCAGATTCCACACGAAACATGGTGTTTCCCCGATCCTCTTTACTTTCTAAGCGATGGCTACTACAACCTTAGCAACACTGATAGATTGAGGGCCCGTCTACAGCTGTTCTATCGCAAAAATCTCTACATCATGAACAACAATGGTGCACGGAACGTAGCATTGGAGAAAGGCAAGCAGGATGCAGAATGGACACTTCCATGGGATGGCAACTGCTTCCTGGAATCCTCTGGGTGGGATGATTTGTACCAGACGCTGCTGTCAACTGAGGCAAAGTACGTAACAGTCCCTATGGTACGTTTGACCACGTATCCGAATGTGCATCCACGAATACTACGCAAGGTCAACGCTACAGAGGAGCCCCAAATTGCCTTTCATGCAAGCAGCGAGCAAATTTTCGACGAGTCGTACCCATATGGTCACATACCCAAGGCCGAGTTGCTCCAGCGACTGCAATCTCCCGGACGCTGGCTTTCTTGGGGAGGGGACGCAAGAAAGCTTGGTCTCAGTTGTCCTAGGCAAACAACAGCGATTGATAGGGATGCTAATGCTAGGCGAGATGTGAATGCTGGATGGGTTAGTAGATTGCCTTCGGGTCATGCCAGCCTGGAAGTTGGCGAGGGAGCTTCAATTGAGCGCTGGCGGGCTAGGGCAGAGGGGACTATTAAATTTCTGATGGATGTCGACCTACACTTGCAGCAGCGAACTTTCTCTGACCCGGTGTTCTATGATCTAAGCGTGCTTCAGCAACAATTACTGGCATTCCAAAGAGGAACTCCTGTATTGCTGCAAAGAATTCTTAGACTTCTTTTGTCAGAGGCCAACAAAGCCGTGAATAGGGGACCCTTTTCTGTCATGTACAAAAAACTAGTTGCCCCTAGCGGAGACCAGCATGACTACTTCCATGTTCCTCCTTACTATTGGCCTCAAGTCAACGAGAAGAATGAGACGTATTTCGTACGCAAGGATGGTCAACGCCACCCGGCTGCTGTGCTGTATTCTCTGGAATCCGCCGCATACGATCGGTCCTCCCTGCAACGAATGTTCGTCGATACCACTATCTGCGCTCTGGCCTGGTTTTTCACTGGGAATCGTACGTTTGCTGATCATGGTGCGCTACTCCTGAAGACGTTCTTTGTTCGTGCAGGAACAAGAATGAACCCACATTTGCAGTATGCTCAGTACACCAACCGTGCATCTAGTAGTGGCATCATCGAGATGAAAGATTTGTACTATTTTCTGGACGCTGCAAGACTGCTGGAGCGCTCTAAAGCTTTGGACAAGAAGAACGCATCACACTTCAAGTCATGGTTGAGGAAGTACCAGAAGTGGTTATTAAAGTCAGAACTCGGAAGAAAGGAAATGGTTGCTGCGAACAATCATGGCATCTATTTTGACTTGCAGACTGCCTCCATTGCTGCCTACTTGGAAGAGAGGACATCTCTCCTAGAAGCTATTGCACGTGCCCAAACCAGGATTCCGTTTCATTTCACGCCAAAGGGTGAACAGCCAGAGGAGTTGGTACGGCCAACTTCCAGGCACTACACAAACTTCAACCTATTGGGTTGGGTACACATGGCTGTTCTTGCCCACAAGTTTGGGGCGCCAATTTGGCAGGTTAAGAACTTTGAAGGCTCCAGTATCCAAAAAGCAGTCCAACTTCATTTCAAGCAAGCCTTAAACTGGCCATACCCAGATCGTGGATCTTTTGATGTAGAACGTTTTGAAGTACTTCGTTGGTTGGTACGCATACCAGACTTTTCGAATACTGAAACATATGCAGAGGAAGAAATGTACAGCATAAAGCCAAACCTCCATCCCCATGACGGAGTCCAACCATTTTGGAATCTAGGATTGAGCTTCAAGAATTTACCTCGTTGAAAGTATTGCCGAAGCTTGTGCATTCTAAAAATTGAGTGGAATGCAGATGGACTGCAAGTGGATTCGCACCATAGCCAAGTCTACCATTTCTGAGGTGCGTGATTTGGAAGCTGTTTACTGGGCTGTTTCAATCTCCGAAAGACAGATCGCTTTGATTTTGGTGCCCTTTTCGAAGGTGAGTTGCAGCATATGTGTTGCCTAACAGAAGGCACCTAGTACAAATGAATGAGTCGATATCCATGGTGAAAGGCGTACCTGTTGGTTTTCTGTTATCAAAAGTTCAGAACCAAAAGTTTACTGAGTATCATTCGAAATTCCCTGTCTAGTCGATAAGTTTTCCTCGCAAGAATTTTTCAGTCCTGCCTGTCTGGAAAAAGCCAAGTGTAGGTTCCTTGATGGAGGGCATCAGAGCCTGCATAGAAGAAAAAGCAAAAGAAAGTCTCTTCCCTAGTCAGTTCCACCGCGCTGCTCTTTCTGCCAAGAATTAGAATAGTATTTAGATGCAGACCATGATTGCTGCAGTAAACTGGATTGTGTCCTAGTTGGTACCCTTGATCTCCTGTTGGAATTTGACCATGATCGAGTCCTACAAGTGGCGAATTCTGTGGAAGGATCCAGCAAGTAGCAGGTGAGCGAAGGTAAGATGTTGGAAGTAGGTTCCGACTATGCACGTGCACCCGCAACCTAGCGAGAAAACAACGAGTAAGCCATGCCAAGCTGGTGTGCAGGCGTGGACCAGATGGAAACGACTGTCACCAAGGCACTCCGCTTAGGTGAAAGGCGCCAAAACCGCGAGGAGTTTGCTAAACGGATCTGAAGACAGCACTTCTCACTCGGCAAAGGGGCTTCAGGGAAGTCGTGAATCTAGATTCCTTGGTAGTAGAGAGGGTCGCCCAGACAAAAACATGACAGTATTGGAAGAAGGACAAACCAAGTGCGACCCTTACCAATGTCCATTTGCCCCTAGTCAACCGACGCATCTGACCGGGACGCACGTAGTCCTTTACCGTATCAGTTGGGTCTGGGGGCGACAGTGGTTGGGAAGCCCTACCTTCTCGATGCAGAAACTCTGGCACCGAACGAACAGGATCTTTCGCAGGTCGAAGGGTCCATTCCAAGGGATCCCCCAGGACCGCACGATGACCTGGGCCTTACACGTGGGGCGATCCACCCCACCTTAATCGGTCTCCACCACGTTGGGGAGAAGTCGATAGGAATGAAAACATCTTTGCTACCTTCCTCATCCAGCCTACCTTCCGTGCGTCATCGCTCCCGTCCCTTCTCCGGCGCAGCTTGCCTGTTTTGCTCCGACGCCACATGCGTCGGTGCTGGAACGAAGCTGTTGCTGAGGGTCAACACCTGGACGGACGGGGTAGACGTGGGGACGAAGGTGGAAACCCGCAACAAATGCCAATGATGGCACGTGCTTTGCTTGCGAACGAACTTTGCCAAGAGAGAGGAATGTTCCTGATCGCGGAGAGGAAGGAAATCAAGGGGATGTTGTCAGCTATGTTGTGTATCGTCTTAGTGTGCGGCGTGCTCGCAGGAACTGAACCCGAGCTGTTCTACCTGTCTACATCCAACAACGTCACCATCGAGTGTCCCATGGCAGAGGTAGGTAGCTCCGGCGAGGTCGACGGAGTGCTGTATACGAAAAGAGATAGATTGGGTCTACTTGCTCTCATTCACGCCAATCCGCATGACCAAGAGATCCAACGAACCTGCACGTCAGGGATCACAAACATGTCCTCCCTTTTCCAGGGTCAAGCAACATTCAACCAGGATATCGGCAGCTGGGACACAAGCCTTGTCACGGACATGACCGCCATGTTTCAGAATGCAAGCACCTTCAACCAGGACCTTTCCATATGGTGTGTAACACTGATTGACGAAGAACCCACAAAATTCAAGGAAGGGGCAACATCCTTCGCAATTGTGTTTGGATCACCGGTATGGGGCACATGTCCAACCGCCTACTTTTGCTTCCCCCAAACATCCATTGTTATAAAAGACACGATAGGAGCTGTGCCAATGACTGAACTTCAAGTCGGTGACAAAATTTTGGTGGAAGCCAGGGGCGGTTCTCTTGTATACGAAGACGTGTACATGATACCCCATGGAGAATTGGGAAGAGTGGCTGTTTTCATGAAAATATGCACAAAGTCTCAAAAGTGTGTGCTTTTGAGTCCAGATCATTGGATACCAACCCAAGCTAAGAAAGGGGTGGCACCAACTGCTTTGAAGGAAAGCAAGAAGGTAAAAATCGGCGACAAAGTGAAGGTATTGGCAGGAAATGGGAGTATGGTTTGGGAGTATGTTTCCAGTGTAGATGCAGAGTATGCAACAGGTTTGTACAGTCCGTACACTTTGTCTGGATTGCTCGTGGTTGATGGGATTTTGGTCTCTTCGCATTCAAGCTGGATCCTTGACCACATGCTGGAAAGGATGAATGTGCCTTGTGCTGCAGGCTATCAAACTTTGTTTGGATCCATCCGAAGCGTTTACCGAATGCTTGGAGCACGACACTTTGCCCGCATCCTTCATCCGATTATCAAATTAGTGGCAGCCATCCACATTAGAGACACCCCATACAATATTGAGCCTTCATCTGAGTTGTGAATATTTCTCATCCTCCACACAGTCTGCAACTCAAATTGAGTACGTAGCAACTTGGTCAACCATAGGGCCTCCCACGTGATGGCAGCATTTAGTTTGTGCTTTTGAGTAATTTATTGGTGGATGTCTACGTTGGTTGTTAGTTCTATTTTCTACTGGGAAAACAAGGGTTATGATTGATCAACACATTCAAACCCGATCCAGTCTCTTGGAAGTAGAGCTCCTTCTTCCACCCAATCAAGTCCTCTATAATGGCAATCGTCTTAAGCAATCACTCGTTGTACGGTGGTACTTGAGTTACCAAGCATTTTAGTAAGTCACGGAAAGTAGTTGGCATTGATAGAGTTGCATTCTGCATAGTTTATGACCAGCTGAGGTACCTCCATGGCCTTGTTAAGCTTTCGCATATGTATATTTAGCAAAGAAACTAGGACGTCCTCTATGCAACTTTCGTGTTAATATCCGTATTCTGTGCATTTTCGACGCACATCAACCTCTTCCTAGATCTCGATGCACGAGACGGTTGGCGACCCTAGCAATAGCATCAAAGGCTAGAAACATATGAACCACCTTTCGCAAATCGTAAATAGGGGCCGTGGACAATTGTCTTCGTGTTTGCGTTCGGCTTAGGGGGTGTCGTGGGGAAAATCGGACTTTTTGCATGATTGGTGGCTCTCGACTTGTACTGTCCTATTTTCGAACCCTTCTGACAAAAGTACTGGGAAAATCTTTTTGTTCCGTTTGATTTGAGAAAAACAATGGTTCGCATCGTACTTTTGGTTGTTAATACTTCGTGTGAGGGCACTTAATCCTAATTGCCCCTTCGAGAAGCCTTTCTTGTTCTTTCTTGTCTTGTGCCGCATGCAAGTATGAATGGCCTCGGGGATATTTGCCTTTGGAGGATGTTTGTGTTGAAATTATGAGGTAAGCAATCAACCAATGTGAATGTGTTCAATCGAAGACTGCTTGAACTTACACCACGGCACAATATGGTGCATCCTCCTAGGTCACCCTCCCCATAGATAAGTATCTTCTTGTACCACGATGTTAGATCCACATATGGATGCAAAGATTCCTCAGTTTAGAGGACTACTCAAAACCTTTAGGAAAATGAAGAGCGGGACAACCCCAGAGCCCACGATCTTGCATGCACCGAGCTTTCGAATGAAACTTGTGCTACTCGGGTCACCGACGCACGTATCACGTTCTCTAAGGCTTTTTTAGAGTTGGCAAAGCCACAAAACATAGAAAAATTGTGTTTGAAACCCGCTACCCGACGGTTCACATGTATGCAAGCCTCTCATTTGGTTTCAAAGAATCGGACGTGTGGCAATTACGCATCCTTAACCTTAGGTCGCTTCCTATTCTCCAATCCCTTGGAGGACCCTGGGTGTTCGTATGTACGAGAACCCTCAAGTCCCAAACAGGCCATCGGGTGAACTATGGCAGGACGCCAAATTGGTCGGGTCCCAGCCTTTGGGATGGCAATCGCAGTGTGGAAGCGGAAGTACCTTGGACTTTGATGCAACGAATTCATTAATTGTTGAATCTCTAGCTTGCTAATGCACCAGTCTAGTGTCGTTCTTTTTGAGATATCTACATTAAGGCAAGGCTAGTATATCGTCCTTCACTCGACCTATGAACAGACCCACTTCCATGGGCACCTTGTCCGCGCCGGTTTGAGACCACGTTCTCGACGGGCTCGAGTTCGGAAACTACACGGTTCGCCGTTTTCTTGGTGGCCCACCTTTTCTTGGTCGAGGTACTCGACGGGTGGCACCAAATGATGGTTTATACTCTCTTGTACGGAAGCGTACCAGGCGGAGCACCACACTTCCTTATGGGCTCCACAAGGCCATTCTTTGCAAAAACCAGTTGTTGGAACGTGAACGCGCACTATGATGAGTGGATTGGGAGGCCATTGCTGGAGTTGCCTTGGTCCTCTCGCCATGCAAAGATCACGTCCAAAAACCCATAGGGCTTCCGGCGCGATTGGTCAACTCTAGAATCAATATTAAACTTGCCCATTGTAATTCCGGTCCATGATTGGTACATGTCTCGGGTATCCAAGCATTATTTGTCCCACTTAATAGAGTGATTCGCGGAGAAACGTTCCTTTGGGGAGTATTGTGCTATACTTAGAGCAAAGAGGGATTCGTACTTTAAAGTATAGTCCACAATCGAGATGGTCTAGAAACAACCAACCACTTTTGCCACAATTTGTTCAACCACTTGCCACATTGTACGTTTACCGGATTACTTGATTCGATAAGAAAGATTCTTTGAAGAAGCTTTTGACACACGAAATCGAGGTATGCAACTTTTGTACGTTCGACGTAGTGTTGCACCTCCACATCGTTGGTACACGTTCCCATCCCCCAACCTTTTCATATTCCTTCGTTCCCCTTTTTCCAACCCCAACTACCAAAATGTCGGTGGGCGTTGTTTTTGGCGTCAAGGTCAAGACTCCCCCTAGAAGAAGCAAGGAATGGGCCTAGCACAATCTAAGGCAAGACACTGAAGCGTGGATTCCCAAATGCACCACTCCCTCGGCAAGATTTGTGCCCCAAGGATGCCCCCCTTGGTGTGGGCCTGTGGCGAGTGTGCGCCCACCTCCTACCACCATCGACGCCGACTCGCCACGGGAGAAGGAGGTGGGCGCACACGCGCCACATCGTCAAACGAGTGTTGGGATGGTGAGCAAAGGCATTGACCGCTGGAGGAGGTTTATTAAGGTTACCAGCCTGAGATCTGGTTCTAAGTTGACATAGATTGCGGTGTGCACGGTCAGATCAGAGGCAAGCATATAGGACTTGGTAGCACGGGCACACGTTCCAGTATATGTGGCCGAATGAATCACATGCATAGAGGCGGGCATTATATAAAGGACTCGGTTGCAAGCGGGAAGGTCAAGATCTTGTCATAGGCAAGAAGCACTAAGTGAGCATGCAGAAGCCGCTTGCGGTTGGCTACCTCCACGAGGGATGCTGTTTAAAAGCGGCGAGGACGGCTTGTACGTGTGGCACTACACTGCCAAGTGCAAGGTCCCTACGAGAACCTACGAGGGGTTCCCCTCAAGAAGACTTAAGGGACCATCTTTTTGAAAGGAGGAACCGTATCGGCCTTGTAGCATAAGGCATGGGCCAGCTCCTACGAGGGAGGCTAGAGACTAGGCCGTCCACAGCCGTGGAAGGCGCTTAGGATACCGTGTTATAATTGCAGTGTTTAGTTTGGAATGGGACGAGCAACGCGAGGGGAGGTGAACTTGTCTTCCGGGAATCGGAATCCCTTTCATAAGGCGTACTTGCCGTGAGAACCCGGAGGAACGATCGAATAACCCCGGGTTGACCCACATTGGAGACCCCACTGGTTGGGGATGGAGCGAGGAGTATCAAGGCGAATCTTTCGCGTGACGAATCCCACCAATCAGATGGGGTATCGATGGATAAGAGCCACATGGGGACCCATCGAGGACTACCTTCGGGAGATACGAGGACCCACGTGATCCCCACGGGTGCGGATAAGCGCCCCTCCATCATGCATTCCGTGAGAGGCTACTAGTACAGCCCTCACTTGAAGTGAAAGAGAAGTCCCTTTGCACCCAAGGGCACGTGTCCACGTTTGTCCGCGCCTCCTATACCGCTCGGCCAAGGCTTGCGGACGTGAGAAGAGCACGTAAGTTGCTCGAAAGCGCATACAAATCCTCCCAAAGAAGGACCCTTTGCCAAACGTCCCGTGTGTACTCTCACGGACGCATTCTCCAATCCTGCAACAAACAAGAAAGAGGGGGTACATTTGCTCAACCGAAATGGGGCTAGGAGCAACGGCATGGATACCCCATTTACCCCTCTACGGGGAATAGTTCGCCCCACAATCCCTTATGCGAGGATGCATCCAAATAGCACCAAAAAGCGCACCAAGCCTCAATCGTTGAGCGACCCTGCAATTCTGCTTGATCTATAGCGACTTCGACGAGACACAACGTGTTCATGTCAAAATTAATATCGTGACGAGGCCCGCGGCGTCACAACTTCGATCGATACCTCGACCGATTTCCCCCAGATGGGAGTTTAGCTTTTGGATCAAGGAAAATGGGGAATGACTCCATTCCTCGACGAGGCATGTAAATTTTCAGACTCTTTCCGTTTTCGCGGGGAGCCCGTTCGAATGGATACAAACGCCTCCGACCGACGCGCCTATGGTGAACCAGTGCACGCCCATCCACTAGAGAAGGTGCGTTTTTGATGAGTGCGTTGTCCCGGAGTGGAGAAGGATCGACGTGCTAACGCTCGTTCGCGTCATAGCGGCTTGGGATAGCATGGGTGTTGGTGGAGGTGGCACTACAAGTGCAGGCCTTATTCAAATCCTGGCGAATGAGAGCGTGGTAGACGTTGTGGAGGTTGCGATGGACGAGGTAACGAGTGACATAGGAAATTCACCAATCACGTCGCCTGGAGAAAATGCTCTCCAAATCATGGCCACCCTCCGTGGCCGTACATGGACCTCAACGCACAACAAGGCCTTGTTGTATGTGGTGAGGGACGAAGATTGTTGTTTCCTTGAAAAGAGGACTAATCGCATCAAAAGCAACGCTTGGAAGCTCTTTGAAGAGCGGTTGAAGAGAACGTACTCAAAGCAGTTTGGCTCGTGAGACCTTGACCGGAAGCAAATCCGCAAGAGGAGTTTTGCCTTGCTGAAAGCTAACCGAGCAAAAGAGGTGGAAGCGCTTCGCGCCATCGGACGGGGGGCGGCATGGTCGACGAGGAGCTCGCACAACTTTGTGACGAGGTTGCGGAACGAGTATCAGTTGCCAAAACACCGAAAGGAGCGGCACACGCAAAGAAAGCTCGCGCAAGGGAGATGAAGGAGTAGAACGGTGAGATGTTGGTCATCAGCCAACTTCTAACCGGAGGCAAGCGCACACGTTTGCAAGCACGCTCCAATAGCTTGCCGGACGAATCTGGTTTGTGGACGAATACTCATTGGCGATGAATTTCGGGTGATGAGAACTGTGGGCTCAATATCCCTAAATAAGAGAAGAGCTTGGTTGCTGTGCATCGTTCCTAGGAGCGATGGGATGGCTTACACGAGTGAAGAGTACGGTGCAAGGCACACCTCGATGATCCATTACGCCACGTTGATCCTGGTTCTTTGGATGACTGGATCAACGTTTACTTGAATGCGCATGGGCAAGGCACAAGCATCCATACTTGACCGCCGGCTTTGCAACGAGAGGAAGGCGAAGTAGATTCCCTAATCAAAGATGCGAGGGATGCACGCTTCTTTTAATCAAACGGATAAACATATCACTATAGGTTTTTGCTATGGACAGACTAGAGTGTCTTCTGCTTCCTTTGTCATTTGCGGGTACAAACTTATGACTCTATGCATTAATTACTGTATTTTTGTATGGAACTGCCGCTGCTTTATGTATGTGTACGAAAGAACGTATGATGTGAATACACATCAAGAAGAAGCGTTGCTAACCAGCAACGGTGATTCGTTTTCAATGCCTACTTCGAAATTGTTGAAATTACCTGCAGCCACAGAATGTGTGGTTCGAAACATGTTGGGATGACAGACATCCTTATATGTCCTACGCCAAAACCCACAACGTACCGTTCCCTTGCTCCGCGATTAGCTCAGCGTATTCTTGCAAAGTAGAAGGAGCGATCCCTCGATAATTTGTCGTCACGCCGCCGCACAAGCAAGTGTGAAAGATGGTAAGCAACGCGATCACCACGTCCTCCTTATCTGCTTGACGGAATAGATCCGTCTTTCGAGTCTTGTCGCCCACGAACGACCACAACTATTCGAGCTTTCCGAAAATTTACTCAAAGGACTGCCTAGACTTGCTCATATCCCCTTTGAAGGTCGCTTTGTCCGCACAAATATTCCCTTTGAAGGGCCGGCACAGTAGCTCCATGGACGGGTAGGCACCGTTAGCGTACAAAGTCACCTCTTCGCCTAGATCACGGACGATCGCTCCCAGGCGCTGCTTCATGTTCGACCTTCGCCAAATATTCGCATCTCCCACAGAACCTGCGTATGGACCATCGAAGTCCACGATCATGAAATTAGAAACTACCATCGGCTAGTGCTTCATTGCGTGCATTTGCTTCCAACCATTGTAGGCCGCGTCTTCGCCCTCCGTTGGTCTCCAAATCTTGAACAACTTCCCATCAATGAAAAAACAACACGAGGTAATCTATCACCCTCTCCTCGCAAGTGCATCTACGAGTCGAGAGAGCTCGCTTGCCCACAGTTCCAAACCCAAGGCTCGTTTTGCGAAGGGGTAGGTGTGGTCGAGCATTGCATTGTGAGGCTCCAATAAGGCACCAGTGGTCCGGTCGAAGGTGTGGGAGAGATAGTGCAAGTTCTCCAACCCTGCCAAACGCGGCAATAGCAGCAACATCCGTTCCTCGCCTACGAAGACACGCCCGGTCTCTCGGACACGGATAGTTCGTGGAACGCGGAGAATTCGTATTAGCTTGCATACCTCTAGACCCACAAACCGGCAATACTGCCGCAACAAATCGTCCGAGAAGCCGACGATCGTTCGCGGCACATTCGTTACCGCGCTTTTGTACGTTCAGTAGCGTTTGGCCTTCTCCAAGTCTTCCCAACATTGCTTAATGGCATCAAGTAGTAGGCGCCAAACTCCAATCTGCACATCCGCACAAAGCCGATATTCTGCCACGAAGCCCACGAAGAGCCCCACGAGCTCGTCAAATTGCTTGCGGAGCATCCTTCTCTCCAACGCACATCCCACTCGCGATGGCATGGCTTCCTCCGTTCCCGCGGAATCTCGGACCTTGTACCTCTTTGACGGCCTGAAGTGCACCGAGCGTGGAGAAACGAGGTTTGCTTTCCCCAAAACTCCTCCACGACAGATAGCGAATCAAATAATATTCGCTATCGACCCCCTGACGAAAACCGCCCCATTTTTACAGTCGGTGAAGTACCCAGCATGGAAAAGGGGAAAGGTACGGATCCTTCACTTTCCCCAAAATCGAAAAAGGGAAACCCGAAGTCCTCAACCCCCAAGAATAAACTCCCTCTTGCCCGAATATTGTGCCTTTCCCCAAACTCTAAACTCCTCTCGGGACGCTCCCGTCCCCCGTTGTAGGAACTCTTTCCTCGCTGAGCAATCGATCCTTCTTGCTCAGCCCATCGACCGAAACGAATGACCCCAACCTGGAACCGGGCAGTAAGGAACAGACGAAGGTGGGACGATCACACGTGTGCAGGGATCCCACCGATCCTCGTCGTAGCGAAGGTGAACCAAGCAGGAGGATGCAAGATGGCACCGACAAGCTGGAGCCAGATGCGGACGTGGAGGGAGATGCCGCGGACAAGAAGAACCGCAAACACGTGCGGTCCATCCGGATGGCGGATCTCCCCGCGTCACTGGCGGAAGAACTGGAGGTGCTGGACGTGGATCAGAGCGGGACCCTGTCCGTCTCCGAAATCGTCGAAAGCGTGCGGATGTACCGGGAATCCAAGCGACAGTACGGGATCGCCATGAAGGTCATCCTGGCCCTGTGCGTCTTTGCGCTGATCCAGGTGGCCGCCATCGTGGGGACGGTGTGGGCGCTCCTGGTGAAAGTGAAGGACACCGAAACCAGCTCCGATGACGGAACGGTCATGCTGACCGACAAAGGGAACGGACAGCTCGTGCACACGGGGATCGCCAGCCACGACTATCCCCTCAACCTGGACCTGGAGGACGCAGTTTTGCAACAAGCAGAACGACTCAGCTTTCGCTCAGTGACGGGCAGTCATGCCAGCTTTGACGTGGCAGGCTACTTGCGGTACCAGGAAGGGGAGCAGAAGAAATTGAGCATCGTGTTCAGTCAAGTGGGTGGGGTCACGCTCACGGCGCAGGGGTATTCCTTCACAGACTCGGTGGGCGATCTGTTGGCCCGATCTGGCTTCCTCCTTTCCAACGGGACCGCGAAGGAAGGGCGCAAGTTGGAATCGGGTCCAGGGGACAGCATCACCTCGACAGTGACGTCGACCTACCTGGATGGAGCAGGTCCCAATTCAGCGTTTCCGAAGCCACTGAATTCGCTGTTCTACCTTGCTCCGAACGGAGTCACGGTCATGTGCCCAGAAGCGGCTGTAGGATCAAGTGGATTCGTACACGGCACAGAATACACCAAACGCAATTGGGAGGAATTGACTGCCCTCATCTCTGAGGACCCGAGTGACGAGCGAATTCGTCGTAGTTGCACGAGCGGGATCACGAACATGGAAGAGTTTTTTCGTCATAGCAAGGATTTTGACCAAGACATCGGCAGCTGGGACA
The DNA here is from genome assembly GCA_020975725.1 of Picocystis sp. L7. Classification (NCBI taxonomy): domain Eukaryota; kingdom Viridiplantae; phylum Chlorophyta; class Picocystophyceae; order Picocystales; family Picocystaceae; genus Picocystis; species Picocystis sp. L7. The sequence continues at coordinate 17,415 of QXJR01000029.1, read as the reverse complement.
CCAGCCAAGTGACCGACATGACAAGCATGTTTGAAGAAACCACACACTTCAACCAAGACATTGGCAATTGGGACACCAGTCAAGTGACCTCCATGAGTCGCATGTTTACTTTGGCCTTTGGCTTCAACCAAGACATCGGCAACTGGAACACCAGCCAAGTGAAAAATATGTTCAGAATGTTCGATATAGCTCTAAGCTTTAACCAAGACATATCAGGATGGTGTGTGGAAAAGATTCATAGTGAGCCATTTAAGTTTGACAATGGTTCTGGTTTCGAAGGTCAAGCAGCTCAGCAGCCTAGTTGGGGAAAATTCTGTGCTTCTGCTTGAGACAAGCAAACAGGGGTACCAGCAAATGCATACTTCCGCAGCCTCTGCAGTACCTCTCCAGCTAGAGGGAGTATGAATCAGGAAGAAGATTTTATGCCTGCATAGAGACTCAAACTCACCTTCCGCTTTCGGTCTGCTCAGGTGAGGCAGCATGGACAAATGAAAATCAAGTGTCACGTTTCTCTGCAAAGACACAATACTCGCAGTTCCCATCGCTTAGCCCAAGGAGAAATACAAATCTCGACACCGTCCCGTACACAAAGTGGAAGTTCATGCGAACGAGTGCAGGCAGAAGAGTACAAGTGGGGGTGTCGAAAACTGGTCATGTGACCTATCAGGGGTCCACCTTTGATCATGCAAGTAGCCTTCACTCGGTCACCCATGCCTACAATCACAGGGAGAGCCGGCAACTTCTCCGGGCATGCATTGAGGCCTCCACAAAGGACTCGAGAATCCACCACACCGGTATCAATCGAGTAAGGACCGAATGGTGCTTCTTTGACGCGGCCGGCGGCTAACACGGGAACTTAAGAAGGTGGGATGACAACAATGTTGTGTAGCTAGATAGGATCCTTACGGCACCCTGCTCTGGATGTGCAAGATGCCGGTGCTAAACGATGCTGCCCTCAGTCTTTCACCCCATAGTCTGTCCTACGAGTCAGTTCAAGCAAAAACGTCCAATATCCCAAGGCAACCTGACAAATACAAGGAGGGTGATTGCATGGCTCGGCTCTGGCCGCTGGGATGACAGAGGCACCATGGTGAAGGAGGGACCTTGATAAAGTGCGAAATACACTTCCAAAATTCTGAATCTCCTGCTTGCAAGCACATGTTTACTACCTGCTTGGTTGGTCTCCCTTACATCTAAGGCTGTTCATTTTCCTGAGCGCTACATGCACTTATGGGAACGATTTATCCTCTTCTTAGAGGCATTCGGCAAGCCCCCCAAAAAAAACTTCCGGTTTTGCATTACGTAATTTTTTGACTGTTGACCCGGGTTTCCCGACAGGAAAATAAAATACGGTCCGTTTTCGCCGCGAATAGTGGTTCTATTTTCGGGGATCCTCTACGGGTATGCGAAAGAGTAACGAAACGAGCAGGACATTCCATCGGTCATTATGGAGCGATTTGGACACATGCTTTGAGGAAAATATTCCCTTCGTGGCCTCGGCCATGATGGGACCCCTTCCTCGGCGGTAGCAAAGCCGGGACAAGAATGCGGGAAAGAGGGAGGAGAGGAGCACCATGCCGCAGCGCAAAGGCAGGATCTTCAAGATCATGCAACTGAGGCGAATGCGGGTGGAGATCGCGAGGATGCGCGCCTTGGCCGTCGTCGTGACGCGTCAGTCGCCTAGCCTTGGTCTCGCGTTCGCAGCTGCGTTCGACGCCATCGCGACGGAGTGTGACGCGTTACTGCGAGAAATGATGGGCTGGTGGAGTCCGCAATGCTCTCTTGCTTCGACGGCGCGCACAGTGGACTCCTTTACGGACGACGAATTGCGGTCGTGGTTCCGGTTCGATCGAGAGGCGATTTCCGAGCTGCGAGGGTTGCTGCATGTCCTAGAGGTGCTGCGGTCGCTATGCAAGAGGTGGTTTGGCGGCGAAGAGGCGTTCCTCCTCCTCCTTCGTCGGTTGGTTGGGCGCGAGCGCAACATGGAGCTCGCGCAGATTTTCGGTTGGCCTACGCCGGCAATATTGGAGATGTACAACGTGATGCTGGACCACGTGTACGAACATGCGCAACGTGCGATGCGATTGGAAATGTGGGAGGCTCAACTCCCATCGTTTGCGGACGACTTAGCGCGCTGCGAGTGCCTCGAAGCTCATTGTGTGGGCTTCATCAACGGCACCATATTCACCATCTGCCGTTTAGTGGTGGGATAGGAGAGCATGTACAATGGATGGAAGCGGTCGCACAAGGTAAAATACCAGTGTGTTGTCCTTCCAAACTTCATGATCGGCGATTGGTTTGGACCATCTGCAGGTCGTACGAACGATCCGCAGATGCTGGTTGATTCTGAGCTTGTGCTTTGATTGCGTGCTATTTGCGAACGAATTGGACAGCAGGTGTGCTTGTATGGAGATGCAGCCTTTCCAGCGAGTGAGGTCCTCCTCCGTGCACCGAAACGACCAAACACGACACCTGCCATGGCAGAGTACGCTACCGCCAAGCCCCAGTACAGGGAATGTGTTGAATGGGTCTTTGGAAAGATCGGCAATTTGTGGCCGTTCGTAACGGACGTCACAAGGAAGATGACAAGCTCCCGTGCAACCAGTAAGGAAGATTGGGCAGCAGCTTTACTGACTAACTTTCATACGTGTCGTTACAGCGGTGTTGTGAACAATTACTTCAACACAACACCTCCGACTATGCAGGAGTACAGAAATATGTACTCGGTGGGAGATGCACAGTAACAGGACACGATTGCGGTTGAAGTTGACCATTGACCATCCAGCAATGCAGTGCCCATCCAGTAGTGCAGCGACCATCCAACAACGGTAACCATTCAGCAGCGGCAACCATCCAGCAATGCATTGACCATCCAACAGTGACCATCCATCAGTGACCATCCAGCGGTGTAGCAACCATCCAGCAACGGCAACATGAAGAAGAAGCAGGTGCCATACATTCATGCATGGTACCTAAATCCACTGAGTTGCCAACAATCTGCCTTGTAATAATTTTGTATTAGAGGTATTCGGATTTGGTAAAATATTTTTTTCGCATCGGTTTTGGACTCCCTTACCGAAAAAAATACTTTCGGCCCCAAACAAGTATTCGGATTTTCTCCCCGGAAAAGAGTGCGATGATAGGGGACCCCTTCCTCTACGACGATTGCAAGGATTCGGGCAATTAATAGGGAAACTAAGGATGGTCTGGTTTTGGCGCGAAAGGTCGGCCTCTTCGTTTCCATAGGCACATGGCATCCTATCGAAATGGAGCAATTATACTTGCACATCCAATTATGCTGCAAGCCATGGCTCGAAGAGGAAGCAGGATTGCTTGAGCGGGTCGACGACGTTTGAACCGAGCGCAAGATGGACGCCAGGGCAGCGAGCCATCCTTTGGCGGAAATCAACATCAATGCGGACGCGAATGAGGAGCTCGTCGTTGCGTCGTAGAAGAAGAACCGGAACGTTTGGAAGGAAGCGCACAAAATGGCGCTCGTCAATCAGATCTACTTGGATGAGTGCTCCCCGATTGGCAAGCGTACCCACAAGGAGGTGAATGCCGCATGGACGAGCCTCATTCGAGCATTAAGCATTCGTGGGGATGGCCTTTTCGATGGACTCGACCTCTCGATACCGGTTGTGCGGAGGCAGGTGAAGGACCTCATGCGCAGGCAGAAGGAGCTAAATCGCGAGGCCCTCGCTGCCACCGGTCTCGGAGGGGCTCGAATGCACACTGACCTCGAGGCCGGTGCACAACACTTGCTGGATCTCTAGGAACACGTGGACACTGAGCGCGCGACCGAGAAGGAAGGGAAGGCTTCGAAGCTGGCGCGGCTGGATGGCTATGCGAAGGATGCGCTAAAGCGGTCGATGGAGAGGCATGCGAAAAAACCGCGGCGATCTGGAGGAAGCGGGAGTAGTGGAGGACGGACCGGACGGCGAGGGAGTGGCACGGAATTCGCCGTGAAGCTCGAAGCCGCGGAGGACTTCGCTGCAGTCGCAATGGAATCGTTCATCGAACGAAGCGCGAGGATGAAGTGGTTGACGAAGGTGCAACTGCACGCCAACCACCCCATGCTAGGCGAGCACCTAGGATCCGAGGACGCTTTTGTGGACGCAGCCGTGGCGGCCCATCGCATGAAGATGCGAAATGTGAACACCTCTAGGTCGAAGGACGCTCTTGAGGCTTCATCCGTTAGCGATGAAATAGTTGCAGACGTCGACAATTGAAACGAACGTGTAATGAACTTGTACTGTTGTGCCTTCCTTGCTCGAGTTTGCAAGAATCGTCCCAACACTCTCGTGTTCACGAAGTCAGGCAATTGCGTCACGGTCATTCGAGCGAACGAGAAGACGGTAAGAAAAAATAAAATTTGAATACGAGAGTTGATTATTGAATAACAATGGCCTCGTTCACCGTGCGTGAACGAGGCTTATGGTCCCGCTTATATTCCGCAACAGAGACGTTGCCCCTACAACACAATCCATCCACTCTTGCCACTGCTGTTGTTCCAGCAGCTCCATCCATCTACTCTTGCTGCTGCTGCTGCTGCAGCTCTATCCATCCATCCATCCATCCACTGCTGCTACTGCTGCTGCAACTCCATCCATCCATCCACCCCTGCTGCTCAAGCAGCTCCAGCAGCTCCAGTAAGTCCATCCATCCACCGTTGCTGCTCCTGCTGCTCCAGCAAGTCCATCCATCCACCACTGCTGCTGCTGCTGCTCCAGCAAGTCCATCCATCCACCACTGCTGCTGCTGCTGCTCCAAGTGCCGTGTCAATGCATGTTCTAATTGTCCAAGTGGAGATGGTACATGGCACGGTACTCACTCATGGGTACCCCAAAATGCCCGTGCCGAAACAGGGATTAGGGGTCGAATTGGGGTCTGCCCCCACGGGACAAAACTGCCCCCACGGGACACCTTCCTCGTGTTTGAGAGGAGCCGTATCGAAGCCCCCGAAACTCGGTACGGTAAGAATGTGTAATTCCGACACTAAGACCCGGGATTCCCGTCCCCTGTTCGGCTGCAAAAGTTCGCGGTCCTCCCAAGCTCTGTCCCTCGATTTGGGTTCAGAAGCAAGGAATCCCGATACTTGGGGCGACTCAGCGGGGACTGTAAAGGAAATGCCTTGGGTAGCAGATTTGCCATTGGACATCCCGAGCAAGTATCCATGCCCGCCGAGGACGACATCCGACTTCGGACCAATCACGATGAAGGAACCAAAGGGGGTATTCAGGAGCGCGAATGAGACGAAGACAGAGAGAAAAGGGGGGGCATTCCTACTTTCGTGAACCCCTCGGGTACTGTGCGAACGAGCTGTCGGAACAACCCCGACCCCTTCGGACGCACGACCAATTCGTCCAAAATCACTCCGACGAGTCTTCTAGGCGCCCACGATGCCTGAATCTACGAACGATAAAGGATCCAAGACGCAATCATCCCGACGCCTGACTGCCAGGGTTTTCAGCGTTGTCTACCCTCTCCCTCCTGCGCGACCTCCCAGCGGCCAAGGGACCGAGGCGTCGTCGGGCAGCAGGAGGTCCCTTCGCGGCCTCGGAATGGAAGGAAGGGTCGGGACGAGGCCTCCACCTGTCTCCGGAGGCTTCGAAAGGCCTGTCTGCCGAGTTTCGGATCCATTCTCCTCGAAACGACGCAATTGGAAGGGGACCTCCGGGTGGACGACCTCCCAGCGGCCAAGGGACCGAGGCGTCGTCGGGCAACAGGAGGTCCCTTCGCGGCCTCGGAATGGGAGGAAGGGTCGGGACGAGGCCTCCACCTGTCTCCGGAGGCTTCGAAAGGCCTGTCTGCCGAGTTTCGGATCCATTCTCCTCGAAACGACGCAATTGGAAGGGGTCCTCCGGGTGGACGACCTCCCAGCGGCCAAGGGACCGAGGCGTCGTCGGGCAACAGGAGGTCCCTTCGCGGCCTCGGAATGGAAGGAAGGGTCGGGACGAGGCCTCCACCTGTCTCCGGAGGCTTCGAAAGGCCTGTCTGCCGAGTTTCGGATCCATTCTCCTCGAAACGACGCAATTGGAAGGGGTCCTCCGGGTGGACGACCTCCCAGCGGCCAAGGGACCGAGGCGTCGTCGGGCAGCAGGAGGTCCCTTCGCGGCCTCGGAATGGGAGGAAGGGTCGGGACGAGGCCTCCACCTGTCTCCGGAGGCTTCGAAAGGCCTGTCTGCCGAGTTTCGGATCCATTCTCCTCGAAACGACGCAATTGGAAAGGGTCCTCCGGGTGGACGACCTCCCAGCGGCCAAGGGACCGAGGCGATTGTCACGTGGGCCTGCTAGACATTCACGACCAGTCTGTGCATGATCGAGCCTTCGGGGAAGGGCGGTTGAGTTACATTAACAAGAGAGTAATTCAACGTATACCACAAATATGAGACGTGGTTAGACAAGATGGTTGAAGGAGTGATCCACGGAAAGTGCCGCTTCCGATGCATGTACCTGGTTTAGAATCTGGCTGGTCCCTATTCTTCCTGTTTACTCTCAACGCACATCTCTGCTATCTACAAGGGGCGGTATAGTAGATCTTCCCATTCCACGACCAGCCCGAGGAGATCTTTCGGCTCTAGCCTTTGGGAGAGCCCTGGTATTGAGGACAACTCTCGATCCTTTTCAGAAAATCAGAAAGTCCCCACGGGACACGACTGCCCCCAGGGAACACGGCTGCCCCCAGAGGACACGGCTGCCCCCAGGGGACAGGGTCGACCCCACAGGGACACGGTTGCCCCCAGGGAACATGGTCGAGCCCCAAAGGACACAGCTGCCCCCAGGGAACACAGGTGCCCCCAAGGTACACGGCTGCCCCCAGGGGACCCGACTGCCCCCAGGGTACCCGGCTGCCCCCAGGGAACACGGCTGCCCCCAGGGGACAGGGTCGACCCCCAAAGGACACAACTGCCCCCAGGGAACACGACTGCCCCCAGGGGACAGGATCGACCCCCAGAGGACACGGCTGCCCCCAGGGAACACGGCTGCCCCCAGGGAACACAGCTGCCCCCAGGGAACACGGCTGCCCCCAGGGGACAGGGTCGACCCCCAAAGGACACAGCTGCCCCCGGGGAGCACAACTGCCCCCAGGGGACACAGTTGCCCCCAGGGAACACGGCTGCCCCCAGGGTACACGGCTGCCCCCAGGGGACAGGGTCGACCCCCAAAGGACACAACTGCCCCCAGGGAACACGACTGCCCCCAGGGGACAGGATCGACCCCCAGGGAACACAAGTGCCCCCAGGGGACACAGTTGCCCCCAGGGAACACGGCTGCCCCCAGGGTACACGGCTGCCCCCAGGGGACAGGGTCGACCCCCAGGGAACACAGGTGCCCCCAAGGTACACGGCTGCCCCCAGGGAACACGGCTGCCCCCAGAGGACACGGCTGCCCCCAGGGGACAGGGTCGACCCCCAAAGGACACAACTGCCCCCGAGGGAACACGGCTGCCCCCAGGGGACAGAGGCTCCCCAAGGGAGCACAGCTGCCCCTGGGTACCGTACTGTGGCAGGTCTTTGCATCTATGGGCGTGAGAGAGGAGAAACCCTAGCATCTCAGAATTGTCCACTTTGGAAACTTGCACCTTCGAAAACGGCCGTGCACGCCCTAACCAATCATTCTTACCAAAGGTACGCAGCTATCGACAAAGGGGGATGCGTTCGAGGTAGCAAGAAGAGTATGCGCTGTAGATAGAAGCTAACTTTCCTTCCACGCTAGTTTCGACCCCTTTTTTTTCAGCTCACTTTCAAATCGTGATCATAATGTTACCCAATGATAGCAGCAGTTGTCTTGAAGACCAGAGTGGAGAGTCGGGCGACGAAGTTCTTACAGAGGAACCTGAGAATCGTACAGTTTCTGGCGAGGATGTGGACTGGAGTGCCATATTTCACCCGGTCTTTGACGGCAATCAGCAGAGCTTCGAGAGTCTAGTGGGGCTTCTCAATGAAGAGCTCGACAACGATGTACGTTCATCTCTCCCTAAAATGCCACGCTTAGAGGGCCGCAGCATCGATGGTGGTCAGCTGCACTTGAGTGTCGACGTGGACAGCGTCAAGGGCCTCTTCACCTTGAACGCCTTCATGGATGCGTTCCATGATGGTGTGGAGTCAAGAGCCCCTCCCACGTTTGAACTTTATACGAATGTTCATGGGACCCACACTCTCGCAGCTCGTGGAAATCATAGCTCCACGCTGAGATGTAAACGTGGAGCTGTCAGTATACCCAAGATCCCCGATCCTGTCCACACAAGCTTACCCGAACGTTTAGGAGAATCAGAGCTTCGGTGGCTAGACCCTTCTGGGTCACAACAAAGGTGGACAAGTTTGGCAGAACTAAAGCATGTGCAGTTGGCGCATGTACGAGCAGGGCATGTAAATGCAAGACTGTGGTGGATCTTTCCTAACATGCCTGCCAAGACCAGACACTCGTCTGCTGAAAAAGCTTCGAAGCAACCAAGGCTAGACGGCATCCAAAAGCAGAGGGTCCAAGGAATACTTTCCAAAGCAAAAACGATGGCAGAAGGAAAAGCACGACAGGCCCTTAACGCGATCTCCAGTGCATCCGGAGAAGAGACTGAGATTCTGGCTGACTTGGAAGCGACTAACTACTTGGCTTTTGAAACTTGCACAGCAATCATGAAATGGCAAAGAAGTGGGGAAAGCTTGACACTTTGCCTGAAAAGAGTCTATAAGGAACTAACAGACGCATTCATTCCAGCTCATCCGCTACCTCATCACTCAACAGAGCACACGGCTCGATTGTCAGTGGGTGCCTTTCACGCGTTATTGGTGTCAATGCCCATTGCAATTGCATTGCTTGATGAGGAGCATGCTGGGGCACAACTGGGGTACACTTTGCTTTACTTTGATGCCTTGGGTATCAAAGCTCAGACTGCACAGTTTGTTGACGGCCGAAGCATCCCAACGGACGCCATAAGAATTGTCAGAGATGCCCTTCCTAAGCTAGAAGAAGCTTCAAACCACTGTTGCAGAGTGGATATGGCGTTGGAATGGCAGTCATCGTCTTCACCTGAGACTGCCTTGTTTTGGTCTGGTGGGTGCATTCCGAAAGTTCTATCCAAGCTCCCGAGGAACCTCAAAACACGTGCAAGAATCTATCCCCAATTTGGGATTCTCAATGCCGTCAACATTCAAGCACATAACTTGTATTGGATACCGGGGCCACCAAACAGGCATACATTCGCCGTGCCACCTGGGGGTGGGGTAACTTTCCTAGGCAAGCATGTCCCAGCTCGAGAGATCCAAGAGGATACCTTGGAAGAAACCTCTACCCTCCCTCCAGAAGTCAATTTGCTGAACATGTACTGTCCTGGGCCAAAAAGAACATCGAGCACTTTCAATACATGGGGCATGTCCTTCAGCAGCATGACCCCATACCTTGCCATCCACCACTTGGTTCCTGGATTGGAGACAGCCACTGCCGAGCTGCACAAGGTGTACCTGGAGGCATTGCAAGTAAAGATACAATTCCTCCAACACATCCACTCATGCATGGAACCATGGTCCATGCGTTTGGAAATTGGCTCTCTGAGCCCAGAATGCAGTTTTCAGAGCTTGGTGACATTGAGGCATCAATTGGGTCTCGATTCTCATGAAACCTTCCTGACCACCCCAGAGCATATCAGACCGATCGAGTTCCCGTTGGACTTGATCAAGGAGTACATTGTGAAGCATATTGGTCTCTGGTGGAGGGAGATAGAACAAAGCGTGACTGCCCAAAGTCTATGTGAAGATGGGTTCCTACGTGCATGTTGGGCCGAGCAGGCACTACAGTCGTGCAACTTTGTGTTGCGGGGTCAACCAGTTTGGGACTACAACACATGTGTTGTCTTCCTTCGGGTTGCTTCAAGAGAGGGCTACTTTCGCCCACGTTCTATCTTTGAGGAAGCTCACGAGATCTGCAGAAATGACGGTCATAGGATTTCCAAAATGGTACAGCAGGTGCTGAAGATCCATTGCAGAGTATGGGAAAGGGACACTCTTCTCCGACTGTTCTCAGAGTTCGATTGGATGAAGGAAAAGACAAGCTTGTTGAGGCATAGGCCCGACAACGAAAGACAGCTCATTCGGCAAATGGCTTTGCGACTGATTCGGAACTTCTATTCTGATCTGCATGCGCACATGTACCACAAACGCAGGTGGACCTGTACCGAAGCACCTTTTTTCCTGTCTCTTCTGGACGTGCGCCAGGATCCCACGATCCCGGGTAGCAATCACCTCAGAGAAGAGTATGGAGGAAAAGAATCAAAAGTGCACCCCTTCCGGGACAGAGGGGGCGTGGAAGTCGATGCCTTCCTTCGGCGGTGGTTTCCTGTACACGGGTATGGAATGGTGAAGGCATCTGCCCCCATCCAGTATGCAACCCCACACCTATGGTGTGCGCTTGCAAACTCCCTAGCCCGAGGGAAATACATGGCCTTACAGAAGACAATCGGAACACTAGCATGTGACCTGCGGACATGGCATTTGCATGAAAGGGGAGTGGAAGTAGAGTTGCGGTCTGCCCTGCCACTTCTAGTACCGGACGCCCTCACAGGACAGCGGGTCTTCCATCAACTGAATCATTGGAGGGTGGTGGTGGGTACCGGCTCGTACATGCCAGTTCTCACCCCCAGGCTACACAGGGACCAACCGCACACAGCACCACCGAATTCCCCATCTACTGCTGCTCTACGAGAAGAGAGGATTGAGAAGGAAGTTCGATCCGTGCAGCATCAAGCAAAAGTCCACCGTTTCACGGATCACGAGACCACCGTCTTCGTACTATTCGTTTTTCTGGAGGGTGGGGAGGACTTGATCTTACACAATGACTTTTCTTCTCGCTTGGATGTGCAAAGTGCGTACAAGACTGAGGAAAAGCAGCTTCTCTATTGCTATCGTGTGCGCCGGACCATCCGACAGATGTATGACAAGATAAACTCTGCCAAGAAGCGTCAAAAAAGGGGCCCCACAACGGGAGGATTTACCTTGGCACGGATGCGTACCATCCTCTATACAACCCTGGGAAGTACACCTACTCCAGAAATGGCATTGACATGGCTGCGCCGCAACCAAGCCCTCACCTTGGAACATTTCCGCAAGGCATTCCACGGGGAACATGGTCCTCAATTGGACGAGCGAAACCGACTCCTATGGGAGCATTTCAGAAGCTGTGACTCAAGTGCTGCGCATCCATGCGCTGCGCTTCTTTCTCCGTTTGGGGGGGTGGATCCTACTCCGCTCCACCAGCCCCCCCCATCGACGAGCCTGGATGTCACACTTGACGGAGTGGGTGAAGGGGTTTAGGAAGAGGATTTTTGCGATGCGCGTGGGACCAATTAAGGTTTAGGGTTTCAAAAAGAGGCTCGCAAAACGGTTCGAGCTAAGCTGAGTTGCGCAAAGTAGTTGCTGGAGGTCGAGCTAAGCTGAGTTGCTCAAAGTAGATGCTTGCCCCCCTTTTTGAAATCGTCCGTGCCCCCCTTTTTTTCTTCCGCTTCTCGTGGGGCAGCTCCCCCGTCCTTCGTTCGTTCCTTTTTTTTTTTTTCGGGCGTGGGGGATTCGGGTTGGGGGGCGCGGAACCCGCCATCGCCCCGGGACCTCGTTCATGGGCGTCCTTTCGGTCGGGGAGCGGGGTGGGGGCGTCGGCGGGGCCTCTCCATCGCCATCGCGCGTGGGGGCGCATCCCACCCCGTCGGGCGCGCGTGGGGGTGGGGGGGTGAGGGGCGCAGGGGGGAAAGGGGGGCACAGGGGGTCGGGCGGTTTGTGGGGGGTTTGAGGGGGACAGGGGGGGCATTCGCGATCGCGAGAGGGACAGGGAGAGGGGAGAGGCGGTACTGGTAGCGCGACCGAACCAGCGCGCGAACGCGACACCGACAGACGCGGTCCCACGGACGCGCGCGACGCGCACGCGCCGTCGATCCTCCTCCGTGGGCGGTCGACGCGTGCGTGTGGCGCGTTTCGCGCGCCCGTGGCACCGCGTACGGCCCGTGCGACGCAGGGCCACGGACGGCCGACGCCACGGAGGTCGGCCCGACCGCGACCGACGCGATCGAAGGGACATAAGGGCGATCGTTTTTCGGGCTTCGAACGTCGGAATCTCTCCTCTGTAATACAAAAGCATGTTTCGAAGCGATATTCGCTCCAGCCTCGTTCGTTCGACAGGTTTCGGTGGACTCCTGGTCCCTCGTCGGCGAAACATCCGATGGAGCGACCAGCAGGCATCCCGCACGCTTCGACTGGCGATGCGATGAGCCAAACGAACGCTACCACTGGATTCTACGTGCTCGAAAACGGGTGGATGCAAAAATTAAGCGTCGTTGGAGCGGTCGCGAAAGAATTGGAGGAGGGCAGGTGGGTCGTCGACTTCCCGCACCGGGACCGACGAAGGGAGGACCAGGAGGGACCTCGAGTCGGTATCGAAAGCGATCGCAACGGGACAACTTGAACATGCCACCTTCCTTGGATGGGTCATAGAGGGATGCACGCGAAAATTCAGCGCCATCCAAGTCGAAACGACGAAATGGTCACCCTGCTGGTGGGTCGTCGACATCTTGCACCTGGACCGACGAAGGCAGGACCAGGAGGGACCTCGAGTCGGTATCGAAAGCGATGCGAACGGGACAACTTGACCCTGCCACCTTGGTTGGATGGGTCCAAGAGGGACGCACGCGAAAATTCAGCGCCATCCGAGTCGAAACGACGAAATGGTCACCCTGCTGGTGGGTCGTCGACATCCCGCACCTGGACCGACGAAGGCAGGACCAGGAGGGACCTCGAGTCGGTATCGAAAGCGATGCGAACGGGACAACTTGACCATGCCACCTTCGTTGGATGGGTCCGAGAGGGACGCACGCGAAAATTCAGCGCCATCCGAGTCGAAACGACGAAATGGACACCCTGCTGATGGGTCGTCGACATCTTGCACCTGGACCGACGAAGGGAGGCAAGGGGAGATAACGTGTTCGCAAAGCAAGCTTCCTCTTGCTGCATGATGGATCGGCCATGTTCACGAATCTATCGCATAAGGGTTTTACAGCCGTTATTCGGATGTGTAGGGGTTGCTCCACAGATGCTCCGCGCAATAAAGCATTGAGAAGAGATATCCACGGGTTGTGACCCATCAAACCCCATGCAATCAAAAAACGTTGGGGTGCTTCTGCTTCGCCAAACATCCGTTGCAAGACTACAACGCTCTCCAAATGAACCCAATGGCTCGAGAGAAACGTTTACGCTACCACTATGCCCACAGCTTTAATGAAGGCATTGGCATGGCTTCCCTCAATCTACGCCTTCTACTCCATTAGGATTATTGGAGCCACCCAACTTGTAGACGTCTAAACCACCACGGGCCTCCACACACCCAACCTCTTCTCCTGAAGAAATATCGATCACAAACCTTCTCCCCGAAAACAAACCGAAAAGCGCTTTCCTTCCATTCCTTTGGTTATCCACGAAACCACGCGCCCAGTCCGGACCAACCACTTGTCCGGGAATTCCGGACCTGGGTTTGGTCCGGGAATTCCGGACCTGGATTTTGTCCGGGAATTTCGGACCTGGGTTTGGTCCGGGAATTCCGGACCTGGCTTTTGTCCGGGAATTCCGGACCTGGGTTTTGTCCGGGAATTCCGGACCTGGGTCTTGTCCGGGAATTCCGGACCTGGGTTTTGTCCGGGAATTCCGGACCTGGATTTTGTCCGGGAATTCCGGACCTACCACTTGTCCGGGAATTCCGGACCTGGGTTTTGTCCGGGAATTCCGGACCTACCACTTGTCCGGGAATTCTGGACCTGGGTTTTGTCCGGGAATTCCGGACCTGGGTTTTGTCTGGGAATTCCGGACCTGGCTTTTGTCCGGGAATTCCGGACCTGGATTTTGTCCGGGAATTCCGGACCTGGGTTTTGTCCGGGAATTCCGGACCTGGGTTTTGTCCGGGAATTCCGGACCTACCACTTGTCCGGGAATTCCGGACCTGGGTTTTGTCCGGGAATTCCGGACCTACCACTTGTCCGGGAATTCCGGACCTGGGTTTTGTCCGGGAATTCCGGACCTGGGTCTTGTCCGGGAATTCCGGACCTGGGTTTTGTCCGGGAATTCCGGACCTGGGTTTTGTCCGGGAATTCCGGACCTGGGTTTTGTCCGGGAATTCCGGACCTACCACTTGTCCGGGAATTCCGGACCTGGGTTTTGTCCGGGAATTCCGGACCTACCACTTGTCCGGGAATTCCGGACCTGGGTTTTGTCCGGGAATTCCGGACCTGGGTTTTGTCCGGGAATTCCGGACCTGGGTTTTGTCCGGGAATTCCGGACCTGGGTTTTGTCCGGGAATTCCGGACCTGGGTTTTGTCCGGGAATTCCGGACCTGGGTTTTGTCCGGGAATTCCGGACCTACCACTTGTCCGGGAATTCCGGACGCGCCACCCGTGATTGTGTGTCATCCAAGTGCGGGTACCTTTGAATTTCTCCTACTAGTGCTTTGCCATTTAACTTCGCGTCTTGAGTGTTATTCAAATCCTGGCTTGCAATCTTTTGAAAGTTTTGTAGGGAAATACTGCAACGATAACTCTTGTGTTAAGGTGGGTCGCATTTCGCTGACACTGTCTTCATCGGCACTGCTATTAACGCGGCCCCATCTTTAAGGTGTCAGGATGGTTGTCTCTATTCTGCGTCCCTAGTCAGTGAGCATTTCTCCATGTTCAGACATCATTCAAGTGGACGCCGATGTAGTCGCATATTGTCTAGCTCTAAATCTCTTGGACTGCAACCGTCTATGAACGAGGGTATATAATCTTGGGTGCATGTGTTTTGCGAAGTTTTTGACGAACACCAAGCCCTTCGAGCGTCTGGGTTTCAAGGGGAGGACCGGGGACGGGGGTTTGGGCAGAAGAGATGACGGACGGGAATGAGCGCCGGGCTGGGAACATGGTCCTCCGGCGGCAGCCAAGACCGAACTACGAAACAGTTCGGGATGGGAGTGGCAGGCTGTTCGAGCGGTTTCAGTATACGAACCGTACGCCACGTGAAGAGGAAGGGGCTGGATGCGCGTGGATAAAGCGTAGAGGACGTCCGCAGAAGGGCGCATTCAAACCACCACACCGATGGCCAGTTCGAAAGTCTGGGACGCGCTTCGACGTATGCTTCACGACGAAGCTACGAGGAGAGTGGGTCCGGCATGGTCTGCACCCAATCGGAAGGGCCAAGTCGACGGAAGGTTTGAGTAGTCGAGCGCAGCGTCGGGGTTTGCAAGTGCAGGCCGGGCGCCAGTTTCACGAATACATCCCAGCGGGCACCTACCTACCAGGTGGGATTTATGGGATGGAGTATACTCCTGCGGAGGTGCAGCACTTGAGGGAGGTCCATGCAAACGACCCAAATGTGATGTGGGCAATCACTCACTCTTGCTTGGAGTTGCCGGCTGGACTGGCTCGGGAGCGTAACCTGCCAGATGGCAATTTGATCATTCCTGACCTGAAAGCATCGGGGATTGTCATCCTCATCAACGATGGAAATGTGCCGAATTGTAGGATGGTCGCCTCCATTGATAGCATCGGACCAGCAGGACGTAATTCTTGGGTCGTCTCCTTCCATACCACGAGGGACGTGTACCAGAAGGAGGAATTGATTGCTCAATACATCTCCGTTGCTAATTAAAGTACTATTGTTCCTTTTATTTCAAAATGGAGCCCATGCACAGAAGAAGCTTCCTCTCTCATAGGTCAACCGGATTCTTGTAGGGGTTAGGCGGCTCCGCGACCGGTTCGTGGTTTAGAGTAGCAGTAAGGGTATAGGTCGAGGGCAGGTGATTTTGCCCGATTTATCGGGGCTCTTCGCATCGCGCTAGGACAGCGTGAGACGTGGATTCGGGTAGCTGGTGCGATTGCCTAGGCCGGATCCGGCGCGTGGATCCCGAGCGCTCGTCCTTTGATCGTCAGGCGGTTTCTTGCCCCCTCCCTTGGCGGTCTGGTCCCTTGGGTTGAAGAGGGGGGGTCCAGGTCGAGGGCAGGTGATTTTGCCCGATTTATCGGGGCTCTTCGCGTCGCGCTAGGACAGCGTGAGACGTGGATTCGGGTAGCTGGTGCGATTGCCTAGGCCGGATCCGGCGCGTGGATCCCGAGCGCTCGTCCTTTGATCGTCAGGCGGTTTCTTGCCCCCTCCCTTGGCGGTCTGGTCCCTTGGGTTGAATGATGTTGAGTCTTCGAGAAGGCTAGTTCATGTTTACATTCTACAGGGGAAGCTTAGTTCATGGCACGAGAACACGTTCCTCCGGCAATTTGGCGTAAATCTCTTTTGTCACAATTGGTTCTAAATGTGACAAATCGGTTAGTTGTGTCCAGAAGGCAATGTATGGCGTACCCCCTCCCAGCTCTGCCTGTGCTTCTTCGTATGAGCCGTAAGTGCAGACTTCGCGTTGACCCGTGTCTTTGACGTGGAAGACGTCAAAGACGGCAACTTTGTCTTTGGCACTATCTCGCCTTGCAAGATTGGCATCATAGACGTTACCACAGTCGTCCACGATTGGACCTACGGTGCGAACTACCAGGAACGGCTTCCCTGTCATGGCAGGCAAAACATGCAAGGTCGCATAATCGAGACCTTTGTCCAATCCAAATACCTCACCTTGCTTCTCTGGAGTTTTCTTGGCAAAGAATCCCAAAATCAGAGCTTCCAAGCTATCGTCAAGGGTCATACTCAAAGGGACATGCTCTTCGTCCATCAAAGGCCAGCGTACGCTTCTCTCGAACTCGTCTCGTCGTTGGGGCCATTCCCACAACCTGTGGCCCAGCTGTTCAAGCATGGCTGGTTCCAAGGACGATTTTTGGGGGTTCAGGACTCTAGGATTTCCTTGGCCGTCGCCACATCCCAACATCAAGAAAGCTGTGAATGCCACGTAGGCTGTAAGTCTCCAACAGAAGGGAGGGAGCCGGCCTTCGTTGATGAGGATGAGGAAGGCAAAGGTCCTGATAATGCATAGGTTCCCAGCACCACTTACCCCTACAGCACACAATCCTAGAGGTTGAAGGATCCTCTTTTCGAGCCTACCAATTTTTCATGCTGTCCAATTCGTGTCAACCATTCCGGTCGCCTTCCGTTGACTCTTGCAGTGTTGTGAAGCTTGGCCACGATTTGTTCCACGCTTGTGTGTTTTGTGGAAGCTTCCAGCACCTTCTGCAGCATCACCCTGGCCACTTGCATGGGACCGTTTCCCTGAAGTGCAGCTTCCAGAGCTGTCTTGATCATTTCAGTGGGGCGATCCTGGTTGGACCATTTGTCCACGTTTAGGATGTTTGTCAACAGCCTGCCTTGTGCCAATTTCTTATTGGACTCTGGATGCTTGGCCCTTTCCAGGAGATCTTGTGCTTTAGTCGTGTGGGTTAGGGTTAGGTTAGGGTTTAGGGTTTAGGGTTTAGGGTTTAGGTTT